>CM042146.1:27688769-27711269 GCA_023376005.1 Doryteuthis pealeii
CTTCTAAAATTCCTAAGTATTTGTAACTTTCATTTTCATCAAGTGATTTTATAGTGTCCCGATTTTGCAGTTGTATTCCATTCATTAATTTTCTTTCACCTTGTTTCATTACTAGCATAGCACATTTTTCAATTCCAAATTACATTACTATATCTTGGCTATATATTCTAATAGTTTGTACCAGGGTTTCTAATTCTTTTTCCTTTTTTGCAAAAAGTTTTGTCATCCATGTACATAAGGTGGTTTATCTTTTCTTGTGCGTTAGTGAATTTGTATCCCCCTGTACAATTTTTAAGTATATGATTGAGAGGAATCATTGCTATAATGAACAGTTGTAGTGATAACGAGTCTCCTTGGAAGATACCTCTTTGGACTTTTACTCCTGCTAGGGATTGCTTTCCGGCTTTTAATTGAACTCGACAGTTTTCCATAGCTTTTTCAATTAAATTTATGGTGTTAGAAATGTTGTACATTTTTAAACATTTTAAAATCCAGGTATGTGGGACCATGTCATAGGCTTTTCAGGAATCGATCCACGCCTTTGCAATATTTTTCTGTCTATTTTTTACTTATTTAAGAATGTATTGGTTTATATACAGTAAATCGTGTTCCTCTTTTTCCCTTGCGGCATCCTTTTTGTTCTTCTGGGAAAAGTTTACCCCAATTGAGTGAAAAGTATATTTCTTCTATAACAATTATTATATTATTATTGTTGTTGTTATTATTATTATTATTATTATTATTATTATTATTATTAGTAGTAGTAGTAGTAGTAGTATTTTTAATATTATTATTCACGCACCATTATTAGCTGTTGGTCTTTATTGAAGTATTTAAGACTGGAGACTTTTAAGAATTCTATCCGCTCAATTCTTCTCCATTCTATCAAAATATTTTACAAGATTTTCCAAGGAATGTTCCAAGTGATCCATCTATTATTGGTATCAAGTCATTTTTTATGTATCCAGGTTTTCGCCATCCTCTACTTTTACCCTGGGATATAGAAGAAACTTGTATTCTCGTTGTGCTCGTGGATCACATTCCTCCCATCTCATATCTCTCCTTTCAAATAGACCACACTTGCTATTCTCCCAGGGTTTTGTCTATTTCATCTCTCACATATATTATTATTATTATTATTATTATTATTATTATTATTATTATTGATATTCTCTTTTCTATAAAATAACAGTAGCGTTGTTATTGTTGAAAATGAATCGGTTTGTTATCTGTCTGGTCGACTGCAAAAGCGACCCATGATACCGGAACGATCAAAAGGTGGGAACGTATAGAAGAAACGAAATGAAATAAAAAGAATAGCGAACAGAGAAAAAAAAGAAAAGTGAGGAAAGAGAAGGAAACAGAAAATTGTTTGATAAGAAAAGGAAAAGCGAAAGACGAAGGAATTGAAATGGCAATAAGTAAAATATCATATAACGAAAATTGACTCGACGAGAAAAAAATTAAAGAAAATTCGAAAAAATAAAAGAAATAAGCGAAAATTCGAAAAAATAAAGTAAATAAATAAAATAAAATAAAATAAATAAAAAGGAAATAGAAACATTTTGAAAAGTGGGAGAAATAAACAGAAATTGCGGAAAAATGAAAATAGACTAATGGAGCACAGTGAAACACATACACACACACACACATATATATATATATATATATATATATAGAGAGGAGAGAGAGAGAGAGAGAGAGAGAGAGAGAGGGGGAGAGTGAGAGAGAGAGAGGGGGACGAAAGAAAGATAGACCAGGCGTATGTGAGAGAGAGAGAGAGAGAGAGAGAGAGAGAGAGAGGAGGAGAGGGAGGGGAGAGAGGGGAAGAGTTTTAAGAATTGAAAAATGTCAAAAGAGAAATGACGAAATGAAGAAAAAGATTTTAAAAAGGGAATCAGAAAGAGAGAAAGGACAGATACATAAGTGTAGAGAAGGAAACACAACACAAACATACACACACACATATATATATATATATATATATATATATATATTATATATATATATATATAAATGGAGAGAGAGAGAGAGAGAGAATATATATTTTGAGAGAGATGAAAGAATTGGAAAATGATAATGACGAAATAGAAATAACTAAAATGAAATAAACAGCCAAAAGAATAGAAAGAGAAAGAGACAAATGAGAGGCATAAGTGTATAAATGAACAGAGAGAAAGAAAGACAGAGATGAGATGAGAGGAGAGAGAGTGAGAGAGAGAGAGAGAGATATGAAAGAATGGGATAATAATGATAATAATAATGAAGAAAGAGAAATGGCCCGTGATATATATAATATATTATATATATATATATATATATATAATATATATATATATAACAGGGTATTTGGCAGAAATTTGACAGTTTCATAAGGAAAAAGAAAAAGTGCTTGGTAACTACAAAATTTAATGGCTTGTAATAAAATTCAACAGGCACGGGAATTAGTTTCACTCAAAATAGTTTGTCAAACGATTTTCACGGGCCTTTTCTGGGAGCAGCTGACCTCTTCGATGCTTGTATCAGTAGTAGCGAAGGTCTTCATTGAGCAAGCTTCGTGGTAGAGACTGAAACATTCAATTTACGTGACAAAGCCCGAATTCCAATGCCAGGAACACTTTTTTCTGTAGATTTTCGAGGAATTCTGCTGTACGAACGCAACCAGATTGGTTGTTATGTTGCCTTTTTTTAGCCACAACCTCGTAGTCTCCATTGCAATTCTCCAGTTCATGCCTGATTGTTTTTACAGTGTTCAAGGAGCATTGGGCAGCAACCATAATCTCCTGATTTTGATCGCCGGCGCAGATCATCATGAAATAAGTTATTCTCTCCCATGATTCAGGTGGATTCAAGTCATCCATTCTATCTGTCTTCACGCATGTGAATGAAGAAGGGTCCAAGCTTTTAAATGATGCATAGTATGCCTCAATAACTCCAACCTAGGGAGAAAAATAACCAAACATAAGTATGTCAATTTATACCGAACACTTGGAGAGAGAGAGAGAGAGAGAGAGAGAGAAGAGAGAGAGAGAGAGAGAGAGTTTTGGTGAACACGACGGACATTTCTTGTCTGACGAGTTTTTTCTCGATCATTTCAAGTTGTCTGGCTAGCTCTTTAATGTCTGGTGGAATTGATTAATAAGTGTTCATTCTTGCTTGTCCAACAGTGTCCAGTATATCTTGTCCCTCTCACTCGGATATTTTACGGCAAGTGGCCGTACAGCTGCTTACTTGTAAGGCGTTGTTTCCACGACTTGTTCACGATCACATGCCGAGGAATCGCAAGGTTCCTGGTTCAATTCCAGTTCCCACCTACTCATCGCATGAGTAGCACTGATCGAACAATCTGATCTGTGCGGTAAAGTACGGAGCTAGTAGTGGCATTCTGCCTGATCTAGCGCTAGCGAAAAGGGGATATACTTCCTCGCTGTCCGGCTGATACCAACAATAGGCCCCTCCTCCCACTTATATACGAGTTTGGAAGCGCGTGGTCTAATGGTTAAAGTAATGGGAAATGGACTCATCGCCCCGAGTTCAAATCCTGGATGTGTTGCATTTCACTTAGCGCCAATACCCATGGGAAAGGTATGAATCCTACTTTCCCTCCAGCTATGGATAAATAGTAGGGCAGACTAAGCTCTTTAACCTTGGTTAGGCAACTGGTCTAGGAGAAGGAAAACTCTGAATTCAAATCTGTTGAACTCCGCTTAAGAAATTGACCTTGTGTCACATCCTGCTCGGGGTTGGTAAATATATATATATACGAGTTTGTGAGTTTTTAGGTAATTAGGCTAAGTTGATACACGCCTAAGAATTGCAAGGTTCCTGGTTCGATACCGATCCCCACCAAATCAGCGCATGAGTAGCATAGATTGGGTAATCTGATCTTTGCCGTAAACAGGGGAACTGGCAGTAGATGTGGCGCTCCACCTCAGCAAAAAAGACCCCCCTTGTCTAGCGCTAGCGAAAAGGGGATATACTTCCTTGCTGTTCGGCTGCTACCGACAATTGGCCACTCCGCTAACTAACTTTATGAAACCATGCCTTTGAAACTGGACATAAGCTGAATATTTGTGGGTGCCTTGCCACCCCTACCCCCATCAGAATATTCAGATTAGGGCACGCATTTGATTTTTGCAGAATCATCCCATTGTGAACACATCGTGGGATAGCATTTGAATAAAAAAAGGCAGGGTGTAAATGACCTGGTATCTAGATTGAGACAATAGAATAACCGTTTCAGCCCAGCTGTAGACACCCACTTGCAAACTGGACAACAATAGAAAAGATGACTGATTTTAAATTCCTGTGTCGGGCGACGTCATCTCTTGAGGAGCGCGTGCTTACTGCCACCCATCTGCTGATTTATTTTTGAAACATTTATTATATAAGTATCTATCCATCCATATATCTATCTATCTATCTATCTTCCCTCTCTCTCTCTCTCTCTCTCTCTCTCTCTCTTCTCTCTCTCTCTTCTCTCTCTCTTTAGCTCAGTCGGTAGAGTGTTCGGCTAGAAACCAGAAGGTTCCTAGTTCGATATCGGTCCTCGCCAACTCAGCGTATTAGTAGCACAGGGATCTGTGTGGTAAAGTAAAGAGCTTATGGAAGTGTGGCGCTCCACCTCAGACACCAAAACAATCTCCTTGGTCTAGCGCTATTGAAAAGGGGATAGACTCCCTCGCTGACTGGCTGATACCGACTTTAGGCCGCCCCGACGACTTTACTTACATTATATATATATATATTATATATATATTATAAAGGAATGACTTACCGGTAAAGATATTGAGTTAATCCCAATTTTGTTGATACAAGTTTTAATCGGATAAGTCAGTGTTATAACAGTTATTTTGTTATATGTGTGTGTGGTGTGTGTGGTGTGTGTGTGTGTGTGTGTGTGATAAGTCTATTTTCAGTGTGTATATTATATTTGTATATATATATGTAATCAACACCCCTAACCCATAAAAACACCAGCGACCACAGTAGTCAACCAGTCTAAAAAATTCATTGAAATATTTGATGAAATAAATGGAACTTAGAATATAACATCCAACACAGTTTATCATTCGCTTTACACTTTACTCATGCTTGGCAGTAAATCCCCAATATATATATATATATATATATATATATATATATATATATATAAAGCAAACATTTTCCCATGAGAAATGTAAGTCTTCATATTACAAAATTCACCTTATTTATTGAATTATTATTCAGTATGATATATATTTGAAACAAGGTACGTATGAACATCAGTTACCCAGGTATGCGTCAAATATTATAACTACCGTTTTTCTACAAGGATGGCTTTAGCTTTATATAGCCCAGGAAGTTTGATATGCCATTATACAATGAAACTAAATAAAGCCAACAATATTCGGTGAGTCCCCGAGCGTAATAACTACAGTACTGGATTGTGATATTGTGATAAGTGTGTTCGAGCTCCAGTCATGGTATTATGTTCATTCCTCCCAAAGATTGGTTAAATAGTGCATTTACTGTTCTCCTACAAGGATGACTTTGGCAGTAAGGGTAATTCATGACAAATCATCCAGGCCATATTACCTACCTTACCCCTTCAATTTTTCTGAAATTTTGTCCATGTGTTAATTATGATGAAGTTAGAATATCCCCAAAAGTTGAATTCCAAAAAATTGGCGGAATTATGTCGATTTTTAGCTCTCCAAAGAGCGAGTGGGATTACGAAAAATATTTTGGAACTGGAAGCTCAAATTTTGGGAATTATCTAAGGTTAACATAGTCCACAAGTGGGAAAAACTGAAGCAGGTGGGTGACAATTTTTTCTGTGTGATTTCACATGATTTCACCCGTAAAATAACCCCTGAAAATCGATATGCCATTAAACAAAGAAACTAAATTAAACAATAAACTTAATTCAGACATGATGCATATAATGTGCATATGAATTTACCTAATGAGCAGGATGAAACACAAGATCAATTTTGAAGTGAAGTTTAACAGATGTGAATCAGAACTTCCCGTCAGCGAGAAGAACCTAATATGCCCTACTATTTACCCATAGCTGGAGGGATGTTAGTTGGTTGCATCATTTTCCCAAATGTGATGATATATTGTACGTAAATTAAGATAGGTATCACAACATCATGTTACATCCCTTCAGCTGGCGCGTTAGAATAAACCTACTGCATCTCGGCAGAGATGTAAGACTCCACAAAGGGACAACTTGTTAGCCGTGTGTGGCGACCCTTGCTGTCTAAGAATGGAACCCTGGTGTCTGAGAAATCCATTATATGCAACATTCCATTTTGCCTCTTATTTAGGCAAGACGGGTAGTCGGAGAGGTCCCCTCCTATTAATAGGATGGTCATATCAATCCCTATCACCTATATGATTGTCCCAACCCTATTGTCCCTGTGGCAAGCCCCAACCTTTTTTTTCTCAAATATGTGCTAGAAGGCGGTAACAGAGGGTCCTAATATACTGGGTATGATGTCAAACTCTATCTGATGGTGAAGTTCCAATTCTGGAGCTCTGGAGAATGTGAAGTACCCCTACATCACCATCCAGCGTTGTGTTGGGGGCCGAAGCCCCCACAAGAGAAGGGTGTAGACAAAAATATCTAACCCATGTGCGTGAGGTCCCGGGAGAAAGAGAGAGAGAGAGAGTTCGAAACAGTCGCTTAAATACAAAAAAACAAACATTGGTTGTCAAAAACAGGAACCCAGAGGGAAGATAACTCTTCCAGGCAAAGGGAAGACAACCAAACAGATGTATATTTTTTCCCAAAGGTCCTAGATGATATATTGCACGTGGGTCAAAATAAATATTACCAGATCATATTACCCTTTAATTTTCGAAATTCAAATTTAGTCAAACTAGCAAAAAAAAAAAAAAAAAAAAAAAAAAGTACTTATGTTTTAATATAATTAAAATTATATTGATTTTGAAATACTAATGAAATTAGATAAGAAAATAAAAAAGTACACTTATTTTTACTTTATTCTAATTGATTTCAATAAATAATTATACATATGATTGCTTTTAATACGTGTAAGAATAAAACTATAATATTAGAAATCAATAACACCAATAATTATTTATCAAACACGTTTTTATTAAAAGCGGTATGTAAATTATTCACACATCATACTATGTAAACATTTATTTCTTCATGAAATATAACACACATCGCATGACTTTAAACACATTAATTATATGGTCTGTTTTGAGGCAAACTTATTTCAGCTAAACATTAATAGAGAGATTTTTAATAAATAAGATGCTAATTAAGATTAAATATAATTAGGATAATTATGATATATATAACCATTCAGAATGTAACGTAGATAACTAAGGGAATTGTGACGTTGGTGGTGACGTAGTTTCGGTTATAGATAGACACGCACACAATCTCCATTATAATAAGATTTAAAGTCACTTTGGATGGGTATTAATCTGTTCTTCCTCCAGCTATGGTAAATAGTAGAGCAGACCTGGCACTTTAACTTGGTTCGCAATCGGTTTAGGAGAATGATAACTCTGAATTCAAACTCTGCTTGATAAATTGACCTTGAGTCACATTAAACTCGTGCGGAGGGCTTGGTAATTTTTTTTCAAATTTTTTTTTGCAAGGTCTGTCTATAATGCAATGAGATCAAACATTTCAGATTGGAAATTATTATTGAATAACCATGTAGAATGTTACGTAGATAACTAAGGGAATTGTAATGTTGGTAGTGACGTAGTTTCGCTTACAGATAGACACGCACACAATCTCCATTATAATAAGATTTAGAGCCACTTTGGATGGGTATAAATCTGTTCTTCCTCCAGCTATGGGTAAATAGTAGAGCAGACCTGGCTCTTTAACCTTGGCAATCGGTCCAGGAGAAGGATAACTCTGAATTCAAACCTGTTAAACTCTGCTTGATAAATTGACCTTGTGTGACGTAGTTTCGGTTACAGATAGACACACACACAATCTCCATTATAATAAGATTTAGAGCCACTTTGGATGGGTATAAATCTGTTCTTCCTCCAGCTATGGGTAAATAGTAGAGCAGACCTGGCCCATTAACCTTGGTTGCCAATCGGTCCAGGAGAAGGATAACTCTGAACTCAAACCTGTTAAACTCTGCTTGATAAATTGACCTTGTGTGACGTAGTTTCGGTTACAGATAGACATGCACACAATCTCCATTATAATAAGATTTAGAGCCAATTTACAGTTAAAGACTTGTTGACCTCAAAGATAAATTAGAGCCAATTCTATTTCAAGTAAATCTAATACTTGTAAAATCTACCGGTGGATTAAAAAGTAGTTGAATGTCTTGTTTATGGCAGCCTTGCGACCATCTGACGCCTGAATCAAGCGACAGTAATTTCCGTAATCTACCGAGAAAAAGCGAAAAATGTGATAATCAAGTTCGACCCTGTCTGTAGTACAGACAACCAAGGTAGCTTTAATTAAACTACTTGCGTGACTCTGTTCGTATTTTTGTAATTTCATCTAATTACCAGGACCCCCTGACGGGACAGTTGTTTGTCTATGTGTCTTGCGTGAGAGCGAGTCAAAGAGAGAGAGATAGAGAGAGACAGAGAGAGGCAAAGAGAGAGAGAGAGAGAGAGGCAAAGAGAGAGAGGGAGAGGAAGAGAGACAGAGAGACAGAGAGAGAGAGAAAGAGACAGATACATTGGTCTTTATTCTTTTCTTTTCTTTTTCTTTGTTTTGCCAGCGTTTTACTTATATGTCTTATTTAGGACGTATATGCGTGTGTATATGATATATATATATATATATATATATATATATATATATATATGATGTATATGATATATATATATATATATATATATATATATATATATGATGTATATATATATATATATATATATATATATTATATATATATATATATATAATATATATATATATATATATATATATGATGTGTATATGATATATAGATGTGATTGTGTGTCGTTGTGATCAGATTTCAAATTAGTTCGTATATTTGTGGCAGAAATTATTGTAGGTAATTAATTAATTGTTTTTGGGGAATTTTTTTGGGTTTTAGTTTTTTTTATAGCACTGGTTGTAGTTCTCTTTCGGTTGATTCTGATGGCCCGAAGATTTTCTTTCAATTTCAATTGCTAAATTATTAATTAGAATTTTGCTAATATTCATCTTTTTTTCAAATACTGGTGTTGCTCATATATATATATATATATATATATATAATATATATATATATATATATAAGTTAAGAGAAAGGAAATGAATCCGACAATATGAGTAAGAAAAGGTGGAATGAAAACATCACACAATGCTGTTAAAGAAGAAAACAATTTATAATATAATCATAGATGATACTGATCAATATTTCGATTTTACAAAAATCATCATCAGAGCTCATTCACTCCCGTAGTTGTTTGGGTCGGAGAGGAAAGTCAAAATGAGTTTACAAAACAAAAAACCTTAATACTCTCCGACCCAAACAACTACGGGAGTGAATGAGCTCTGATGATGATTTTTGTAAAATCGAAATATTGATCAGTATCTGCTATGATTATATTATAAATTGTTTTCTTCTTTAACAGCTTTGTGTGATGTTTTCATTCCACCTTTTTTTACTCATATATATATATATATGTGTAAAAATGGAATTGGAAATGAATCCGACAATATGAGGAAGAATGATTAAAGAAAAGAAAGAACATAATAAAAGATGAATTTAATCAATATCACTTACACATGTGTTTCGGTCAGTTCATCTGTGTGAAAATATTCCGCACACAGAGAAGATTCGACCTTCTTCAGAGTGAAATTTTTATTTTGAATGAAAAAATTCGTTGGGGAAAAACATTAGAATTAAAAAATAACATAAAAATTATATATCATCAAAGTTAGGTTATTTTATAAACGAATACCCTTTTAATGATTTCACCGTTTTTTGAAAAACAATAAGATACACTAGGTTCCGGGACAACATGTTATGGATAAATAATAACACTTTATTTTTGCAATACAAGATTGTAGCTAACATAACTCCTAGGAAAATCAAATATCCAAATTCTAACGGTTCTATTTCAGCGTTCCAAATGTGATTCTTAAAAAATTATATTCGAACATTTCCAAAAATTCTCCGTTGTTCCCCAACGAATTTTTTCATTCAAAATAAAATTTTACTCTGATGAAAGTCGAATCTTCTCTGTGTGCGGAATATTTTCACACACATGAACTGACCGAAACACATGTGTAAGTGATATTGTTTAAATTCATCTTTTATGATCCATTCTGTTCTTTCTTTTCTTAATTCATTCTTCCTCATATATATATATATATATATATATATATATATATATATATATTATGGACTTTCCCGTCGATTTTCGACATAGTCGATAGGAAAGAATTGGTGCATCAAGGGTTGCCACAAACCCAATCAACGACCGACCTCAGGAATTTTGAATTCAGAGTTATCCCTCTCCTAGACTGGTTACCTACCCAAGGCTGAAGGCCCAGTCTGCCCTACTATTTAACCCATAGCTTGAGGGTATTTTGAATTCAGAGTTATCCCTCTCCTAGACTGGTTACCTACCAAAGGCTAAAGGGCCCAGTCTGCCCTACTGTTTAACCATTGCTGGAGGGAATTTTGAATTCAGAGTTATCCTTCTCCTAGACTGGTTACCTACCAAAGGCTAAAGGGCCCAGTCTGCCCTACTGTTTAACCCATAGCTGGAGGGAGAATATATGAATTCATCCCAAGGGTATTAGCGCTATGTGAAATGCCAACAGCTTCGTCTAGGAATTGAACTCGAATCGACGATATATATATATATATATATATATTATATATATATATATATAAATACATATTCCGAATATATATATATATATATATATATATATATATATATATATATATATATATATATGATATACCCACTGAAAATTAGACTCACCAGATATACCAACAAATAAGAATATGTGGATTCTTAAAACATGCAATTACATTCATATATCCAACAAAATAGCCCTTTACATTTTTAACGGGAATACTAAATTGCGTATTGATATTAAACAATTGATTTTGATAAATATGTGCTCGGTATTATTGATTTCTAATTGTTTTGTTTTATTTTAATAAATATGAGCAAAATTCTCAGAGATAAATCTGAAAAGAAATCGATTAACAATAAGAAATATCTGTAATTTTATTATTTACTTCCGACTTAAACTAAACGGTTAAATTAGGAAACGTTAGCAATGAATGATGGGATGGATAGAAAATGATGGAAGAGTTTGTTTCAAAGTTTTTATATTTTTCGATTATAACCCCTTTATTTCAAATAATTTTATCTGCATTCTTATTTAGTTTCATTAGTATTTCTAAATTAGAATATTTTATTATATCCAAACTTAAATATTTGAGCCAAGAGTATTTTGCTACTATAAATATTTAGTATGTATTTCAAATTCACACATTTCCATTTCTTAACAGGTGTTTCTCTGAATTTTTGAGATGAAGATTGATAATTTGTATCATTTATGTTATTCAGGCTATTGACTATTATTATTGTTAACTATACAACGTTTCGGCCGATGTGCCCTCCAGCTTCCTCAGGTATTTCTGTTCGGAAAACCTTCTCGAACACGGGAACCCCGTCTTCTAACTTGGGAACTTTCTCTTCGAACTTGTGAGCCATCATGTCGTAAACGGGAGCCTTTACGGAACTTCGAATCGAACCCTTTATTCAATCCACGGGTGTATACTGTTCTCATTCAGTTAACCATGACAGGGTACAAGTGTTGAGCTGTGTTCATTATTGTATGTTACTGTCATCCATGACCAAGATTAAACCTTCTGCTTTCATAGATTGGCCGAAACGTTCTGTATATACCAATAAAGATGAGGACAATAGTCCGAAAAATCATAATAATACAAATTTCAATCAATGCTTTACGGCAAGGACCTTAATGATGCCGTTCTCCTTTCACTATCTCTCGGTCTGAGAGAGAGACTGACAGTCTCTCTCTCTCTCTCTCTCTCTCTCTCTATATATATATATATATATATATATATATATATATATATATATATATATATATATGTTTAAGATTGAATGGTCTTAATCGTCAGCCAAACTAGAACTTTTATCCATTGCGCTGTATTTGCGGTTGTCCGTTTACGACAAGAAGTTTTCTGAGTTCAAAGAGAAGGTTTTTGAGTTCAAGAATGTTCCTAAATTCAACAAGAAACACATGAAGAGGACCAACATCACATTGGCCGAAACGTTGTGTATATACCAATAAAGATGAGGACGATAGTCCGAAAAATCATTATAATACAAATTTCAATCAATGTTTTACGGCAAGGACCTTGAAGACGCCGTTCTCCTTTCACTATCCCTCGGTCTGTCTGTCAGTCTCTCTCTCTCTCTCTCTCTCTCTCTCTCTCTCTCTCTATATATATATATATATATATATATATATATATATATGTAAAAAATGGAAATTAATCCGACAGAATGAATTTAACATTTTGAAAAAACAATTAGTAATTATTATCTGCTGACAGAAATCTGTTTCGATGCCTTAGTAGAAGGGTCATCATCAACGAGCAAAAAATATATAAAAAAGAGAAAGGGATAAAACCGTTTGAAGAGAATAGGGCGTACAACACACGCTGGAATGCTTGAATTTTTTCAAATGCGCATACTGTTTCAAAAATAAAATAAATTTTATTTTTAAAATCAGAAGCATTTTTAATTCAAAAATAAACTCAAAAGGAGTTTGGTGTAAATATATAAAAAAGTGTAAGAGATTATCAAAAATGTTCAAAATATGATCCAGCATTAAGTTGTTTACATATCCACAGTACAATTGAAAGAAGATGTTAAAATTTCAAAAAGTTTGTGGTGTAGGTAACTTTTTTTTTTGTAGTGTTATGATTAAAATCGAATGGTCTTAATCGTCAGCTAAACTAGAACTGTGAAGGGAAATCATGGTTGGGAGAGTTTCACCGGTGGATGTCAATTGCCTTAAAAATCAGGAAAAGAGAACTGTAAATTGTCATCTTCGCGGTGTCATCTTTGCACAAGATGCTGTTAAAGCAAAATAAGACAATAAAGAAAGTAAAGGTGTTGACTTTTCATTTCAATTCGATTCAGCATCATTGCTTATTATCTTAGACATCAACCAATAAATATTTATCGTCTCGGTAATTTTTGAGATTTTAATGTTTGTCAATATTTTGTTGTTATTGACATTGTTTGCCCTCGTCGATATCAAATAAGAAGTTTGCAGAATCTTGCAGACAGGGACACCGAAAGAGAGTGGAACCGACATTTTTAAATCACTGGATCGAGAGAGAGAGAGAGAGAGAGAGAGAGAGAGAGAGAGAGAGAGAGAGAGAGAGAGAGAGATGGAAATAGAGAGAAAGAGAGAACTATTCCCATCGTTTATGACGGAAGAACCGACATTATTAAATCACTGGAGAGAGAGAGAGAGAGAGAGAGAGAGAGAGAGAAGAGAGAGAGAGAGAGAGAGATGGGGGTGATAGAGAGAAAGAGAGAACTACTATTCCCATCGTTTATGACGGAAGAACCGACATTATTAAATCACTGGAGAGAGAGAGAGAGAGAGAGAGAGAGAGAGAGAGAGAGAGAGAGAGAGAGAGATGGGGGTGATAGAGAGAAAGAGAGAACTATCCCATCGTTTATGACGGAAGAACCGACATTATTAAATCACTGGAGAGAGAGAGAGAGAGAGAGAGAGAGAGAGAGAGAGAGATGGGGGGATAGAGAGAAAGAGAGAACTATTCCCATCGTTTATGACGGAAAAACCGACATTATTAAATCACTGGAGAGAGAGAGAGAGAGAGAGAGAGAGAGAGAGAGAGAGAGAGAGAGAGAGAAAGAGAGATGGGGGGGATAGAGAGAAAGAGAGAACTATTCCATCGTTTATGACGGAAGAACCGACATTATTAAATCACTGGAGAGAGAGAGAGAGAGAGAGAGAGAGAGAGAGAGAGAGAGAGAGAGAGATGGGGGTGATAGAGAGAAAGAGAGAACTATTCCCATCGTTTATGACGGAAGAACCGACATTATTAAATCACTGGAGAGAGAGAGAGAGAGAGAGAGAGAGAGAGAGAGAGAGAGAGAGAGAGAGAGAGAACGAGAAAGAGATATAAAAGTGAGAGGGAGAGAGAGTAGGGGAGAGAGTAGGGAGAGGGAGAGAGAGAACTATTCCCATCGTTTAAGACGGAAGTACCGACATTTTTAAATCACTGGTGCGAGAGAAAGAGATAGATAGAGATAAAGAGATAGATAGATAGATAGAGAGACAGAGAGAAAGAGAGGGAGAAAGAAGGAGAGAGAATCATTCACATCTTTTAACACAATAGAGACGGAGACATTCATTACAATCGTCATAGCAACAGCCAAGACTAATACGACTACTACTACCATCAATAATAATAATAATAATAATAATAATAATAATAATAATAATAATAGGGGCGACAGAATGGTTAAAGATGAACTAAAAACACGAAGTGTATGACGTAGATGACGGATGGGGAGGGTCGGGCAGAAGACGACAACAAAAGCGATGACAACGTTGATGACTCTGAAGAGAGTGGCGACAATAATGACAATGGCGTGGGTATTGTTGGGCCTGATACCATTCATTTATGGTGGTGGAGGTGGCAGAGCTGGCTGGGATGACGACGATGATATTATTAGTATTGGTGGGATGAGACGATGATGAAGATGTTTGCTTGTGGTGATACACATAACTAGAACAGGAATTTGAATGCTAGCGTAATGCTAGTAATATTAACCTTGGCGGTGAGGAGTGGTGACTGCATTGACCACAAAATATATTTATATGGGTGGTTAAAACGGTGGTGGTTTTGTTGTATACTCTCTTTCTTTACTTTCTTACTTCTATTCTTCTTCTGTTCTTCTAGCGTCTGGACTTCGTCTTTGGGACTTCGTGTCTGGTCTTCCATTGGGGATTTCTCTTTATCAGAAGCCCTGTGTCATTGGTAGTCTTTAGATAATAACAAAAGACTTCGATTTACTTAGATCATATTTTATTTCGAAATCCCCACCAGACTACCTGCGCAGATTGAGTCGGCACCCTGCATAACACGACTTACCACCGTCGTGGCTTTTGGCCGATCTGACTAAAAAATCTCTTTCTAATCTAAACCGGAAGAGGGTCTTCTCCACCGATTCTCACGGTATCCATCGGAAGGATCTGAATGAGGTCAAACCTTGTCATTCAATCCTTCAAGGCCGTGGGCTGCAACTTATAACAGCCATTTTGATTTCTACACTAGTGTACATAAATATTAGGAATCTAATAATTATGTAACAGGTTGGGCAGAGATCAAAGTGTTTAAAATCAGTAGGTGAAGAGGCAGTTACTCCAGAAGTATTGCGATTTATTTATTTATTGAGTTTAACGGCATGTCAAATAATTTAGGGTTATTTTATGCCTATAGTTTCACTTTTTTGTGTAGTTGTTTCTTAAGAGTTTGTTTTGTTTTTGTTTTTTTTTGTTTTTTTTGTTTTTCTTTGTTATCATTGAATAATTCCCCTGAATTCTTATTTCTTGTGAATGTTGTCATCTCAGCTAAATAATGGATCATTCCGTTTTTATTATGAAAAAAGAAAGGGAAGAAAAAGGACATGCTACACAGAAAAATATAATAAGAGAGTAGGGGAAAGATAGTGAGAGGAGGTGAGTGTGCGGAAGCGATAGCACTAATTTGTTTCAATCGTACATAATGAAAGATAAAGAGAGAGAGAGAGAGAGAGAGAGAGAGAGAGAGAGAGAGAGAGAGAGAGAGAGAAATCACGATTATTATACTTTTTACATATTGAACAATTTTGCTATAGCTCTTAAGTAAACATATCAAGCGTTGTAATAAATAGATTATCATAATGTGGTATATCCACAGGTCATGTTAGTAACAGATATTGCCTGACATAACAGATAATTTCTTTTAATAAATAAAAAAAGAAAGAAAAACAGTTGAGCTTATATAAAAGGCTGTTTATTTTTGTTTGTTTTAATTAAATTATTTTTGCAAAATAAGAAAAAATGAATCTAGGAAGAATTGAATACCAGTGAAGAATGAATAAAACACAAAGTCTTCAGCATAAAATAACTCAACAAGGGTTGACATGCTGTAAAACCCAAGTAAACAACCAACCAACCAACCAGCCATCAAATGACTGTTATCATTAGTTACTTTAAACGCAACTATAATAATAAAATCTTCCTATCAAACTCTAAGTACCTAATATAGATCAAGATTCAAAAATCAATTGTCTCTGTCTGTCTGTCTGTCTCTCTGTATCTATCTATCTATCTATCTATCTCTGTCTCTCTCTCTGCCTGTCTGTCTGTCTGTCTCTCTCTCTCTGTCTGTCTATCTATCTATCTATCTATCTCTGTCTGTCTGTCTGTCTGTCTCTCTCTCTCTCTCTCTCTCTCTCTCTCTCTCTCCAAAATGATGTAAATGTGTAACATAAACTTCGGCAGTATTTATGCAACAATATTTGACGGTGCTACTATGGGAACAATTTGGGTAAATACATAAGCATCTCGAAACTAGCATTAGATTTAAACTAGATGGAAAAATTTCCACATTGGATGGTAAGCCCCTCAAATTAGTAGACCTGTTCACAGAGCAATATCTCATCTACTGAAAGCAATTTCAATATACGTTTAAAAGTGACATGGGCTGCTATAGACAGATTAGATATCATAATGTATGGAAATCTGATCTATCTGATAAAATAAAGCCTAAATTCTTCCAATCTGTAACCGTGCCAGTACTACTGTATGGCTGCAACTCTTGAACTCTTACGAAATGCTTAGAGCAAAAGGCTAAATGGGCAATAATTTCGAATATATATATTTACTAACCCCTCCGGCTGAGCAGGATGCGATACAAGGTCAATTTCTTAAGCGGAGTTTAACAGGTTTGAATTCAGAGTTTTCCTAGACCGGTTGCCTAACCAAGGTTAAAGAGCTCAGCCTGCCCTACTATTTATCCATAGCTGGAGGGAGAGTAGGATTCATACCTTTCCCAAGCGTATTAGCGCTAAGTGAAATGCAGTTACCACATCCAGGATTTGAACCCGGGGCGACGAGTCCATTTCCCATGACTTTAACCATTAGACACGATTAATTAATTTCGAATATATGTATTCAAATAAGGTTTGGTTGAGATTTAAATCAAAGCTTTATAGTGCTTTGCTTTGTGTGCTGGGACACAAGACAAAAACATCAAGTCAACAGATTGATTCTGGTAACATCTCAACCATTTAACAATCTGCTGCACAATTGATTTGTTTGTTTGTTTTGTTTTACGGCATATCAACCTCAGTGGGTCATTTAATGCCGATAAAGTTTTGAAATAAATCAATTCTTAATGGATAATACAATTTTTTATAAATACATTTTTCTATTTAACCCATAGATGGGACCCTAACAGGTACTACCACTCCGGGTCAGAGTGGACCAGGGAGCAATGGTGATGAAGGGGTGCTCCACATTCCCCAAACCTCCAAAACTGGAATCTCACCATCAGATAGAGTTTAACGTCATTCCCAGGACATGTAGACCCGCAGCCACCGCCTTCTAGCACCCATATGATAAAAAGGGGTTGAGGGTTGCCATAAGGGCAATAGGGTTGGGAAAATCATATAGGTGCTAGGGCTTGACGTGACCAGCCGATTGATCAGAGGGGGCCTCTCCGACCGCCCGTCTAGCCCAAGATAGGGCCAAAGTGGAGTATTGCATGTCATGAACTGCTCATCCACCTGGGCTCTATCCTTAAGCATCAAGGGTCGCCACCCACGGCCAACAGGTGGCCCCATTGGGGGAGTCCTACCCCTCTGCAGAGGTGCAGTCGATGCATTCTAACGCCCCAGCCGACAGGGCGGCTGCTCAATTGAAGCTCAAAACAGTAAAATCCTTGGTTCTAAGACATTTGTGGGAAATCCAAATTCAATGGTGGAAGAACAAATCAGCAGAAATCAATCTTGTTGCTGAATTTCAAGACCCCTTCCTTTTATAGTCGGTAATCTTGAACTTTAAGTGATTAAATTCCTACCATAAAACTGTACGTGCGCATTATTTGAAATGAACTTAATTGTTATTAAAAAATAATTTTTATGATATTTTGGAGTTAAAAACATGCATTAAAATGGATTTGAAAAGCGTCGTATTTTCTCCGTGAAAATTCCAAAAATACGGAAAAAGAACAAAGGGACTTAACTCTCTTTTAAGTCTTAAAAGGACTTAACTCTTAAAGCAATGAGAATTATGTCCCTTTGTTTTTTTCCAAGAAGAAGCTTGCAAACAATGGCAGCCATTTTAATCCAACATATTTCTCACGGACAAAAACACGAAATTTTCAAATCCATTTTAATGTATGTTTTAAGCTCCAACATATCATACAATTTATTTTTAAAACAATTAAGTTCATTTTAAATAAAGCGCAAATAAAATTTTATGGTAGGAATTTAGTCACTTAAAGTTCAAGATTACCTTATAGTCTTCTGTCGGAAATCAAAGGATTAAAAGAGATTCTCCCTTGAGTTTTCCACATTTTATCCATGTTCATATCTTCTCATGTGAGATCTCTCCAGATTGTGTCTTGAAGTGCCCATATAGTTGTTTTTCTTCCCATTTTGGGACTACTGTCAAGGAACAGAGTGTCGCATGCGTGCGCTATTTCACAGATCAAATATGGCATCCCGAGTTTTCAGAATATAGTATCATTATTCGAGGAAGAAAAAAAACATGATATATGAAACTTAGAATATAGAAAAGAAAAAAATGAGAAAAATTCAATTATAAAAAAATGAGGATACAAATATTGATCATCTGTCAAATGTGACGCATTATTGGAATCTGAAGATGCCACCAGAATATTCAGAAATTAGAAAGAAACATACCCCCTCTCTCTCTTTCTCTCTCTCTCTCTCTCTCTCTCCTAATATCTATGTCACTCGCCCCCTCTTTCTCTCTCTTCTCTCTCTCTCTCTCTCTCTCTATATATATATATATATATATATATATATATATATATATATATAGAGAGAGAGAAGAGAGAGAGAGAGAAAGAGAAAGGAGGGATGTCAGAGAGATTCTATGTGTTAGGAAAAGAAAAACCTGGACTCGCCAACATTGAGGATTGTGTAGATGCAACAATTCAGTGACTCGAAGAATTGTAAAAAAAAAAAAGGAAAGAACAAATAAAGACTTAGAAAAATTGTACCATGACTGATCCGGACATGGCCAAGAAAGAGAAACATCAAGAGAAATTATGACTGTTTTAATATCAGCACAAAATGATACAATAAGTCCCACTCCACAATACTGCAATGTTCACCAATTGTAAACCGCTAAAATATTTCTCAATATATGAATATACTAGTTCGCTAAAAATGACATAATGTTAGGGGATCTTGAAACACGTAGAACTAAGAGGGGGAAGAGATCATGTTGAAAAATATGTTGTCTCAAATGAATAAATATGCTTTCATTTTAGGCAAAGAAATTGTTGATAGAGCTGCTTTTGTAGATATAAAAAGAATCAAATAAATCTACAAAGACAAAGAAAGAGAGAGAGAGAGGGAGAAAAAAAGAGAGACAGACAGACAGACAGAAAAAGAGAAAGAGCGATAGAGAGAGAGAAAAAAAAAAATATATATATATTATATACTATATATAGAGAGAGAGAGAGAGAGAGAGAGACAAAGAGAGAGACAAAAGATAATGGATACTATGTGTTTCCATTATTTTGTCCAACCAACCCCAATCTATCAGCGTCTATACCTATATATCAAAATTTGCGATAACATATTTTTCAACATGATTATAGGAAGCACGTGGTGTAATGGATAAAGTCATGGGAAATGGACTCGTCGCCCCGAGTTCAAATCCTGGACGTGGTAACTGCATTTCACTTAGCGCTAATACCCTTGGGAAAGGTATGAATTCTACTCTCTCTCCAGCTATGGGTAAATAGTAGGGCAGACTGGGCTCTGAAAACTCTGAATTGCAACCTGTTAAACTCCGCTTAAGAAATTGACCTTGTGTCACATCCTGCTCGTGCGGAGGGGTTGGTAAATATATATATATATCAAAATTTATTCATCAGCCTCTCTCTCTCTCTCTCTCTCTCTCTCTCTCTCTCTCTCTCTCTCTCTCTATATATACTAGCAAATATATGCACCCTCCGGGTGCAAGTATTTAAGTTTTAATGTAATAAAATATTGTATTAAATTAGAAAGGCTAATGAAACAAATAAGAATACAGATAAAAAGATTTGAAACTGAGGGAGTATATAAAGATTTGAAACAGAGGGAGTATAATAAAAAAATGGAAACAACTGAAACTTACTCTTTCCATCACTCTCGTCTTTCATTGTTATTTTTTCAATTTAAGTATTTAGTTATAGAAAGTAAAGAATAAAATTACAGTTTATTTTTCTTGTAATGGATTCATTTAAGATTCATTGAAGAGATTTTTGCTTATATTTCATTAAAATAAAACCAAACAGTTGGAATCATAATACTAAGCACATATTTATTAAATTCGATTTATATTAAATTATTGCAAATTAGCCTTCCCGTTCACACTGTAAAACGCTATTTTGTTGTATATATAAATATAATTGCATGTTGTCAGTATGGAGACATGGTTAACAGTATTAATAATGTAAGACAATTTTATTAAAATTGAGGCTTAGATAAAAAATAAATTATGGAGAATGTGATGTCAATAACTAAGAGAATTGTGACTTGAGTAGGAATATAGTTTCGGTTACAGACAGAAAAACACACAATCTCCATTATAATAAGAAGATATATAATATATATATATATTATATATATATATATATAGATTGTAGATCACAAGATAAAATTGTGTACAAACGACATGAGCTTTAATGAGTTATCAGAGCATTATAGAGATCACGTTCCATCCTCAGCACTATTGGAAACTAAGTCGACAATCTACACTAATACCAGTAGATAATGCCTGAATGAAAGTGAAACTCGTGCGAGAGATATTTTAAATGAAAGTGGCTGCGTAGACCCCAGTCGACTATCTTGAAAGTCCTGCAGTTGGTCCAGTGGCAGGGGAAAATCTGAGACGACTGGGATGCCGATCAGCAGCAGGGGAGTGTCTCCGGTAGTATTGAGTCTCTTCGCGAGAGATACGCCTCCCCGGAAGCCCCAGCGCTTTCACCCAAACGCTAGGTTGTGTTGGGGATTCATGTGAGTAGTAAGTACCCCAATCTTATTGCTATCGATTGATGTGGATGGCTGTTGGCTGCCCTGGTGGTCATATGTCCTTTGAAAACTCTTGTTTTTAGTGAAACTGGGTGTCCACATACCACCCTCCTCACCATACAAGGCATGCTTGATGGGGGTGCCAGTTTAGTCGCCAGCAGACCAACAATGGAAAATATAGTACTAGTTTACATGGCTCTTGTAGCAAGTAAGAAAGAAGGCTTGGCCTACACAATACGCTGACTCTATCAAAAAATGTTGTGTCCTGGACTGCGTCTAACTAGAAATCTCAAAGTTCCGGGTTCGATACCGGCTCTCGCCAACTCAGCGTATGAGTAGTACTGTGCGGTAAAGTGAGGAGCATGTGGTATGTTGGTGCTCCGCCTCAGATACCAAAACAATCTTATTGGTCTAGCGCCAATGAAAAGGGTATAGACTCCCTCGCTGTCTGGTTGATTTTAATCCCCGACTTTACTTACTTTAATATTTCTCTGAATGTTTGAGATGAGGCTTGAAGATTAGTATTATCTGTGTTATTCGGACTATTGTCCCATCTTCATTGTTATTCGTACAACGTTTCGGCCGATATGCCCTCCGGCCTTCTTCAGGTATTTCTTGTCGGACTCGGGAACCTTCTCGGACTCGGAAACTTTTTTGTCGTAATCGGGAGCCATCAGGGAACTTAGAACCTAGCCCTTTATTTAGTCCACGGGGGTATCCTGTTCTCATTCCGCTAACCATAGCTAAAAATACCTGAAGAAGGCCGGAGGGCATATAGGCCGAAACGTTGTACAAATAACAATGAAGATAGGGACAATAGTCTGAATAATGCAGATAATACTAATCTTCAAGCCTCATCTCAAACATACAGAGAAACTTTTCTTTTTGTTCTTTTTGTTCTTTCTTTCTTTCTTTCTTCTGGGAACAATAGTCTGAATCAGATAACACTAACTTACTTTAATGTTCAGTCACCAATTCCAGAGATCTGGAAAGTGTGGAGGATCTCTTTAATGGCAGGCCAACTTGAACTGGGAGAGTGGTACCTGGTAGGGTATTTTCTAGGTCAAATATACGTCATTGTATACAAGAAGAAGAAGAAGAACAAGGACAAGAATACAAATTACGCAATATAAACAATGTCACACAAAACAAAAAATGAATTGTTTGTTGTTG
>CM042146.1:27716269-27728769 GCA_023376005.1 Doryteuthis pealeii
CAACCCACTCCCCCGATTTCTTTTCAATAAGTTGCATTCCAGACTCGGTGCTGCTTTTCGTTCGGACAATAGACGATGATAGGACGGGAATTTGGAAGAGCTGGCTGTTGGCAGCACACAAGAACACCTTCCATTCCTTTACCCAACCCCTTCCCCCCCACACACAAACCACCCCCTAAACCCACATCCCTAGTCCGCCCCCCCCCAACCCCGTCACCCACGTGCCTCTCACAAAACCCTAAAACTCTCAAACACGGTACCAACACATCTCTGACATATTTGGAGTTCTTTGCCACGTACATAGACACAGATATACCGCAATGTACGCACACACACACAAACATACACACACGCGCGCACAAACAAACACACGTGCACATGCACACTGATATACACACACGCTTGCACACTGACATACATATATACATACATACATACATACATACATGCAAACACTTACACATCCTCATGCGAATAGTTACATTAAGAATAATAAAAACAAACATTACTGATTCAGACGTTCATAGAATTGAAGAGGCGTACGTACGAATAAAAGTTGGTGCATCCAGAAGGACATTGTATCAGTACTAATATTCACACACACACACACACACATATGTAATATATATATATATATATATTTAGAGAAGAGACAGAGAGAGAGAGAGAGAGAGAGAGAGAAATCCATTACCA
The DNA here is from genome assembly GCA_023376005.1 of Doryteuthis pealeii. Classification (NCBI taxonomy): domain Eukaryota; kingdom Metazoa; phylum Mollusca; class Cephalopoda; order Myopsida; family Loliginidae; genus Doryteuthis; species Doryteuthis pealeii. The sequence goes on from CM042146.1 coordinate 27,716,963, forward strand.
AAAAAACAGAAACTGTAAGGGTCGGTGTCTATATAAAACGTTGTATCAGCACTAATATATATATATATATATATATTATATATATTATATATATATATATATTTAGAGAGAGAGAGAGGAGAGAGAGAGAGAGAGAGAGAGAGAGAGATCTATAAATCATTACCAAAAATAGAAACTTTAAGTGTCGGTGTCTACATAATAACGTTGTATCAGTATTATATATATATATATATATATATTATTTAGAGAGAGAGAGAGAGAGAGAGAGAGAGAGAGAGAGAGAGAGAGAAGAGAGAGAGATAAAAGATCTATAAATCATTACCAAAAAACAGAGACTGTAAATGTCGGTGTCTACATAAAACGTTGTATCAGTACTAAATATATATATATATATATACATATATATATATATATATATATATATATAATATATATATATATATATATAGAGAGAGAGAGAGAGAGAGAGGGAAGAGAGAGAGAGAGATAGGTGATCTATAAATCATTACCAAAAAACAGAGACTGTAAATGTCGGTGTCTACATAACGTTGTATCAGTATGGATATATGTATATATTATATATATATATATATATATATATATATAATATATAGAGAGAGAGAGAGAGAGAAGAGAGAGAAGAGAAAGAGGGGGAGAGAGAGAGATATAAAAATCTATAATCATTACCAAAAACAGAAACTGTATGTGTCGGTGTCTACATAATAACGTTGTATCAGTACTAATATATATATATATATATATATATATATATATATATATATATGTATATATGTATATATATATATATATATATAATATATTATATAGAGAGAGAGAGAGAGAGAGAGAGAGAGGGGAGGAGAGAGAGAGAAGTATGAAGAATCATGAAATCAAAGAGACGTACATGGCATGAAAAACACTTGCAGTCTCAGATTTGCGATTAAGATATTCCGTGTACGTACACATGTACACACATATACACACGCATACACACCTACACACACACACACACACACCAACACATATATATATATATTATATGTTGTGTGTGTGTGTGTGTGTGTGTGTGTTGTGTATGTGTGTGAATGTGGGTGTGAGTGTGTGTGAGTGGGTTTCGCAAACAAATTCATGTGAACCACTCTTCTTTTTCGTCTCATTTCCCCGAATAAATTGTCAACTTTATAATTGAGTTTATCCTCTGCTTTATCGTCAATTCATTTCATTTCTTCCCAATCAACTTTCCATTTGACGTCGATCTGATCGAGATCATAGAAAATTTTAAACTTCGTCAGGTCATTGCTGTGTCTACATCATCATCATCGACAGCAGCAGCTGAAACAGAAGCATTTCTTCTTCTTCTTCTTCTTCTTCTTCTTCTTTCTTCTTCTTCTTCTTCTTCTTCTTCTTCTTCTTCTTCTTCTTCTTCTTCTTTTCTTCAAAAATGTTCTATACTTTCTTCTTATATAATATCTTAATTATCAAGCTTCTCCTCCACCTCATCCTCCTCCTCCTCCTCCTCCTCCTCCTCCTCCTCCTCCTCTCCTCCTCTATCATTACTTCTCTTCTATTCCCCATTCTTCTTCTTCTTTTTCTCTTTCTCTTCTTCTTCTTCTTCTTCTTCTTCTTCTTCTTCTTCTTCTTCTTCTTCTTCTTCTTCGTCGCCGTCATTTCTATTCGACTCACCAACACCATTATAATTATTTTGTGTTATTTCTTCTATTTTCCTAACTTAATAGCCTCCAACTCCTTCTTTTCTTTTCCGTCGTACATTACCACGATTTGTCATCATGATCATCGCTAATATCATCAGCACTTCCATCGTTTATTCACACTTAATCATCATCATCATCAACATCATCATCAGTTCCATTATTGTCGTCAGCGTCTTACCCCCCTCCCCCTCCAATCTATAATCACCATTTCCTTCATCTAGCCAGACAGATCCGTCCGTCTCTTGCTCCAGCAGACTGAGACGCCCTCTGGTGAGCGTTTCGCATTCCAGCGACAAGAAAAGAGCGGGAAGAGAACGGTTATACATCTCCATGTTTTCCTTGGTTGCATTTAAGGCTCGTTGTAAAGAAACTGACGGAGATTAATGAATAAAGAAAAGAGCAGAGAATGAAAGAGGGTGGGGGGCAAAAAAGAACAATGCCTTTAGTTGGTAGCGGGAATATTTCAAAATGGTAGAAAGAGTTAAACGAACTGCGAATCGAACACTCTCCAGCAATAGGAGATACAAATGATTGTTTTGTTTTGTTTTGTTTTACGGCATATCAACCTCAGTGGGTCATTTAATGCCGATAAAGTTTTGAGATAAATCAATTCTTAATGGATAATACATTTTTTTTATAAATACATTTTTCTATTTAACCCATAGATGGGACCCCTAACAAGTACTACCACTCCGGGTCAGAGTGGACCAGGGAGCAATGGTGATGAACGGGTGCTCCACATTCCCCAAACCCCAAAACTGGAACCTCACCATAAGATAGAGTTTAACATCATTCCCAGGACATGTAGACCCGCAACCACCGCCTTCTAGCACCCATATTATAAAAAGGGGTAGGGGCTTGCCATAAGGGCAATAGAGGTGGGAAAATCATATAGGGGCTAGGGCTTGACATGACCAGCCGATTGATCGGAGGGGCCTCTCCGACCGCCCGTCTAGCCCAAGATAGGGCCAAAGTGGAGCATTGCATGTCATGAACTGCTCATCCACCTGGGTTCTATCCTTAAGCATCACGGGTCGCCACCCATGGCCAACAGGTGGCCCCATTTGGGGAGTCTTACCCCTCTGCAGAGGTGCCGTCGGTACATTCCAACGCCCCAGCCGACAGGGCGGGATATTAATGAGTTGTGATCGAAATATTTAGAGACTTAAACTTTAACTTAATCAATTTTTAAGAATTTTTATAGTCGACTGCGTTGGTTTGGCCAGGAGAATGGAGAAAGGCCGCATCCCCAAAGACCTACTGTATAGCGAACTAGTAGAGGGCACCCGGCCGGTTGGGAGACAATGCCTGTGCTTTAAAGATGTCTGTAAGAGAAACATGATGACATGCCATATTAACACCAACACGTGGGAGGCTTGTGCAGAAGACTGTGTGACCTGGCGAATTCTTGTCAAACAAGGAACGAAAAGGAGTGAAAAAGAGAGGAAAGAAGCCGCCACAGAAAAGAGAGCCAAAGGAAGGAGAGACAACAGCAACTCCAGCAAGCATCACTGTTTGTTTGCAGTCACTGCACCAGAGACTGTCGTTCAACAATTGGTCTGTTCAGTCACTCACGCAGTTGCATATAAAAAGATGGACATTACGCCATCGTCTTTAGTAGACGGACGGATTCCAACAACAATACTTTTCACTAATTAATTAATTAATTCGTTCTTTCATTCCGCTAAAATATCTTCCTTTCGTCAAAACCTTTTTTTCTCTCTTCCTATCTTTCTTCCATAATTTTCTTATTTAAAAAAAAAAAAGAAAGAACAAAAAAAAAGGAATCTCTGTGTTTGTAAAATTTAAGATGAACTGAACAGATGAAATCTCGGGAACCTTCTTGACAAACCCAGGAACTTTCTTGTCGTAATCGGGAACCTTCACAGAACTTCCGACTGAACCCTTTATAATCATAATTTAAATGAAGGTGTACGAATAGTTTTGATAAGAGATACTGTCAAGGTGTCTAAATTTCATTTCTGCGAGTCAGTTGCTTGACTGGTTGGTTGGATTTTACGGCATGTCAACACTTGTTGGTTTATTTTATGCCGAAGTTAGTTTTTTTTTAATCCTTGATGGATACCCAATTTCTTTTTAAATTCATTTTTAAATTAATTGTTTCTATTTAACCCATAGATATGACCCTAACAGGTACTCCAACTCCAGTGAAACTGGGAGTAATGGTGATAAAGGCAGTGGCTGAGCATTTTAATATCCTGGGTGTGACGTTGAACTTTATTTGATGGTGATGTTCTAATTCTGGATCTCTCAAAAATTCATCACCAATACTCCCAAGTTCCTTCTGAGCCGGAGTGGTTTCATCTTTAAGTTAAAAAAACAACTTTTTTTAAAAAATGAGATTAAAAAGAATTGATTTTAAAATCTATTAAAATTAAAAGAATTGATTTGGAAATCTATTGGGGTTTCCCTGCATAGGTCGCAAGTTAACCCCAAGTCTTGCAACCATTCCATTATTGGTACATACGCTGAACTCGGAGATAAGCCGAATGTCAAATTGTCTGGGTGTCATGGTTCAAATAGGGCCGAAATAGCTTCTTTCAAACGAAATCTAATTCCTTTCAGCACAGTCTCTACCAACTGAGCACGTTACTCTCACTTCCTGACACCCCAAACACAGTAGTCATCGAATTTCACTTCTGGTCCAGACACTTGCTTTTTTGCTCTCTCTCGGTATCAGCCACTATCCGTTTTTATCATCACTCGGCTATCCTTTATGCAAATCCTGACTCGTCTAATCCGGGTCTCTGCCAACGGCATTTCAGAGACACAGAGGTAGCGAGTTCAAATATCCGTGGCCACACGCCGCACTATTTCCCCCTCGCACAGGCCAAACATATCCGGACGCTTTGTTTGTGGGGGCTGGGAATCCGCTCGTTCACAGTTCTGCCCTTCAATTTCGCTACAACCATCAAACATGAATGAAATAACGATTTCGGCTTAAGATAACCCAACAGGGGATGACATGCAGTAAAACCCAAACAACCAGCCAGCCAGGATTCATTACCTTTGGAGCACCCCTCTGATTCTGGCATTTACTAAGCTAATCCATCGATTGGTATACAGGCTACTTAAATTACCAGCTAAGGTCCCTCTAACGTTGACTATGTTTTGTATTTGCTATTCTTTAGTTTTTAACATAAAAGCAAAACTATCTCCACGCAAATAATTAGCATATTTGTGTACTTATATAATTTTCAGTCACTATACAATGATTGACGTACTCGGTGTTGAATGTTGACAATATGTGTTTTCGCTTTTTGCTACGGCTGCCAAGGGAGGTAATTTTGTTATCGGAGGTTAGAAAATAATTGGTAAATGTCATCAATCATCCACTCCTATTTTCCATCGATCATGCTGTGTCAGTGTCATGATTTTGGCTAATATATCTGACGATGTGATTGTTGGATTCTAATATATATATATATATATATATATATATATATATATATATATATATGAGAGAGTGAGTAAATAATGTGTTTATTTAATATGGCTTTTAGCCGACAATTTTTGGAGGATATGTGCTTAATTGAAGTCATACCTAATTTTGAAAATCAATTAGTTAATAGTTAATGAATTTTAGGCGGGCAATAGTGTGTGTCAATACCTTCATCCAACGGAGAAAAGTAACCAAATATCCAAATATATCAAATTTATCCCGAACGCCCTGTATATATATATAGATAAGGGGCCGGGTTAGCTCAGTCGGTAGAGCGTTCGGCTAGGAACCACAAGGTTCCTGGTTCGATACCGGTCCTCGCCAACTCAGCGTATAAGTAGCACAGGAATCTATGCGGTAAAGTAAGGAGCTGATGGTAGGTGTGGCGCTCCACCTCAGAAGCAAAAACTATCTCCTTGGTCTAGCGCTATTGAAAAGGGGATAGACTCCCTCGCTGTTAGGTTGATACCGACATTAGGCCGCCCCGACGACTTTACTTACTTTACTTTACTATATATATACCAACCCCTCCGGTTGAGCAGGATGCGATACAAGGTCAATTTCTTGAGCGGAGTTTAACAGTTTGAATTCAGATTATTCCTTCTCCTAGACTGGTTACCTAGCCATGTTAAAGAGCCCTGTCTGCCTTGTTATTTGCACATAGTGTTGCAGTTTTATTGATATAAGGCATCATGTAAATGGTCACTCATACTTATAGACTCGCCTATAAACACGTGACCTGAGAAGGATTTCTATTGTCCAATCACTGGCACTGCTGCTCCTGCTTCTGCTGTATTAATAGACATACCACTCTGAGTTATTTCATTGACATTTGGATTATCTCTGACGAAGGACTTACAAGGAATACGTTAACACTGGATTCTTACTGGCTTGCTTACTTATTCATTACATCTGGAACGAAGGATGGCTGCCAGATACTCAACACATAGCTGGACGGAGAATTGGATTCAAACCTTTCCGAAGGGTATTAGCGCGATGTGAAATGCAAACAGTCTCGCCAGGAATTGAACTCGGGTCGACGAGTCCATTTCCTACGACTCTAACCATTAGACCACGCGCCTAAACTGAAAACTGAACACTGAAATATAATCCCAGTGTCAAAAGTTCCGATGCCAATGTATTATCTTTTAATTGGGTTGAAGTGACAAAATCAGAGATTCTCTTTGCTATCTACAGTTTCAGTCAAGAAAAATAGACTTTTTTTTCACACCTTTCCACATAAAAGAATTTAGTGTACTCCGTCTACTTCGACTACGTCGTCTTATTTGTCGTTCGTGTTCAACATGGTCAAAGCAGGGAAACAAGAAAACAAAGACAAATATTAAAGGGCAGTTGCAAGCGTTCGCGTGAAAACCAAAGAAACCAAACGACAATATATCTTATTATAATGGAGATTGTGTGTTTTTCTGTCTGTAACCGAAACTATATTCCTACTCAAGTCACAATTCTCTTAGTTATTGACATCACATTCTCCATGATTTTATTTTTATCTAAACCTCAATTATTAATAAAAATGTCTTACATTATTAATACTGTTAACTATGTCTACATACTAACAACATGCAATTATATTCATATATACAACAAAATAGCGGTTTACAGTGTGAACGGGAAGGCTAATTTGCATAATAATATTAAAAAATCGAATTTAATAAATATGTGCTTAGTATTATTGATTTCTAACTGTTTGGTTTTATTTTAAAGAATATAAGCAAAAATCTCTTCAATGAATCTTAGATGAAATCCATTAACAAGATAAAATAACTGTCATTTTTATTCTTTACTTCCTCTTATAACTAAATACTTAAATTAGAAAAATAACAATGAAAGACGAGAGTGATGGAAGAGTAAGTTTCAGTTGTTCCATTTTTTATTATACTCCCTCTGTTTCAAATCTTTTATTATACTCCCTCTGTTTCAAATCTTTTTATCTGTATTCTTATTTAGTTTCATTAGCCTTTCTAATTTAATACAATATTTTATTACATTAAAACTTAAATACTTGCACCCGGAGGGTGCATATATTTGCTAGTATATATAAAAAAAAAAATGGGCACAATCATATACAATTTTGGTCTGTTTTGTTTATATACAGTGATAGACTAAAACTGAACGTTCGTTGGCTGATCAACGGGTGTCCTGGGTCATATTTTGTTTGCTTACAATTGTATGATATCAAGTATTCATATTTCATAGCAGCCCCGACGGCTGGGGCTTTAGAACACGCCGACTGCACCGCTGTATTAAAGCTTCGTCACGTGCAATGTTGGATTCTGTTGTTGAGATTATTTCGCAGGTTGAAGATGATAAACTGCAATATTCGTGATACTGAATGATTTTAACGTCATATTTAACATTATAACAGCGTCTATAAGTTTAAGTGGTGGATTCCAGCATAACTTATATGTAAAAAAATCATCGAACAAATGCTTCGACGCGTTCAATGTTGGATTCTGTTGTTGAGATTATTTCGCAGGTTGATGATGATAAATTGCAATATTCGTGATATTGAATGTGTTTAACAGCTTATCTAACCGTCTATGGTTATTACATACTCATGTTTACATTATTTGTGTAATTGTTTTTTCATCATCATCATCACCATCATCATCATTATCATCATCATGCCATGCTAGTAGCACGGATATCCATGAAAATCTCTCGACGACCGTCCCTATCATTCACTGTCTTCCACAGGTCACCTGCGCAGCATCCAGAATCCGCACAGTGCTGCTCAATGTAGGCCTTTTTTTCGCACGACTCGCACTGGCATGTCCATCTACTGGTTTCCGTTGGAGAACGTCGCTTATGAGTTCGTCCTTGTTTCTCCGGCAATGTCTTGTTCGTCTCAGTCGGGGCGTTTTTGTGATAGGAGGCAAGTGGCCGTAAGACTGCTTTTTAGGGTGTTGTTTTCACGATTATTTTAAGATTGAATACAACATTATTGTGCAGCTTCCATCTAGCTTATTCTCTAGACGATTCATTATGGTCAAAGTGTTGCAGCCATACAGTAGCACTGAGGGAAGGGCCACTTGGTTCTTAAGAGGTTTTATTTTGCGTATTCTTATTCTATATGTATAGAGATATTCCTCGTGGAGTAGTGGCTAACGTGTTCGACTGTGACATCGTCGTAAGCGAATTCAAGGTCAAGTTGTAATATTATGCATTTAAAAAAAATGTTTCTCTTCCTTCCATTTTTATTCTTTTTTCTTATAGAAGGGGGGGGGATATATGGGGCGAAATAGACCTTCGAATCAACAAGCTCCCGCCGAGGGGGAACCTAAAACAAGCGAGTTCTCTGTCTTCTCACAAGCCAGACCCTCTGTTGGTCAACACATTCTTCGTCTAGCAGCTGGAAATTCCGTCGTCGTAGTCGAAATAATCTTTAGCAGTTCAAAATCACATTTCCTATTTAGTTTTGTTTCTGTTCAACTAAAATCCATGTCTTTACTGAAAAGCGCTTTGTCGTCGACTGCTTCTGCTGCTGCTGACTGCCCAGCGCTCGACTCACTTGTTATTTATGGGCATATTAGCCAAACATCCGGGCACATCAGTCGAACCTCGCGTCCGTCCGGTGCCCAAAACGCATTTGTTTTTGCATGCGGGAGGACGCGAGTTCGATCCCGGCAGGCAAGACAATGCCTTGCTCTTTTTCCCTTCTCGTTCTCCGTCACATTTCTATTCATTTTCTTACGTTTTTTCTTATTTTCTTTTTTTCTTTCTTTCCTTCTTTTATTCTTTCTTTCATCCTTTCATTCTTTCCATTTTATTCACAAATCTTATTACATTTGTAAACAGATATTAATTATTCTATGCTACTGTCGCCATTGACCAGGATTGAACCCGAAGCCCAGAGATAACTGTCACATTGAACTGTATTGACTCAACGTCTATATCCACTACACCATGTACCAATCTAAGCAAAGCTTCGCAAAGTTTCAACACAAAGACAATGGTTTTCGCTCACTCTTTGTCGTTTCTTTTGTTCTTCTGATCTAGACTGAACCATATAAAACATTAAGACCACCAACGTTGCACCGATGGCCTGGACAAGCAGATTATCCGCGCTGTACCCGACGGGGGGGCATAGATCAATTGTAACAAATAATTTACTCAACACAAAATAAATGACTACTAAATGTCATCTGAATTATTTTCGTGCAATTCACTTTGATTATAAATTGTACGTCATTGAATATTTACAAGCGATCTTTTCCCTTCGCCATTTTATATCGATGCGTGTACATTTTCTCGTTTCTGTATATACAACAATAAAATTTATACGTTTGTCGATATTTTTAAACATATTGAATGAATAGTATTCAATCAGGGCCTGAAGATTTCCTCGTATGTTCAGAAAAAGCAGATTTTAAAGGAGTCAAAGTAACAGTGTTACCAATACAACATACTTTTTGTAAGAAACATAAAGGCGTAGAGTCGCTTTTAGTAAAGTTTAGTATAATTATTCGTATTTAAAAAATGTCAACCTAACAGTACTTACCCGTACAAAATACAGATTGTAAGATGTTCACTATTAAACATATGGAGGCGTGTGGGCTAGTGGGTAGAGCCGTGGAAAATGGACTCGTCAATTCGAGTTCAATTTCTAGACGAAGCTGTAGGCATTTCGCATAGTGCTAATACCCTTAAGAAAGGTATGAATCCATATATTCTCCCTCCAGCTACGGGTTAAATAGTAGGGCAGACTGGGCCTTTCAGCCTTGGGTAGGTAACCAGTGTAGGAGAGGGATAACTCTGAATTCAAAATTCCTGAGGTCGATCGTGGAATGGTCCAACACAAGCCTTCACCACTATAAACAAATCACTGTGTGGATGTTCATTGTATGAACACTCATACGTCGAAATCGACGGGAGAGTCCATCATTATAAAATGAAGCGCATAGAGTCGCTTTTAGTAAAGTTTAGTATAATTATTCGTATTTAAAAAAATGTCAACCTACCAGTACTTACCCGTACAGCATACAAGTTGTAAAATGATCACTATTAAAAAATAAAGGGCATAGAGTCGCTTTTAGTAAACTTTAGTATAATTATTCGTACGAGCAAATATATGCAACCGCCGGGTGCACGTATTTGAGTTTTGATGTAATAAAATATCATATTAAATTCGAAACACTAATGAAACTAAATAAGAATGCAGATAAAATTATTTGAAACAGACAGGGGTATAATCGAAAAGTAGAACAACTTTGAAACTAACTATTCCATCATTTTCCATGACTACCGTTTTTCATTGCTAAATTTTCCTTATTTAGTTAAGTATTTTGTTATTTCTTTACTTATATATTTGCTCTGTGACTCTAACATTAAGAGCACACATTGACATCTCAAACTGCAACTGTTTTTTTTAAATAAAACTCGTGTGTCGTAAGGAAGATTTCTTCTCTGGACTTTTGGATTATATATATATATATAATTTTCAAAGAAAGAAAAAACTTAACAAACCGTCATTCCGTAATAATTTTTTTTTGACCGAAAGCTCAAAAGGGTTTTTTTTTAATTTTAAAAATTTTAAAAATCCTTGAGATTTGGACGGAGATTACAAAATGAAGGGATTCACCTAAAGACAGAAAAATCAGGTCAGCTGATTATTAGACATTGAGCTCTCTTTAGGGACTTTTATGAATATATGTTCGCACCTACAGGAGCATACAGTATGGTTATACAGTGAGATTTTGAGGATTCCAGGTGGAATCACCCCTTTCTACCAGTCATTTGGATACTTTACATTTATATATATATTATATTATATATAATATATATATATATATATATTATAATGTGTGTGTGTGTGTGTGTGTGTGTTGTGTATATTCAGAGAGAGAGAGAGAGAGAGAGAGAGAGAGAGAGAGAGAGAGAGAGAGAGAGAGAGAAATGAATAGATTGATTAGTATGCACACACAGATATAGTTATATAGCTAGATTAAAAACGTGATATATTTGTGGGAATTATCTTCCCTTTGCCTGGAAGAATTATCTCCCCACTGGGTTTTCCAGGGGCTATAGTATATAAGCGCCTAATTTAAACTTTTCTTCATCTTTTCTACCTCTCCTCGTAGGTACGCACATGGGTTAGACAATTCTCATTCACTTCTCGTTGGGGCTTCGGCCCTCAACGCCGGCTACTAGTCACTGTAAGTGATTTATACAGCATGGACTATTCTTAGTCTCATGTCTGTACCTTTATATTATGTGTACTTCTATATTATCTTGTCAGTGACTTTTATGTATGTATGTTTATGTACACTATTCTGTTCTATGTTCTATTGTTTATGTATCTTGTATATTCATGAGCTGTATTATATAAAATGTTTTGTCTCAGAAATGTGTCGGAGTTGTATGTTAAATTAATACTTTGAATCTTACACACACACACACATATATATATATATATATATATATATAGGGTCATCCACAGACACGTGTTTCGACTTATCAAGTCTCCTCAGTGTGGCTAGACATTTTGTAAGCTACCTACAGCCGGAATTGAAATCCGATCGGTTGGGTGCCAGTCCGGCACCGTAACCATTAGGCTGTTTTCACTTACAGAATGGGAAGGGGATTTTAACTGTTTTAATACACACATCGCT
>CM042146.1:27733769-27736269 GCA_023376005.1 Doryteuthis pealeii
AACCATTACACCACGCGCTTCCTATAGAATATACCGACAGTATCTCTGCAGAGGGGTAGGACCCCCCTCAAAAGGAGGACACTTGTTGGCCGTGTGTGGCGACTAGTGAGGCTTAAGGACGACATTCTGGTAGATGAGCAGTTCCCGACATGCAACACTCCACTAAGACCCTTAGGCTAGACGGGCGGTCAGAGATCAATTGGTTGGTCCCGTCAAGCCCTAGCACCTATATGATTGCCCCTACCTTATAGCTCTTATAGCAAGTCCCAACCCTTTTTATCATATGGGTGCTAGAAGGTGGTGGCTGAGGTCTTCATGACCTGGGAATGACGTTAAAATCTATCTGATGGTGAGGTTCCAGTTCTGGAGGTTTGGGGTATGTGGAGCGCCCCTTCGTCACCATTACTCCAAGATCTACTCTAATGCGGTGTGGTAGTACCTATTAGGGTCCCATGTATGGGTTAAATAGAAAAACATGAGATCATAAAATAAATTAGTATCCATTTAGAATGAATTTAGTTCAAAACTTTGTCAGCATTAAATTACCCACTGAGGTTGATGTGCCGTAAAACAATACAAACCAAACCAAACCAAACCTTTATGTCAAATATTCCTGTCTAATACAAATAATTTACTCATAGTTGTGAAGTTTTTATGGTTGATTGATTTAACAGCACGTCAACCCGTCTAGGGTTATTTTATGCCAAGCACTAAATTGTGAGGAATGATCAGATCTTTTCCATGAATTTTTCTTGATGGTACATTTGTTACGATATTTGTGGCCATCCTTAAGGTTTCAAGCAAGAGCGCTTGTCCAGCGGAGATCCTTTGTATTAAGCAGAGCGCGATTCTTAGTATAGAATCCTTTGGTTGTTCCTTGGGGCTCCTCAGTCTTACAGGTCCTTCGTCAATGATTGCAAATGATCGTCTCTCAGTATCAGCGATTAAGGAGTTAACCATCCACGTATTCGGGCTGTTGATTGGCTAAGGTTTAATCCACGTGACCTCTCTCAGTCTATGAGTTTAACTGGTAGATTGAAGCATGGCTTATATGCTACACATCTTAGCAAGCTTGATTTGCAGACCATTTGTAGTGAGTTCGATTCTCACTGGGTGCCTCATACTTCTGGCCTTGTGCCACATCTAAGCTCAGCTTAGTAAATAACTATATACTACACATATAGGCACCTCACGTGGTGTAATGGTCAGCAAACTAGGTTCGCAGACCATTATTAGAGAGTTCGAATCTCACTGGGTGCTCCATACATCTGGCCTTGTGCCACATCTAAGGTAAGCTTAGTAAATAACTATATACTACAAATAAGCTAACAACAGTAAATTGTCTGCCTTTGTAGGTCAATAGAATGTGAATCGTAGTTGTTGGAGCAAGGCAAATTTGAACTCGGACTGTCGAGACCATTTCCTTCGTCGATAACCGTTACATGACGAAATCCTCCACATATGGTTTTAAGTTAGCTCAGTCGATAAGGCAATCGTCTAGAAATCGCAACGTCCCGGGTTCGATACCGGTCACCGCCAATTCAGCACAGGAGCAGAACAGATTGAGTGATCTGATCTCAGTGGTAAAGAGTAGAGCTGACGGTAGGTGTGGTGCTTCATCCCAGCGAGAAATCTCCCTGGTCTAGTGCTAGTAAAAAGGAGATAAACTCTCTCGCTGTCCAGCTGATACCGACGATAGGCCACTCCGCCAACTTTACTTTTATCTAATTATTTACTGTGCAGGGTATGGTTATATGGGACTCTTACGTACTAGTGTTACATAATTCATTAGTAGCCAATGGATTATGTAAGTAGTGTACTTAATTTGAATTGGGTTCGTTGGAAGATTCAAAATCGGAGGGGTAAATGTAAAGTTACAGTCGACCGTTGTGATTATCAGATGTTGACCTCTACTTGGCTCCTTCCGAAACCCACGAATAGAAGCGTGTGACAGAAATCCTTTTTTATTTAGCAGTGTGAATGGACGAAGAGGTTCCTCGCTCAAGATGCCGGCTTCTCATCCGCGCAGTTTAGAGACTCTTTGGTGCTTTTTTTTAAAAGGCATTGAAAAAACAACAAAGTCTTGCTGGCTCAATTAATCAACAAGAAATGCACAAACTGCCCAGTCCAGAAAAAAAATCAACACACAGAAGAAAAGATGGTGGCTGGCTCACTTGAGGGGAATGCCGACGGGATCAATGCATTTTTTGCTCCCGCCTCCCATGAGGTTTGTGGCTTTGTGCCTAACCTTTACACGTAGGGTACGTGGTAAATATCAATCGTCATCCCCATATCCCCTCTCTGACTCTGTCTCTGTCTCTGTCTTTGTCTTTGTCTGTCTGTCTGTCTGTCTCTCTCTCTCTCTCTCTCACGCCATTTATGTACCCGATATGAACACTTGCACACACTTGTGTTTCACAAAAAAACTGCCAAAACAAAAGTTTGTACTCCTTTACAGATGTAATTTTTGTAGACGTATTTGATGAGCTTACCACCCATG
>CM042146.1:27741269-27746269 GCA_023376005.1 Doryteuthis pealeii
GATACTGCTGGAAAAGGAAGGACGAACTCATAAGTGACGTTATATTTGGACAGATAAAAATCAACATAATTCCGCCGATTTTTTTAATTGGAAGTTTAAATTTTGGGATTATCTAACTTTATCATAATCCACACCTGGACAAAATTTCAGAAAAATTGAAGGGTGTGCGTGACATGGCCTGGATGATTTGACATGGAATTACAAGAGAGAGAGAGAGAGAGAGAGAGAGAGAGAGAGAGAGAGAGAGAGAGAGAGAGAGAGAGAGAGAGTGGGGGGGGTTACCCAACCTTTCGCATGTATAAGATGTGACACAAAGTCGCAAGTATAAGGCATCCAGCAAGGATTGAACTTGTTTTTCAGTAGTAATGGATCTGCGGGACTAGCTTACTAACCCTTAAAATTTGATTGGAGACCCAGCGAGAGTGAGAGAGAGAGAAGAGAGAGAAGAGAGGGAGGGAGAGGGGGGGAGAAGTGAGTGAGTGAGTGAGATGAGGAAAAGGATAAGACTAATAAATAATGCAGAGATATGACGAGATCGAAAACAAAACGGAAGAGTGTGGAAAGGGTTAAAAACAATGATAAATGGTTCTAAACTTGAATGAATATGCAAAGGAAAGGGGAGAAACAAAAGGAAAAAGAAAAAGAGATTCAACATACGTAGAAGTTTGCTACGCTTATCGGGTACATGAGACTGCATCTTAATTAGATACAAGAAAAACAAGTAACTGCCCCAAGAACATGGGCCTAATGGAGTGTGAAATATATTCTCTTTTTTTTTTTTAAATCGCACTCGATATTTCTTAGTCCAATTCGATTCTGATGTCAAATATATGCGCTAAAGTGAGGAGCTGATGGTAGGAGTGGCGCTTCGCCCCAGACGCTCAAACAATCTCCTTGGTCTCGCGCTAGTAAAAAAAAGGGATAGACTCCCTTGCTTTCTGATTGATACCGACTTTAGGCCACCCGACGACTTTTACATTCCCTGCTGAAGGGTTAAGTAAGAACACCCCCCCAACCAAAAAAAAAAGGGATCTGGGTATTTGAATCTGAATTTGATAGCGAGGCCAGTACTGAAGATCATGGGCGGGGGTGATTATTTGAGTGTTTTGTTTTACGGCATATAAATCTTTTCTGGTCATTTAATGCCGAATCAAGTCTGGACCAATTCGATTCTGGTGTCAATCTGGAGCAGAAGAAGTATGTACTTCAGAGCTCTACTCGTTTAAACTGGCCCTCTCGGCTTTTGAAAAAAAAAAAGATCTTTTTAAAAATTGAGTTAAAAAAATTAGTTTAACAAAAATTGAGTACTCATTGAATAAAATAAAACAGGCATAAAATAACTCATCAAGGGTTAACATGCCATAAAATCCAACCAACTAACCAACCAACATACAGTAGCAGATAAATTATATTGTTCAAAATTAAGTACCCATCAAGAATGCATAAAACAAAAACGTCTTCGGCATAAAATAACTAAATGGATTGATATTTCTCTGAATGTTTGAGATGAGGCTTGAAGATTAGTATTATTAGCGCTATTCGGACTATTGTCCCCATCTTCATTGTTATTTGTACAACGTTTCGGCCGATATACCCTCCGGCCTTCTTCATGTATTTCTTGTCGGGCTCGGGAACCTTCTCGGACTCGGGAACCTTCTTTTCGACTCGGGAACTTTCTTGTCGTATTCGGGAGCCATCACGGAACTTTGAACCTAACCCTTTATTTATTCCACGGGGGTATTCTGTTCTCATTCCGCTAACCATAGCTGTGGTAGGAGTTGTGTTAATTAATTATTTTTCTAACTGCTTTCACTCAGGATTGAACTCAGGAACCAGAGATAACTGTCACTTACAACTGTCTTTTAACCTAACTGCCTAATCCACTCGGCCATGTGTCCATGTGTTACTCGTTTAATCTGGTCTTATCGGCTCTCCTGTAGAATACGCGGATTGCACCTCTGCAGAGGGGTAAGACCCCTCCTCCAATGGGACCATCTGTTGACCGTGGTTGGCGACATTTTATGTCTAAGGAGGGATCACTGGTGGCTAAACAGCCCATGTCATGCAACACTCCACTTTGGCCCTTACTTAAGCTAGATGGTCCGATTAATCGGCTGGTCACGTCAAGCCCTAGCACCTATATGATTGTCTCGACCATACTGTTCTTATGGCAAAACCCCATCCATTTTCATCATATGTATACTAGACGGCGGTGGCTGAGGGTCTTAATGTCCTGGGTTTTGATGGTAAACTCTATCTGATGGTAAAGTTCTAATTCTGTAGCTCTGGGGAATGGGGAGTACCACTTCATCTCCATTACTCACAGGTTGACTCTAACTCGGAGTGGTAGTACCTCTTAGGTAGTACCCATCAAGTGTGAACAAATCAAAACATCTCTGGCCTAAAATAACCCAACAAGAGTTAACATACCGTGAAATCCAACCGATTCCATTCCAATGTCACATTGTCCTGGGTATAAAGTTAAACTGCATCTAATGGTGAAGTTTCAATTTTGGAGCTTTTAGGAGTGTTGCGAACTCCAAGGCGCACTCTGACCCGGAGTGGTAGTGCCTTCTATGGGTTGAATAGAAAAGAATGAGTTTTCAAAAATGTGTTAAAAAACGTGAATTAAAAAAAAATGAATACTATCTACAATGAGTATTATCTGCGTTAGTCGGACTATTGTCCCCATCTTCATTGTTATTTGTACAACGTTTCGGCCGATATTCCCTCCGGCCTTCTTCAGGTATTTTTTGTCGGACTCGGGAAGCTTCTCGGACTCGGGAACCGTCTTTTCGAACTCGGGAACTTTCTTGTCGTAATCGGGAGCCATCACGGAACTTTGAACTTAACCCTTTATTTATTTTAAGTTCCGTGATGGCTCCCGATTACGACAAGAAAGTTCCCGAGTTCGAAAAGAAGGTTCCCGAGTCCGAGAAGGTTCCCGAGTCCGACAAGAAATACCCGAAGAAGGCCGGAGGGCATATCGGCCGAAACGTTGTACAAATAACAATGAAGATGGGGACAAGGTCCAAATAACGCAGATAATACTAATCATTAAGCCTCATCTCAAATATTTAGAGAAATAGTATCTAGAATGAATAAAACAAAACGACTTTCTGCATAAAATAACCCAACAAGACTTGGCATGCCGTAAAATCCAACCAACCAGCCAAGCAACTCCATTCCGACGTCACTCAGTAGCAGATGAATTATATACTCCAGAGTTTTACACGTTTAAACTGTCTTCTTAAGATGAGGTTGGCGTTAGAATAAATTATTGATTACTTACTTAATCTTCATATGACTACTGAGTCCGACATCTTGCGTTTCACCAAACAATAATTGGCTGTTTCTATTCAATACTTACCATCAATATTAATTAGGAAATCCACTTATCTGTATCTGAAGTCATACGTCAATTTGACAGTAAACAGTATACGCCCTGTCGGCGGGGCTTAGAATACGCCTTCTACATTCCGGCTGGGAACTTCGAGGTTCCTGGTTCGATTCAGGCCCTCGCCAACTAACTCTGCGTATGAATAGCACATGGATATGTGCGGTAAAGGGAGGAGCTGATGGTAGGAGTGGCGCTTCGCCCCAGACGCTCAAACAATCTCCTTGGTCTAGCGCTAGTGAAAAAGGGATATACTCCCTCGCTTTCTGGCTGATACCGACTTTAGGCCACTCGACGAGTTTTACATTCCCTGCTGAAGGGTTAAGTAAGAACCCCCCAACCAAAAAAAGGGGGATCTGGGTATTTGAATCTGAATTTGATAGCGAGGCCCCCGTTCTGAAAATCAAGGGGGTGGGATTATTTGAGTGTTTTGTTTTACGGCATATCAAATCTTTTCTGGTCATTTAATGCCGAATCAAGTCATTGGAATAAACAAGGGAATTAGGTTACTTGCAATACCTGCCGTTCCATACAGTACTCCTCGTTGCTACAGTGGTTACCCAATCAAGTACTGATTAGACTCATCGTTACTTAACTCTTTGCCTACCAAATTTTCCCCACGGCTCTGCGAAATTTTCTTGATATATTTTACCTATATGATGGGATATTTCAAATTTCACTATCTATTCTCCCCAAAACTCATTCTATTCAAATAAAGTCCAATTATAAATGTCCTTTAAAGGGCCGGGTTAGCTCAGTTGGTAGAGTGTTCGGCTAGAAACCACGAGGTTCCTAGTTCGATACTAGCCCTCGCCAACCCAGCGTATGAGTAGCACAGGGATATGTGCGGTAAAGTAAGGAGCTGATGGTAGGTGTGACGCTCCACCTCAGATACTAACATAATCTCCTTTGTCTAGCGCTAGTGAAAAGGGGATAGACAACCTCGCTGATTGGCTGATACCGACTTTAGGCCACCCCGACGATTTTATTTATTTTTTAAAAATATAACTGTCCTTCTGCTCAATTATAAGGATCGTGCGAGAGCCACTGACATCGGATTACGGTAGGATCGCAGTGATGAGAGAGCCGCTGTGATCGCTTTAAAGTAGTCAAAGTGTTAACTTCGGTGGTATAACCGGTGCTTTCTGTGTTCCTTGTCGGTAATGGTGGTGTGCAGTACTCCTTCATTGCCATTACTCCCATGCCCACTCTGACCCTGTTGGAGGGGTTTGGTAAATGCATATAGTAATAAATATATTAGGTTAGTCAATTTGTATAATTTGCTGTCATTGTTAGCGTGTTGATATTGTTGCCATTGACAATCTCATTGTAAATAAAGGAAGTCGATGTTGGTAGGTTAGACTAATTTATTATTCTATTCTTTTCAATTGGAGTCAGCCTTTACCGGAGTCTTATTATAGATTAATCATTTCTTACCCCCCCCTCCAAAAAATCAATCATCGATATCGACTCATATACGAGTATACAAGGTGTGTCCAGAAATAGGTGAAATTCTAACAGACTTAGGCTCAAATATAGGTGTGGCTAATTATCATCGTGTCATTCTGGTAGCATAGATTTCCATGACCCTCTCTCTCTCTCT
>CM042146.1:27753769-27771269 GCA_023376005.1 Doryteuthis pealeii
TTGTTTATTTGTATTTGGTAAATACAGCTTCAAACTCAGCACTTTTATGACACAACTTCTATTCTGAAAAAATTTACGTTCCATTCATTGTTCATTTTATATTGGTAAATACAGCTTCAATTTCAATACTTTTTAGACATACCATCATATATATATATATATATATATATATATATATATATATATATATATATAATTCACGCGCACAGTACCGTGATACAGACACACGCTCACATTCACACACGTATATGTTAACACACACATACATATATATGTATACACATACAGTCATACACACAACTCCAACGAACCCCTCCCCTCACATATATAAGAGCATCTAAAAAATAACCTACCTCATAGAGGTTCTTCACGGAACAAGTGGACATGCTACTATCAAACACACTCGCCTACCCGGATTTTAATAGCATGTCAAACCCACAAAAACACTTGAACTTTTATAATTCTTCTATAATGCTCCCTTTCTAATAACCTATCAACAATTTCTTCAAATAAGAAATTTCCTCCTGACGATGACCTAAGTTCGAAACTAGTTGAGAATAAACAACATACAAGAAATATTCCTGATTTTCTTAATACTTTTTGTTCACACTATATATATATATATATATATATATATATATATATATATTACGGCCAGGTTTGTTTACTACTCAATAAACGTCCCATTACCTACTATGGTAGAGGCGTGTTGTATAATTGACAGGGTTAATTTTATCATAAAAATAATTGTATATCATAAAAATAATTGTTCACTCTGATGAAGGTCGATTCTTGTATGTGTGCGAAATATTTTCACACACATAAACTGACCGAAACACATGTGTAAGTGATATCAATTAATGTGATATCGATTAAATTCATTTTATCCATTTACATTTTTTTTCTTTACTCATTTTTCCTCATATATATATATATATATATATATATATATATATATATATATATATATATATAATTTAAAGGCACAATTGGGCACATTAAAAGAAAGTGTCTTTCGTTTTACCATATGATTCCCAGCTGTCTTTTTATAAAATTTAGTAGAGATCTCCTTAAGGCGATTATCAACTTCGAAATTTTCGTAAATATTCTGCTTGTGTGAAAGTGGCGAGTGTTTCTTTTATTCATTATTTTATGGAAATTTGCAACATTTTGATGGGCCTTTGTCTTTTTTTGTATCGTTTGAAGTGGATTTGGGTCACGATATATTTCCCACGTTATGGCATCGATTTAATTATTGAATTGCCTCTAACGTCCAAGGACCATCATATTTAGAGACGATCTTCTAGCTTTGTTATTCGACCAGTGCATTTCGGAAATTACTTTAAAAGTACGAATGTACAGATTCGGTATCTGTCTGACTGTAACCGATACTACGTCACTGCTTACGGAACAATACCACAGGGATTGTGTAAGTGTATCATTGATTATTCGACCAGTGCATTTCGGAAATTACTTTAAGAGTACGAATGCTCAGATTCGGTATATGTCTGACTGTAACCGATACTACGTCACTGCTTGCGGAACAATACCACAGGGATTGTGCAAGTGTATCATTGATTATTCGACCAGTGCATTTCGGGAATTACTTTAAAAGTACGAATGTACAGATTCGGTATCTGTCTGACTGTAACCGATACTACGTCACTGCTTACGGAACAATACCACAGGGATTGTGTAAGTGTATCATTGATTATTCGACCAGTGCATTTCGGAATTACTTTAAGAGTACGAATGTACAGATTCGGTATCTGTTTGACTGTAACCGATACTGCGTCACTGCTTACGGAACAATACCACAGGGATTGTGTAAGTGTATCATTGATTATTCGACCAGTGCATTTCGGGAATTACTTTAAAAGTACGAATGTACAGATTCGGTATCTGTCTGACTGTAACCGATACTACGTCACTGCTTACGAAACAATACCACAGGGATTGTGTAAGTGTATCATTGATTATTCGACCAGTGCATTTCGGGAATTACTTTAAAAGTACGAATGTACAGATTCGGTATCTGTCTGACTGTAACCGATACTACGTCACTGCTTACGAAACAATACCACAGGGATTGTGTAAGTGTATCATTGATTATTCGACCAGTGCATTTCGGAAATTACTTTAAAAGTACGAATGTACAGATTCGGTATCTGTCTGACTGTAACCGATACTACGTCACTGCTTACGAAACAATACCACAGGGATTGTGTAAGTGTATCATTGATTATTCGACCAGTGCATTTCGGAAATTACTTTAAAAGTACGAATGTACAGATTCGGTATCTGCCTGACTGTAACCGATACTACGTCACTGCTTGCGGAACAATACCACAGGGATTGTGTAAGTGTATCATTGATTATTCGACCAGTGCATTTCGGAAATTACTTTAAAAGTACGAATGTACAGATTCGGTATCTGCCTGACTGTAACCGATACTACGTCACTGCTTGCGGAACAATACCACAGGGATTGTGTAAGTGTATCATTGATTATTCGACCAGTGCATTTCGGAAATTACTTTAAAAGTACGAATGTACAGATTCGGTATCTGTCTGACTCTAACCGATACTACGTCACTGCCTGCGGAACAATACCACAGGGATTGTGTAAGTGTATCATTGATTATTCGACCAGTGCATTTCGGAAATTACTTTAAAAGTACGAATGTACAGATTCGGTATCTGTCTGACTGTAACCGATACTACGTCACTGCTTACGGAACAATACCACAGGGATTGTGTAAGTGTATCATTGATTATTCGACCAGTGCATTTCGGAAATTACTTTAAAAGTACGAATGTACAGATTCGGTATCTGTCTGACTCTAACCGATACTACGTCACTGCATGCGAAACAATACCACAGGGATTGTGTAAGTGTATCATTGATTATTCGATCAGTGCATTTCGGAAATTACTTTAAAAGTACGAATGCACAGATTCGGTATCTGTCTGACTGTAACCGATACTACGTCACTGCATGCGAAACAATACCACAGGGATTGTGTAAGTGTATCATTGATTATTCGATCAGTGCATTTCGGAAATTACTTTAAAAGTACGAATGCACAGATTCGGTATCTGTCTGACTGTAACCGATACTACGTCACTGCATGCGAAACAATACCACAGGGATTGTGTAAGTGTATCATTGATTATTCGATCAGTGCATTTCGGAAATTACTTTAAAAGTACGAATGCACAGATTCGGTATCTGTCTGACTGTAACCGATACTACGTCACTGCATGCGAAACAATACCACAGGGATTGTGTAAGTGTATCATTGATTATTCGATCAGTGCATTTCGGAAATTACTTTAAAAGTACGAATGCACAGATTCGGTATCTGTCTGACTGTAACCGATACTACGTCACTGCATGCGAAACAATACCACAGGGATTGTGTAAGTGTATCATTGATTATTTATTTTATTATCAAAATCATTAATACATAGAATAGATCTTATTTATTAAGGGTATCTCTATGAAAATCTGAGTTAGATTTCTCTCAAAAAGAGCCCATTACGTCTATGTCTGTCTGTAACCGATACTGCGTCACTGCTTACGTCACAATACCACATGAATTGCGTAAGGTTATCAATGAGTATTTATTTTATAATCAAAAGCATTAATACATAGAATAGATCTTATTTATAGGTATCTTAGGTATCTCTATGAAAGTCTGAGTTAGATTTACCTCAAAACAGCCCATGTTATTAGTGCACTTAAAATCCAGACTTGTGTCTTATATATCACTAAAAATAATAGTCTACATAATATATGGTATAGTTAATTTGCATACAGTTTTTTACAAAACCGTATTTAATAGATAATTACTTGGTATTATTGATCTCTAATATTATTAATTTATTCTCCAGCGTATTAAAATCAATCCAATCAATAATTTTATGTAGAAACTAATCTATGTAATCATTTTATATGCGTTCTTATTTAATTTTGTTAGTCTTTCTAATTTAATATATTTCATTACATTAAATCTAAAATGCTTACGCATGTTCTTGATAGTTTATAATAATTACGAACTTTCATATATAAAGTGGGTGTCTCATCATGTCCATGTTATCCTGATTCATACTCTGTTCGCCCTGTCGTTGGGGCTGTAGAAAACACCGACTGCACCTCTGCAGAGGGGTAAAAATCCCCATAATGTGGTCACCTGTTGATCATGGGTATCTACGCGTGATGCTTAAGGGCGGAATTTAACAGGGTTGAATTCAGAGTTTTCCAGTCATTAGACCGATTGCCATAGCAACGTTAAAGACCAGCGTCTGACCGATAAATTATGGGGAAATGAAAGTTAGATTCATAACTTTTTCAAGGGTAATATATATTCATCAACTCAGAGATGCTGATAGGTATGTGTCTTGCGTCCCAGACACACAAAACTCTAAAAGGACCCAGCAAAATTCTATCCACGCGTCCTAGTGCTTGCATTGCACATATCCCTAATACCCTTGTGAAAGGTATGAATCCAACTATTTTTCTTCCAGCTATAAGTGAAGAGTACACCAGACTGGGTTCTTTAACCTTAATTAGACAACCAGTTGAAGAGAAGGAAAACTGAATAAATTTGTACATGTAATATTTTCTGGAATTATGATTGGTAAAAAAAAAATAAAAAAATAAAAAATATCTCTGATACACCTTAATATTTAACAGGCATGCAAAAATTAATTTCAACCTTAATCTTTTATAAAACGGATTATAAAATAAAGGTTATTAATTAATCAATAATTCTTCAGTAAAATTCATCAAAATTCAATGTAATTAGTGATTAATAATTAATTATTAACAGAAGAAACGATGGGGAAAATTAAAGAAAGATTTTAAATAATTCAAATCGAAAAGACTAAACTGCAAGGAACATTTATTAATTATGCAATGCGTGATCCTAAATCTTGAATGCAAAATTTTGAATAAAAAATGTAATTATAATTTAATATTGGAGTAGGGTTCGCTAAGATTCAAAGGTACGGAAAAGGAAATCGGCGTGCCACGATCGAATTACACCTGGGGAAGTTTAAGTACAACTCTTACTCATCTATATATTAATACTCTTATTCCTTAATCGTCCAATATTATATGTAAAATGTAAAGTAAGTAAAGTCTACGGGGCGGCCTAAAGTCGGTATCAGCCAGTCAGCGAGAGAGTCTATCCCCTTTTCAATAGCACTAGACCAAGGAGATTGTTTTTAGCATCTGAGGTGTAGCACCACACCTACCATCATCTCCTTACTTTACCGCACTGATCCCTGTGCTACTCATACGCTGAGTTGGCGAGGACCGGTATCGAACTAGGAACCTTGTGGTTTCTAGCCGAACGCTCTACCGACTGAGCTACTTCCTGATTATTTTGTGTTGCTTATCCGCTGAATTCTTATTTCTCATGAGTCTCATCGCCTCAGCTAAATAATGGTTCATTCCGTATTTATTACAAAAAAAGGGAAGAAAAGGGATATGCTACACAAAAATAACAAGAAAGAAAGAAAGAAAGAACGAGAGTAGGGGAGAGAGAGTGGGTGAGTGCGTGGAAGCGATATCTCTCACCTCTCCAAATTTGGGTAATATAGGAAAAGAGAAAAAGAGACATGGCAGTCTGTAGAATTTATTTTTCTATATGCATGTATGTACTTACCCAACCCTTCTGCCACAGGCAGGATGTGATAAGAAGGAAAATTGTAGAGAATAGTTGATATAGATCCAGAGCTTTCCTTCTCAACGTGTTGCCATCCTAAGACAAAAATACCAGGGTGTACTTCTGTTTACTGATAGATGGCTAAAGAGAACATGTATGTATGTATGTATCAATCTATCTATCGTTAGGATAGAAATGAATTCAACGGTGTTTGGTTACTGGAAGTTTATCTCCTATGCAATATTTAACGAAGTATATATATATAATATATATATATATATATATATATATATATATATATTTGGAGGATATGTGATTAATTGAAGTCATACCTAATTTGGAAAATTAATTAGTTATTAATTAATGGATTTAGGCGGGCATATATGTTCAAAATGTAAGGCTAAACAAATCGAGAAAATGTCAATCCCTGAATGTACATTTCGACCTATTAGGTCTCATCAGCAAGGTTATAGACATGGGAGACTGCACCGTGTGTGACACGAAACCTCGATTGTCAAGCTGACGGGCGAAGTCTCTAACCGTTATACTAGCTTTCCATTTCCACATCCTTCGTTTGTTTTGAAACTTATTTATATTCCACTTTTTATTGACTTCTTACACGACAGTATGAGGTTAAGTAAACAAACAAATGTGTTTATTTTTATATGGTTAGTTAATTAGTTACATTCAGGGATTGACATTTTCTCGATTTGTTTAGACTTACATTTTGAACATTCATTAATTATTAACTAATTAATTTTTTAAATTAGGTATGACTTCAATTAAGCACATAGCCTCCAAAAATTGTCGGCTTAAAACCATATAAAAATAAACACATTTGTTTGTTTACTTAACCTCATATATATATATATATATATATATATATGACCATTAAAACAATAACACAAAGCGGATTTCTAACAATGTTTATAATTTGATCCTTTGAAAAAATGCAACTTCCGCTCTTTCGAATTTTTGAATTTCAAACCAGCGTTCTTCGACCTATAATCAACCGTTTTATCTGAAAAAAAAAACACACACACGTGTAATCGACTGCCATTAATCAATATCTTGATTAATCCAGTAGAACTAAATCCGTGTACCTTTATGTTTATATATATATATATATATATATATATATATATATATATATATATATATATATATAATATATATATTATATTCTGTGTGTGTGTGTGCGTGTGGTTTCCTCTCTCGAGCAATCAATTTTATTCTAGCTCTCATATTTTAAAGATAATTTACTATATAGAAATTTAGATTTTATCATCCATGTACATATCAAATACATCGAATATCTCAGTGGATGCCAGCCAAATTTATTTAGATCAACATTCAACAGGAAAATAAAACAAATGTAGTAATATAAATATTATTCATGATGGTCCGAATCAGGGCGTTTGAGTGGCGAACGAAAAGTCAATGAGAAAATAAGTTCTGAGGGAATTTTCTTGGGCTTTTAAATAGACTTGAGAGAATAGCAGAACCCAAAAATCCCTATACACAGAATCACCTCTGATATATATATATATATATATATTATATATATATATATATAATATATATCTGGTGATATTATTGTTTCACACTCATAACTTAAAGTTTCTTGTAATCCAATCATCAGATGAAGATCAGTGGTTGAGATGTAAAACCAGTCGTGAAATGGTTGAGATGTTAAAATCAAATTTTTTAGCGTTTATATGAAGCGTTTTCACGCGATAGAAATGTAAAGCTAAAAATTGTTTTTTTTTAAACTGTGGCTTGTTTAACGTTTATGTGACGTGGATTGTGTTCACGTGATGTATGTCATGACGTTAAATTTGTATTTAAAAACATTATAATCAAACAACTTGCATTGGTGTTAATGCACGCAGTGTTCAGATGATTTTTTTTTTTTTAAATAAATAAAAGGAGAGCGAAAATTCAGGGCAATTAGGGTCAGGTGGTAAGTCACACTGTAAAATTTGTTCAAAATGCTAAATTTCGAAACGAGTTCACTCTCTTATTTAACAAGTTTATTGCTGGCAATTTTGTAATATACACAACTTTTCTTTAAGCAAAGATCGCAACGTTGTCCGCCTTTGTGTGCCTGGGCTTTTTTTATATTTCCCATTTTATTGTAGGTTTTCTGTCGTTTTTTCTTTGATCTGCCATATAAATTTTGATAAGGTGGTACTGTTTCATATTTTTTGTTTGTTAAAAACTTAATTGTGGTTATACCACCTACTTTTCCAATAGTTTTCAGTGGCACCAATGTATGTTTTTTTCTCGTTTTTATTTACATTGTCCTTGAATTGTGGCTTTGTAAAAATGATGTTGTTAGCCAAACAATTTGCATTAATGGGCATTCATTTTAAGGCGACAGTTGCATCTATTAATCTGGTTGTTGTTATTACCATTTAATATTTTAAGTTGTTTTATCGATAATGCTTTTAATGTTGTTCATGCAGAAATAATTATTTTGAGATTGTTTTTGTTAAAGAGTTTGTTTAAAGTAGGCGATTTGTATTATATATATATATATATAAAGAAGTAATAGTGGCCTATTGTCGGTATCAGCCGGATAGCAAGGGAGTCATTTTTTGCTGAGGCGGAGACACTGTCTAAACATCTCTCTCTCTCTCTCCTCTCTCTATATATATATATATATATAGATATATATATTATAATATATATAATATATGGCGTGCATAAAATATTGAGATTGAAGCTACCATATAGAAATGAACAATGAATGGAATGTTAATTCTTTTCAGAATCAAGGTGTATCAATGTACAAAAATTTGATAACTTTTTTGGCACCTTGTATATATAAACATATCTATATATATATATATACATATATTATAATAATATATATATATATGTATATGTGTGTCGTGTGTGTGTGTGTGTGTGTGTGTCGGTGTCTCTGTGTGTCATGTGTGTAAGTGTTATCATCGCATTTCTAGAATCCACACATAAGCACCAGCCATCCATCAGTGTCCTACATTGTAAACTACTACCTCACACGTGCTATCGTTTAAA
This sequence comes from Doryteuthis pealeii, assembly GCA_023376005.1. NCBI lineage: Eukaryota > Metazoa > Mollusca > Cephalopoda > Myopsida > Loliginidae > Doryteuthis > Doryteuthis pealeii. Next base: position 27,762,490 of record CM042146.1, read on the forward strand.
TGTAAAGCATAAACAAAATTAACATTTACTATATGCACGCCTCATTCATTTTAGTTATAATTACTATAATTAACAAAATTAGGTTATGACTTTAATAAGCAAATAATCTCCCACAATTGTCGGCCTTCGCCATTTTCAAAAACACTGTTTGACTATTTATATATATATAATATATATATTATATATATATATATATATATATATACTAGAGAGAGAGAGGAGAGGAGAGAGAGAGGGGAGTAGGTCAGAGAGATCTATGTATTTATGAAAATGAGACACCTGGACTCGCCAACATTCGAAGTGCATTGTGTCGATGCAACAGATTCAGGGCGACTCGAAGAATGTGTAAGCATAAAAGAGTGAATTACACCAAACCACAAAGTAATATCCACTATTAGTCTTAAGGACAACTGGAAAAGCAAAAACAATGGATGGATAGTTCAAAGCGTGTAAGTAATAAAGTGGCACATAAGATGATCTGGACATGGCTAAGAAAAGGGAGAATTCAGAGAAAAATCTATATCTGTTTTAATAGTAGACAAAATAATAGCAATAAGGCGTAATTATATGGAAATATGAATTTTTATAATACAAGCTGACTCCCTGATATATATATATAATATATTATATTATTATATTATATATATATTGGGAGAATATTGATTAATTGAAGTCGTGACCTAATTTTGAAAATTAATTAATTAATAATTAATTAGGCTAATTGTCGGCAAAAAGCCATTCAAAACACATCGTTGTTTATTTCTCCTATCTTGTCGTGAGTAATGTCATTAAGAGGAATATAACCTACTTTAAAAACAAAACGAAAACATCTAGGAAAGTCCGGTTGGTGTAGGGGTTCGGTCCTCGCCTGCTCAGCTTGAGGCAGTCAGGGTGAATCAACGTACAAGGCTGATGAGCCTAATAGGCCGAATGTACATACAGAGTTTGATTTTTCTCGATTGTTTAGGCCTTACATTTGAATAGGTTATGCCGCCTAAATTATTAATTATTAATTAATTATTTTCAAATTAGGACGATTCAACTAAGGGCAATATCAAAACACATGTTTGTTTATTTACTATGTGTTTGTGTGTGTGTGTGTGTGTGTTTCAGTGTTGAGAACGAAAAGAGAGGAGAGTGTGTTGTGTGTGTGTTGTGTGTGTGTGTGTGACATCTGTTATAATCTTTCAAGTAACTCTGTCGTCTGAATGGTCGAAAACCTGACCGACTGAGTTTTACGCAGATAAACGAAATCTTCAATGGTAATAATCTTGATATTGAGCTGCTAGCTCTGTGCGCACACGCCTCGCCAACTGTCTTTCTGGAGGCTTGAAGGTGTGATGGTGCTTTTGTTCAGGCGTTGTCTTAATATTGACTCTGAAAATACAGAGGAGTTCACTTACATGGTCTGTCTAAAACTATTACTACACAGCAACTCTAACACACACCACACACACACAACAACACACACAGAGACAAAGACACACACACACAGATCACACACAAGAAACCACACAAGCACCAAAGACACACACACAACACACCAAAGAAAACAACACAAACACACAAACTGTGTATCAGTGGAGGCAGTGTGTGTGTGTCTGAGAAAGAAGAGAGAGAGAGAGAGGTGTATGTTGTTGTGTGTGTGTGTGTGCGTGTGGTGTTATTTGATATTGTTATATATTTCATTATTCTGTTGTGATATCTATTATAATATTTCATTATATATATACATATATATATATATATATATATATATATAGAGAGAGAGAGAGAGAGAAAGACACAGAGAGAGGGGGAAGAGAGGAGGGTGTGTTTGTGTGTGTTGTAATGATATCTGCTATGTCTTTATATATGCTTTGTCGTGCTGATATCAGACTCAAAAACAGGTGAAAATCTAGAAAAGAAAAAAAAAACTCCTTGCTAACCAATTTTTTTTTTTTTTTAGGCCACTCCGGATGATTGGCATTCTACTCTATTTAATTAATAAACGTCTGTGGCTGTTTTATGTGGCATTTCATCTACATTTCCTTTTGTTCTTTTTCCTCCTTCTTTCTCTTTCTTTTCTTTCTTTTTTCGTTTTTCCCTTTTTTTTTTTCTTTTTTGTGAAATTTTACATGAGATTATTTGAATTCGATAACCAGTAAAATGTCAGAGAAAACGAGGCAAGCAACGAGGCGCCGACGTAAAACGATTCTCAACTATTTCCTTCTGTGTTGCCAGTTGAAGCAACAACGAGATAAAATGCGAGAACAGAAATGTTCAATGCACTATTTTTATTTGTTTCCAAATAGAATAAAAATTTACAACAAAAAATAAAGAAAAAAACAAAAAACATCTCATGTGGGTTGACTGAGGTAAATTTTATAGAACAAACGTGAGAAAAGCTGATAAGAAATTGTATTACAGTCTTTTCCGATTAAAATAAAATAAAATAACAAAATCGTATCGAGTAATCAATAGCTGAAGCAATAGACCTGTTGGGTGCAATGAGCTGAATGACTTGTCTGTTTTGCAATTGCGCAGTTGTAAGGAAAAGACAGGATAAGTATTTAAATTTTGTTTTTAAATAAAAAAAGGAATATTTAAATTCCTACTTGAGACGACTTCTTTTTATATCTAGAGCAGGAGCAAATACGATGTGTGATGAAAGGAAATATGACTGAAACATTTTGAAATAAAAAAAATAATAATCAGACGGGCTATGTACATTCGTGTGCCTTAATATAATAAAATTATGATTCTAGGACAGTGTTTCCCAACCTTATACTTGTGGGCCATTTAGGAGCGCGAGGTGTATGGTTAGAAGTTCATAGGAATGGACTCGTCGACCGAGTTCAAATCTGGAAGTGGTAATTGATTTAACTTGCGTAATACCCATTTGTAAAGGTATGAGTTCTACTCTCCTCTAGCTATGGGTAAATAGTAGGACAGACAATGGGTTCTTAAACTTAGTTAGGCAAACAGTCTAGGAAGAAGGAAAACTCTGAATTCAAACCTGTTAAACTCAGCTTAGAAATCGACCTTGATTAGAGGTTCGCACTAACTGCAAGAAACTTAAGTTTGTTAGCTTTCAAACCAATCCATTTTAACGCCCATTCAGCTCTATAAATTAGAGTACTATTTTTAATCCGGTTTGAAAAAATCCAGAAGTAATATATTTTATTACCTATTTGGCTTAGTGGATTTAATGTTAATGTGAATATATATATATATATATAATATATATGTATATATATATATATATATATATATATATTATGGGATCATTTAAAAAATAAAGGGATTTAAGAGTAAAAAAGAANTAAATTTTTCCTAATTTAACTATTTAGTTAAAATAGGAAGTAAAGAATAATTTATATTCATCTTGTTAATGGATTTTTTTAAAGATTTACCCCGAATTTTTGCTCATATTTCAAAAAGAAAACCAAACCAATTAGAAATCAATTTAATACTAAGCATATGATTTATTTAAATCAAATTTTAGATCAATATGTAAATCAGCCTTCGCATTCAACATAATCCGCTATTTTGTTGTTAGATATAAATACAATTTGCATCTTATTGAGTATGTGATATGGTCAACAGTCTTAATGATGATAAAACAATTTTATCAATAATTGAGGTTAAATAAAATAAAATCATGAGAGAATGTGATGGTAAATAAAAAGGGAATTTGTGATTTGGCTATAGTAAATTAGTTCGGTTACAGACAGACAAAACACACAATCTTCATTTAATAAGATATTTAGTTAGGTCATAGGAAAAATTTTAAGTTACATATAATGTCCATTTGCTCTCTGTCCTACGGCTTGTGCTGTAGAATTTGCCAACGAACCTCGATAGAGGAGTAGAATCCTCCCCCATGGCGGCCACTGTGATACTTAAGACGAAATCCTGATGGCTGAGCAGTCTATGATATGCATTACCTTCCATTTTGGCCCTTACATTTAGGAGTCAGCGTGACCCCTTCTGATAATTGGCTGAGTCTTGTCACGCTCTAGCACCTATATAATATCCCAGCTATGGAAGCGCGTGATCATAATGGTTTAAAGTTCATAGGAAATGGGCTCGATCCCCCGATTCAAAATCCTGGATTGTGGTAATTGCATTTCAACTTAAAGCGGAATACTCCCCTGGGAAAATGTCAACTTTGCAGTACTTACCCTCGGCTACAACATATCATCCATGAGCCTGGGAGTACTTTACCCCCGTACAACATACCAAGTGTTTAAATGTTCACATTAAAAAATATAAAGTTGGCATATAGAGTTCATAGCATTTTAGTAAAAGTTTAGGCATAATTATTTCGTCACGAGCCAAATATATGCAACGCCGGTGTGCACGTTTATTTGAGTTTTGATGTTAATAAAAATATTAGATCAAATTTCGAAAAACTAATGAAACTAAATAGAAGCAGATTAAAATGAGTATTGAAATAGTTAGAGGGCGTGACAGGAACTTATACTTGAAAAACGTCCATAGAACAACTTGAAACTAACTATCCATCCATTTTCCGTGACTCCCGTTTTGTTTCATATGCGACAAAATTTTCGCCTTAATTAACAATGTTTAGGTAAATTAGGAAGCTCAAAGAATCAAAAATACAGTTTATTTCTGTTTTCTCTAGTTAACTCTTGTTTCTGTTTAAAGATTCTTATGCACCGTTAGACTCCGTTATTGCTCATCATTCTTTAGATGCAAAGTTACTAACAGCAATTATAGAATGCAATAACTCTCCCAAGCGTCATATATTTATAAAATCAAAATTTCTGCGTAAGGAGTCCAATATGCAAATCATCCTTTACCATTCAACTGTAACCGCATTTTGTGTCGAATAATTAATACACTTTCATGTTATTAGTTGCGTTATAATTTCCAAATAGTATTAATGATTGATAAAGATTGTATTAATAATTCCCATCTATGGTGTTAAATAGAAAAACGAGTGAGTTGATAAACAAAATTGTATTATCTATTAAAATTGATTTATTCTAACTTATCGGCATTTAAATAACCCACTGAGGTTGATATGCCCCCGCTTTAAAACAAAAGAAACCAAACCAATGTATTAATAATTGAGATTTAAAATAAAAATAAATTCATGGAGAATATGACGTTAAATAACTAAAGCATGAATGACTGAGTAGTTGATACTGTTTCGCTTACAGAAAACACAAACCTACATTATTTTAATATGCATTTAAAGAAGTCACAGTTCCTATCAGTAATTTACTGTAAACAACATACAAATTGTAAGATCATTCATTTAAATAATTAAGGGCATAGGGGTTCGCCATATTACTAATTCGAATTAAAAAAGGCCAAACTATCTGGAACTGGAGTCTTACCCGTTATCACAAGCCAATTATACAAGATGGATAAGATGTATTTTTCTTATTAAATATAATGACGGTTTCGTATCTTCTATAGACATACATTTCATATATTAACGTATCTGCTTTAAGTTATATCATGAGTTATGTGATCAGCGCAGTGGGCTAGTGGTTAGAGTCGTGGAAGAATGGACTCGCTGATCGAGTTCAAATTCCTTAGATGAGCTGTTGGCATTTCACATAGCGTAATACCCTTATATTCTCCCTCCAGCTAGGGGTTAATTAGTAGGGCAGATACTGGCCCTGGTCAGTCCTTGGGTACCGGTAACCGTCTAGGCGCGGATAACTACTGATTCAAAATCCTCCTCCAGTCTGAACTATTGGGTTAACATAGTGGAGGGATTAATGGTTAGGCCCTTATTACTTCCTAGACTGGTTCTTGACTGAACCAAGGTCTAAGCGTCGGTGCTCTACATGTTTAACATAGCTTCAGGCAAATTCCCATCAGCCTATGGGTTAAATAGTTCAGTGAGGGCAGACTGGGCCCTTCAAACTGCGCGATAGCGGTAACCAGTCTAGCGTAAGTGGGGATAACTCTGGAATCATAAATTTCGGCTACAGCTATGGAGTTAAATGTAGGGCAGACTGCGGCCCGTTCAGCCTCCTTGGCATAGGAGTACCAGTGCTAGGAGAGAGATAACATCTCTAAGAATAAATCCGCTCCAGTATGGGTATAATAGTGTGGGCCAGACTGGGTCGCCTTTCAGTCATTTGGGTAGGTAAACCAGTCTACGGAGGGTATAACTTCTGAATCTCAATAATCTGTTCGGGTCTGTATTTGATTGGGTTTTTGAGTATCCCTTGATGCACCAATTTCTTTCCTAATTCGAATCTGTCCAAAAAGATATGTTCCAAACACAAGCCTTTTATACCCTTCACCACTCATAACATTAACACTGTTAGGATGTTCATTTGCATGAACACTCATACGTCGATCGATGGGAGAGTACATCATATTTAGTAGTTTGTTGGGTATACCTGCCTACCTGTAGTTGTATACAAGTATACTTTATCTTCTCATACTTACCTTACTTGGTGTATCTTTTCCATAGTTCTGGTAGATGGTTTCGTCAATCTGTTATCTTTTATCTTGCTATCTGTCTGGTCAGGACTGGTAGATGTCCTTCTTCATCTGAGCTGATCTTTTGTACTCCATACCGAGATGTTTTATGTAGTTGTTGAGTCTTTAGTTAACAAACACAAGACTGATTTGTTTAGAGCTCTTTATTATGTATTTCCCGTACACTCCTTCACATGAACAAGATATTATTAATAATAAGAATTAAGTTTATAAAAATACAGAAATGGGAATCAAAAATGAATAAACGAATAAAATAGGCCACACGCAGCAATTGGAAAAACAAAATCTATGAACAATAATAGCGTTCAACAGTTACTATTGGAAAAGACGTGTATCACAGTTTAACTAAGGTATGACGTCGGCTTAGAAAATTGTAAAGTAGGGTCCTGATGAGATTATTTAGATCGAAACCACGGTAGACTTTGAACTCTTTTGCATTATTACTATTATCATGTTTTTGATATATTAAGCACTTTTGAATAATTTACTAATATCACAGCAACGGAAAAGTTGGGTATATATATATAATATATATATATATATATATATATATATATATATATATATATATATGAGATATATTTTTGTATCTGTATCCGTTGTTGTAAATACATATACCAGGTTTGGGCATAGGTGTGAAGTATTAAAGTACTATATTATGCTAATGTTGTTACCATAATATGTTAGTCAAGGAATAAATATCAGAAAACTCTGTAGGTTTTTTGAGTTTCTTTTATTTAGACGTTGTGGTAAATTTTCAGGATAGTGACATCCCTTCTTCCTGACCGTGAATCGTAGTAGTGATCTTCTGCGATTCTCGGTCAGGAAGAAGGGATTCACGGTCAAGAAGAAGGGATGTCACTATCCTGAAAATTTAACACTACGTCTAAATAAAATAAACTCCCAAAAAACTACCGAGTTTTCTGATATTTATTCCTTGACTAACATATTATGGTAACAACATTAGCATAATATAGTACGTTAATGCTTCACACCTATGCCCAAACCTGGTATATGTATTTACAACAACGGATACAGATACAAAAAATAAAATCCAAATATATATACGCACTAGAAGCATACGGAGACGCAAAAATCTACAACATGCAATATATATATATATATATATATATTATATATATATATATATATTAATTTTCCAAAGAAAGAAAAAACTTAACAAACCGTCATTCCCGTAATAAATTTTTTCGACCAAAAGCTCAAAAGGGTTTTTTTTTAAATTACAAAAATTGAAAAAATCCTTGAGAGACTGTCCTCTTTGGACGGAGATTACAAACTGAAGGGATTTCACCTTAAAGACAGAAAAATCAGGTCAGCTGATTATTAGACATTAGACATAACATTAGGTATGACTTCAATTAAGCACATATCCTCCAAATATTATATATATATAATATATATATATATATATGTGTTGTGTGTGTGTGTGTGTGTGTGTGTGTGAGTGTGTGTGTGTGTGTTGCGTGTGTGTGGTGTGTGTGTAGTCAGAGAGAGAGAGACAGACAGACAGACAGAGACAGAGAGAGAGAGAGATGAGAGAGAGAGAGAGGAGAGAGAGAGAGAAATGAAGAGATTGATTAGTATGCACACATTGATATAGTTATATATGTAGATAGATTGATAGATTAAAGCGTGATATATTATACTATTAAGGATTATCCTTAGTATGACGTTAACTGTACATAATAGTGAAGTTTCAATTATGCGAGCAATAATTTTATTTTAATTTTTTTTAATTTTTTGTTATTCTTTGATTTTTTGAGAGATGTCCCATAATGATTGGTACATTTCGTATGAGAAATTCATATGTAAGTGTAGCAATTATTATGGAACAGTTTGTAATTTCCTAATGATTTCTGTTCAATTAAAGAAAGTTTCAAATCTGTTTGTAGGATTTTTCTGATTTACTTAATGATTTTTATTGAAATTTAGATTTGAAATTGGTTAGTTGGCTTTTATAGCATGTCAACCCTTGTTGGGTTATTTTATGCCAAAAAAGACACTTTGACTTAGCTTTATTCATTCTTGATGGTATTCAAAATCTTTTTTTTCTTTTTTTTTTTTAATGCATTTTTAAAAATTCATTGTTTCTATTGAAACCCATAGATGCGACCCTAACCGGTACTACCACTCCAGGTCAGAGTGGACCTGGGAGTAATAATTTAGAACTGAATTTATGAATCCACTGTTATATCTTTGTCAGCCTTGTAAACTTTTATTTGATAACTTGTCCATTAATACTCCCAGGTCCACATTGACCAGAGTGGTAGTATCTGTTATGT
>CM042146.1:27773769-27778769 GCA_023376005.1 Doryteuthis pealeii
CCCATTATTTAAATGCTTGGACCCTTCTTCATTCATATACGTGATGACAGACAGAATGGATGACTGGAACCCACCTAAATCATGGAAGATAATAATTTGTGTCACGATGATCTGCTCTGGCAATCAAATAATGAGATAATGGTTGCTGCCCAATGCTCCCCGAACACTATAAAAACAATCAGGCATGATCTGGAGAATTCCAATGGAGACTACGAGGCTGTGGCTAGAAGAAAGCAATATAACAGATGATCTGATTGCGTTTCTACAGCAGAATTTATACTGCGGAAATATACAGAAAAAAGTGTTGGAGGACCCTCAGAGTTTCTAAACACTTTAGTTAAGCCCTGGATAACAAGGTAGGCCATATGTATGGCAGCAGGATTCAACCCCATGCCACACCTCTGGGAAAAGATCTTGTGTACTGGGTCAGAAAATGAAAATGACAACGTTATGCCGGTATCAAAACGTAATAAAAAAAACATTCTAAACGCTTTGATTCAATGAGAACTCCTGAATTTATTCACCAAGCTAAGCAGACAATTGACGACAATCGAAATATTGTTCATGAAGATATTGAATACATACCGTATGTGATGAAGAGGGGTCGGGCCGGGTTAGCTCAGTCGGTAGAGCGTCCGGCTAGAAACCACAAGGTTCCTAGTTCGATACCGGTCCCCGCCAACTCAGCGTATGAATAGCACAGGGATTTGTGCGGTAAAGTAAGGAGCTGATGGTAGGTGTGGCGCTCCACCTCAGATGCTAAAAACAATCTCCTTGGTCTAGCGCTATTGAAAAGGGGATAGACTTCCTTGCTGACTTTACTTTACTTTACTTATTTCCATTTAATTATAGTCATTACCTTATACATATTTATACGTCTTCATGTGAATAATAATAATAATCCTATAATTAAATTTCATTTTTCGAAGAGGTTAGGGAATCGCATTTATAGAACATTTGTATGTACACTTTTGTTTAGTTGCATTTTGATTTTTTTAAAAAAGAAGATTTTTTGCAGGCCTTTTTATCAACAGCCCTTTTGTGCTGGGGCTATAGAATATATATATAATATATATATATATATATATATATATATATATATATATATATACCAACCACTCCGCACGAACAGGATGCGACACGAGGTCAATTTATTAAGCGGAGTTCAACAGGTTTGAATTCAGAGTTTTCCTTCTCCTAGACTGGTTACCTAGCCATGGTTAAAGAGCCCAGTCTGACCTGCTATTTATCCATAGCTGGAGGAAGAGTAGGATTCATACCTTTCCCAATGGTATTAGCGCTAAGTGAAATGCAATTACCACGTCCAGGATTTGAACTCGGGGCGACGAGTCCATTTCCCATGACTTTAACCATTACACCACGCGCTTCCTATAGAATATACCGACAGTATCTCTGCAGAGGGGTAGGACCCCCCCCCTCAAAATGAGGACACTTGTTGGCCGAGTGTGGCGACCAGTGATGCTTAAGGACGACATTCTGGTGGATGAGAAGTCCCCGACATGCAACACTCCACTTAAATCCTTAGGCTAGAGGGGCGGTCAGAGATCAGTTGGTTGGTCCCGTCAAGCCCTAGCACCTATATGATTGCCCCTACCTTATTGCTCTTATAGCAAGTCCCAACTCTTTTTATCATATGGGTGCTAGAAGGCGGTGGCTGAGGTCTTCATGACCTGGGAATGACGTTAAAATCTATCTGATGGTGAGGTTCCAGTTCTGGAGGTTTAGGGTATGTGGAGCGCCCCTTCGTCACCATTACTCTCAGATCTACTCTAATGCGGTGTGGTAGTACCTGTTAGGGTCCCATGTATGGGTTAAATAGAAAAACATGAGTTCAAAAAATAAATTAGTATCCATTTAGAATGAATTTATTTCCAAACTTTGTCGGCATTAAATTACCCACTGAGGTTGATGTTAGTGAAACAATACAAACCAAACCAAACCAAACCTTTATGTCAAATATTCCTGTCTAATACAAATAATTTACGCATAGTTGTGAAGTTTTTATGGTTGATTGATTAAACAGCACGTCAACCCGTCTAGGGTTATTTTATGCCAAGCGTTAAATTGTAAGGAATGATCAGATCTTTTCCAAGTATTTTTCTTGATTGTACAGTTGTTACGATTTTTGTGGTCATCCTTGAGTTTTCAAGCAAGAGCGCTTGTCCAGCGGAGATCCTTTGTGTTAAGCAGAGCGCGATCCTTAGTATAGAATCCTAGAGGTTATTCGCTCAAGATGCCGGCTTCTCATCCGCGCAGTTTAGAGACTTTTTGGATCTGGGTTTGTTTTTGTTTTTTTAACAAAGGCAATGAAAAAACAAAGTCTTGCTTGCTCAATTAATCAACAAACTGCCCAGCCCAGAAAAAAATCAACCCACACAAGATAAGATGGTGGCTGACGAAGTAGACAAGCAGAAATGTAGAAGAAACAATCCCTTCGACCATGGGATCAAGTGGCTTCGGTCCTGAGGCGCCTCACTTAAGGGGAATACCGACGGGATCAATGCATTTTTCGTACCCGCCTCCCATGAGCTTCGGTTTGTGGGTGGTCCCACATTTATATGGTCTTGTGCCTAACCTTTACACGTAGGGTACGTGGTAAATATCAATCGTCATCCCCATATCCTCTCTCTATCTCTGTCTCTGTCTGTCTGTCTGTCTCTCTCATGTCATTTATATACCCGATATGAACACTTGCATAAACTTGTGTTTCACCAAAAACTGTTAAAGTATCGGAAACATGCACTGAATTGTCTATGCAATAGTCTAGTCATCACTTTATCTTTTTTTCTGGTAGGAACAAGTTTTCATACAAGGGAGGACCATGGAGTTTTCCGTTTGCTTCAAAGGTGCCCTGAACATTTTAGCTTCAAACTGACCAAGAACATCTTATTCGTCCAGAAGGCAAACAAAATTGCTATTTGCTAGTGCACCCAACCTCCCAACCATAATCCTGGAGTTATTCTTGTAGAAGAACAGTAGTGATGCTATTTAATTCAAAGTTGGGGAGGGGAGCTCATACCTTTCCTAATGGTGTTAATTCGAAAGTCGCGCTATTACGTTCACTTTCGGACTAATACCCTTTGGAAAAATTATGAATCCCCTCATTTCCCTTGCTAGGGGTTAAATAATACTACTACTGTACTTCTACAAGGATGTTTTTGCTATTCAAATACCTACAAATCCTGATATGCGGTTGAAAAAAGTAATTTGTTTGTTTGTTTTGTTTTGTTTTACGGCATCAACCTCAGTGGGTCATTTAATGCCGATAAAGTTTTGAAATAAATCAATTCTAAATGGATAATACAATTTTTTTATAAATAAATTTTTCTATTTAACCCATAGATGGGACCCTAACAGGTATTACCACCCCGGGTCAGAGTGGACCAGGGAGCAATAGTGATGAAGGGGTGCTACACATTCCCCAAAACTCCAGAACTGGAACCTCACCATCAGATAGAGTTTAACGTTATTCCCAGGACATGTAGACCCGCAGCCACCGCCTTCTAGCACCCATATAATAAAAATGGTTGGGGCTTGACATAAGGGCAATAGGGTTGGGAAAATCATATAGGTGATAGGGCTTGACGTGACTAGCCGATTGATCGGAGGGGGCCTCTCCGACCGACCGTCTAGCCCAAGATAGGGCCAAAGTGGAGTATTGCATATCATAAACTGCTCATCCAACTGAGCTCTATCCTTAAGCATCACGGGTCGCCACCCACGGCCAACAGGTGGCCCCATTGGGGGGAGTCTTACCCCTCTGCAGAGGTGCAGTCGGTGCATTCTAATGCCTCAGCCGACAGGGGGATCTATTTGATGATTTTGATTCGTTTATTTTACGGCACATCAACTCTTCTCGGATGATTTAATGTCGAAACAAATTATTTTGATAAATTTTTTTGTTTTAATTTCTTAATATCTTCAAATTGGTATTAATAATTTTCCTTAACTTTAATTGGTTTGGTTTGGGTGGGATTCGTTTATTTAATGGTATAATAATCCTGTGGGTTATTTAATGCCAAAAAATGTCAGGGCGTGAAACAAAAGTTTGTACTCCTTTACAGATGTAATTGTTGTAGACGTATTTGATGAGCTTACCACCCATGAGCTTCGACTTGTAGGTGGGCCCACATAAAAATGTCCTTGTGTCACGCCCTCATAAGTGGGATGAGAGGCAAATAAACCACCCATGAGCTTCGGCTCGTGAGTTGTCCCACATTAATAGTGCGTTGTGCCTAAACCGTACACGTGTTCAATACCCAATTAACTGCCCGAAAAGATCAAACTTTATTATCTGAGTCTGGATCGAGAAGCTGCAAAAGTTTCTCACTCGATTCTAGGGGACCATTTAGCCCGGCAACACTTGCAGCTCATCCACATTAAACTAGATTGTCAAATATGGCTTGGTCGATAGTCAAATACACAGTCGAAGATCCTTTACAATTGAATACCGAGTTTGATCATTGTTGGATGCTCTATACTTGGTACACATCCTACCAGTGGTTAACAGTTTGGGTAAATACTAATTCTGTCTTCAGTAGCCGTAAACCAGTTCAGACATGTACAATATCATTACACCCGATATGTTTAAATATAACACATCTCATGGGTAAATTTTTAATATAATCCTTTATCGAAGTTTTCCTGTTTTGTAATGTAGTACTGATTGTAAAAAAAAATTCTTAGTTTTGTTATATCTGATTCATAATTGTTGCTATATTTCTATTCTTTTCAAGAAGGATAAAATGTCATCCATGTTAGTATTCTCAAACAGACCCCTCATATTATTTGCGTTGAAATATTTATTTCAGATTGGAGCGAAAACTCCACACACCACGAGGAAACATTTTACAGGATAGAGTGTTTGACATGTCTCGCACCGTGGTGTTTGACCCACCCAATTTGACCATAAAAAGTGTGTAAGCCTTATATGGCCAATGCGCAGCCATGCCAGAATAACTTCTTTCTCTTCTTTTGCT
>CM042146.1:27783769-27786269 GCA_023376005.1 Doryteuthis pealeii
CAATCTCCTTGGTCTAGCGCTAGTAAAAAAAGGGATAGACTCCCTTGCTTTCTGATTGATACCGACTTTAGGCTACCCGACGACTTTTACATTCCCTGCTGAAGGGTTAAGTAAGAACACCCCCCCAACCAAAAAAAAAAGGGATCTGGGTATTTGAATCTGAATTTGATAGCGAGGCCCCAGTACTGAAGATCAAGGGCGGGGGTGATTATTTGAGTGTTTTGTTTTACGGCATATCAAATCTTTTCTGGTCATTTAATGCCGAATCAAGTCTGGACCAATTCGATTCTGGTGTCAATCTGGAGCAGAAGAAGTATGTACTTCAGAGCTCTACTCGTTTAAACTGGCCCTGTCGGCTTTTGAAAAAAAAAAGGATTTTTTTTAAAAATTGAGTTAAAAAAATTAGTTTAACAAAAATTGAGTACTCATTGAATAAAATAAAACAGGCATAAAATAACTCATCAAGGGTTAACATGCCATAAAATCCAACCAACTAACCAACCAACATACAGTAGCAGATAAATTATATTGTTCAAAATTAAGTACCCATCAAGAATGCATAAAACAAAAACGTCTTCGGCATAAAATAACTAAATGGATTGATATTTCTCTGAATGTTTGAGATGAGGCTTGAAGATTAGTATTATTAGCGCTATTCGGACTATTGTCCCCATCTTCATTGTTATTTGTACAACGTTTCGGCTGATATACCCTCCGGCCTTCTTCATGTATTTCTTGCCGGACTCGGGAACCTTCTCGGACTCGGGAACCTTCTTTTCAACTCGGGAACGTTCTTGTCGTATTCGGGAGCCATCACGGAACGTTGAACCTAACCCTTTATTTATTCCACGGGGGTATTCTGTTCTCATTTCGCTAACCATAGCTGGGGTAGGAGTTGTGTTAATTAATTAACTGCTTTCACTCAGGATTGAACTCAGGAACCAGAGATAACTGTCACTTACAACTGTCTTTTAACCTAACTGCCTAATCCATTCGGCCATGTGTCCATGTGTTACTCGTTTAATCTGGTCTTATCGGCTGTCCTGTAGAATACGCGGATTGCACCTCTGCAGAGAGGTAAGACCCCTCCTCCAATGAGACCATCTGTTGACCGTGGTTGGCGACACGTTATGTCTAAGGAGGGATCACTGGTGGCTAAACAGCCCATGTCATGCAACACTCTGGCCCTTACTTAAGCTAGATGGTCCGATCAATCAGCTGGTCACGTCAAGCCCTAGCACCTATATGATTGTCTCGACCATACTGCTCTTATGGCAAAACCCCATCCATTTTCATCATATGTATACTAGACGGCGGTGGTTGAGGGTCTTAATGTCCTGGGTTTTGATGTTAAACTCTATCTGATGGTAAAGTTCTAATTCTGGAGCTCTGGGAAATGGGGTGTACCACTTCATATCCATTACTCACAGGTTGACTCTAACTCGGAGTGGTAGTACCTCTTAGGTAGTACCCATCAAGTGTGAACAAATCAAAACATCTCTGGCCTAAAATAACCCAACAAGAGTTAACATACCGTGAAATCCAACCGATTCCATTCCAATGTCACATTGTCCTGGGTATAAAGTTAAACTACATCTAATGGTGAAGTTTCAATTTTGGAGCTTTTAGGGGTGTTGCGAACTCCAAGGCCCAATCTGACCCGGAGCGGTAGTGCCTTCTAGACTCCCATCCACGGGTTGAATAGAAAAAAATGAGTTTTTAAAAATGTGTTAAAAAACTTGAATTTGAAAAAAAAATGAATACTATCTAGAATGAGTATTATCTGCGTTATTCGGACTATTGTCCCCCTCTTCATTGTAATTTGTACAACGATTCGGCCGATATGCTCTCCGGCCTTCTTCAGGTATTTCTTGTCGGACTCGGGAACCTTCTCGGACCTTCTTTTCGAACTCGGGAACTTTCTTGTCGTAATCGGGAGCCATCGCGGAACTTTGAACTTAACCCTTTATTTATTTTAAGTTGAAAGTTCCGTGATGGCTCCCGATTACGTCAAGAAAGTTCCCGAGTTCGAAAAGAAGGTTCCCAAGTTCGAAAAGAAGGTTCCCGAGTCCGAAAAGGTTCCCGAGTCCGACAAGAAATACCCGAAGAAGGCGGGAGGGCATATCGGCTGAAACGTTGTACAAATAACAATGAAGATGGGGACAAGGTCCAAATAACGCAGATAATACTAATCATTAAGCCTCATCTCAAATATTCAGAGAAATAGTATCTAGAATGAATAAAACAAAACGACTTTGGCATATATAAATAACCCAACAAGAGTTGACATGCCGTAAAATCCAACCAACCAGCCAAGCAACTCCATTCCGACGTCACTCAGTAGCAGATGAATTATATACTCCAGAGTTCTACACGTTTAAACTGTCTTCTTAAGATGAGGTTGGCGTTAGAATAAATTATTGATTACTTACTTAATCTTCATATGACTACTGAGTCCGACATCTTGCGTTTCACCAAACAATAATTGGCTCTTTCTATT
>CM042146.1:27791269-27803769 GCA_023376005.1 Doryteuthis pealeii
TATATATATATATATAATATATATATATATATATTGGTGTGGTACAAGGTTTCTTGTTTCTTGGTACAAGGTGATTCTAGGCTGGTCCTAGTTTGTTGTAGAGTTCAGGTTCCGTATGAGAGCTCAATGTTTAATTATTGTAAACAGAGCAAAGTTATTTGCGAATAAAAAGGCCACCACGATAGCCATGGTACTTAAGGCCTTTTTATTCACAAATATATATATATATATATATATATATATATATATATATATATATATATATATATATATATATATAAGATTTTTATTTTATTTTTATAGTGTGTTAAAAGTATTAATTAAAATGTAAGATTTTTTGAAGGCAAAATGATGCAAATTTATGGTGAAATTATTTAATTTTTTTTCAACTCTCTGAAGATGGGCCTTGCCCGAAAATATTAAGCGTGAGAGGAGGGAGAAAAAATTAAATAAATATGTTTTTCAACATAAATTTGCATTATTTTGCCTTCAAAAAATCTTATATATATATATATATATATATATATATATATATATATATATATATATATATATATATATATATTATATAATATATATATATATATATATATATATATATATATATACATATATATATATATATATATAGAGAGAGAGAGAGGGGGGAGTAAGAGTGAGAGAATGATTAAATATTATCAAAGAGATAGCTATAGATCGATACATAGATAGGGAGAGAAAAAAGAGAGAGAGAGAGAGAAGAAAAAATTATAATCAGAGAGATAGATAGATAGGTCGATAGATAGATATGGAGAGAGAGAGAGGGGGGAGGGGAGAGAGTCTAAGTATTGATGCAGTAGTAGGAAAAGCACACAGAAAGAGAGAAAGAGACAGAGAGACAGAGAGAGACAAGGGAGAAGAGAGGAAACAATCTATTAGATACATAGATAGATAGCGATAGAGAGAGGCGGGAAGGAAAGAGAAAATTAATTCAAAGAGATGATATAACAATAAATTCAAAGATAGATGAAGTTCAGAGAGAGAGGGGAAGAAAAGGAAAGAAAAGGGTAAAAGAAAACGAAACCGGTTTATGAGAGAGAGAGAGAGAGAGAAAGAGAGAAGAGAGAGAGAGAGAGAGGGGGGGGGAGAGAAAGAAAGAGAGAGAGTAAATGTGAAGGGGTGAGAATTGAATGATGATAAATACAGACGTAAAAGAGGGGAGAAGAAAAAAGGGAGAAGAAAAAAAGGAAAGAAAAGGTAAAAAGAAAGAAAGTGAAACTGGTTGATTTGTTATTCGATGCCAACGAAAATATCCGACTTGAAGCGGGTTAATTTCCTGCGTTGACTTAGTGGGCTGGCCTCACACAAAATGGACCATACTCAGGGCTCAAAGCAATAATTAATAGCCACACACACATAAAACACACACACAGAGGCACGCACGACCGCACACACACACACGACACAAACACACACACAAATATATATATATATATGTGTGAGTTCGTTTCTCAGTCTGCGTATGTATTTGTGTATTTGCGTGTGTGCAAGTAGTCATTAGGGCTTTGAGTATATATATATATATATAATATATATGTGTGTGTTATGTGTGTGTGTGTTGTGTGTGGTGTGTGTGTTGTACATGTATACCTGTGTATGAGTGTGTTTTGTTTTTGTAAATACATATCGAGGTGCAAATATATATATATATATATATATATATATATATATATATATAGTATTCAATCATATATCTATATACGTTTATATATACACGTATATATGCATATATATATACATATATATAATAATATATATAAAATAAATATATATATGTATACGTATATATGTGGATGCGTGTATATATATGTGGATGTGTGTGCGTACGTATATATATATATATATATATATATATGTATATATATATATATATGTGTGTATGTGTGTGTGTATGTGTGTGTGTGTGTGTGTGTGTATGTATACATATATATTCAATCCGTCTCAAAACCCTACTGGGTAGTTTTACATGCACATACGCAAATACACAAATACACATGTACATGCACACACGCTAACACACACATGCACACACGCTCAAACACCCAAACACTCACACACACCCGCACACACATATATATACATATATATGAACATAGGTACATCTAATCTTGTGGTACATATACGCACACACACACACACACACACATATATATATATATATATTCTTGCATCTGTGCCTATGTGTATTTACGTTCATATGTATGAGTTATCGATCCATTTCCAATTAACTGTGTCGAACACAACAAGCTCACGGACAGTGATTAAGTGTGTCAAATGTAGTGCCTCTCTTCGTCTACTCATGTGTTGGCATACTAAAGAATATATATATATATATATATATATATATAATGGTTATATTCCTGACTATATCATCGGGCTTTTTCTCAGTTCACTACAGGAATCAGTCCTTCTATCGCCATTTTTAATATTACTCTGTCCCTTTGACGAGCTGAATTCTTCTTTTCTTCCAGCGATTCTTCTAAAAACGCTACGCATATATCTGTACTATTTTTACACAGCAGGGGAAACAGGTTCACCCCTTTTTGAATTTGAATCAATTCCATTTACCTGCCTTGTCTACTGAGTCTGTAGAATACCCCGACTGCACCTCTGCAGTGTGGTAAAATTTGTTTGTTGTGCGTGCTGAACAATCCATGAGTTGTGACACTCCACTCGGTCCTTTACATTGGGGAGATAGTATGTCGGAGACAACCCTCCGATTAATCGGCTTGTCACGTCAAGCCCTCGCACCTATATAATATACAAACCTATATATATATATATATATATATATGCCTTCTTTGTCTCCAAGAAAAACTTTATATTATTACTCATCCATCACAACAGACCCTACTAAACAAAAGATCGGAAATCCTATCAAAATGCCGACATGAAAATAAACACCCGCAATCACACTTCGATCCATAACCCACACACACCTCTTCTACCCAACTATATATATATATATATATATATATATATATATATATAAAATAGTAATATAATTTGTAAACACTACAACAGATCCGCCAAACTGTAAATATCTTTCCCTCTACCTATATACATTGTACAATAATATCATACAAATGTAACGTCCACATTGCACCACCAACGCAATAAATAACATGTTCATTATTATTAACAGCACAATTTTAAAAATACATTTAAAAGATACATTATATTAATTTGCACATAACATGCGTAAGCAAGAATACCAAACACAAATACGCATATTTATACGCACACACGCGCGTGGAGACAATTATATCATCACAGCCTTCATACATTCCCACGCGCACACGCATGACATCACATACATACGCACAAACAAAAATACGCACACACGCGCGTGGACACAATCATATCATCACAGCCTTCACGCATTTCCGTGCAAACGCGCATGACATCATACACATACGCACAAACAAATATACGCACACGTAGAAGAAAAAAAACATTCCGCATCACGTAAACACGCAAACACGAGAATACAGTTAAAAAAAAACGCACACATTTGACCATTTACACAATTTCTGTCATTTTTAAAGGAACTTTTCGTATTACCCGATGAATGCTCTAAGCAAGAAACCGCTGGTTGTAATACCGTTCCCGTAATTAAATAAATAAAAGCAAAAACTTTTATTTGTTTTGATTTCTCATTGAACTAATATACAAACCTATATATATACAAACGCTCACACTTCAGTATTGTTCAGTCGTTTCACACTAGTGCAATGGGAATGTGTGAGGAACCCACCGATTTGTATTCACATCCTTTGCACTGTCCATAAACACACATACGTATTCCCAATTACACTAAATACATACGCATATCACTTCATCCAATCATAAACATCTTATGCCCGTAAAAACCTTTTGATTTTTTCGATTTTTTCGATTTTCCTTGTATTCGGATCAGCATCACCTGATGAATGCATGCAGTTTTGCATGTATGAAACCTAAGGTTGTGACTATTCTATTGCCATCAAATAAATATATATGTAATACCTTCATATATTTATTATATTAAACACATTGTTTGACCACTTCATATATTATATATATAATATATATATATATATGTGTGGAGTGTGTGTGTTGTTGTATATATATATATATATATATATATATAATATATGTATGTGTGTGTATATGTGTGTGTGTGTGTGTGTGTGATATATATATATATATATATATATATTATATAAGGTGTGTCAAAAGTATCAAGATTTTTTGTACTTTTTGACACAGCTTTTATTCTCATAAAAATAACGTTCCATTCATTGTTTATTTGTATTTGGTAAATACAGCTTCAAACTCAGCACTTTTTATGAACAACTTCTATTCTGAAAAAAATTTACGTTCCATTCATTGTTCATTATATATTGGTAAATACAGCTTCAATTTCAATTTTTTAGACATACCATCATATATATATATATATATATATATATATATATATATATATATATATAATTTAAAGGCACAATTGGGCACATTAAAGAAAGTGTCTTTCGTTTTACCGTATGATTCCCAGCTGTCTTTTTTATAACATTTAGTAGAGATCTCCTTAAGGCGATTATCAACTTCGAAATTTTCGTAAATATTCTGCTTGTGTGAAAGTGGCGAGTGTTTCTTTTATTCATTATTTTATGGAAATTTGCAACATTTTGATAGGCCTTTGTCTTTTTTTGTATCGTTTGAAGTGGATTTGGGTCACGATATATTTCCCACGTTATGGCATCGATTTAATTATTGAATTGCCTCTAACGTCCAAGGACCATCATATTTAGAGACGATCTTCTAGCTTTGTTATTCGACCAGTGCATTTCGGGAATTACTTTAAAAGTGCGAATGCTCAGATTCGGTATCTGTCTGACTGTAACCGATACTACGTCACTGCTTGCGGAACAATACCACAGGGATTGTGTAAGTGTATCATTGATTATTCGACCAGTGCATTTCGGAAATTACTTTAAAAGTACGAATGTACAGATTCGGTATCTGTCTGACTGTAACCGATACTACGTCACTGCTTACGGAACAATACCACAGGGATTGTGTAAGTGTATCATTGATTATTCGACCAGTGCATTTCGGAAATTACTTTAAAAGTACGAATGTACAGATTCGGTATCTGTCTGACTGTAACCGATACTACGTCACTGCTTACGGAACAATACCACGGGGATTGTATAAGTCTATCATTGATTATTCGGCCAGTGCATTTCGGAAATTACTTTAAAAGTACGAATGTACAGATTCGGTATCTGTCTGACTGTAACTGATACTGCGTCACTGCTTACGGAACAATACCACAGGGATTGTGTAAGTGTATCATTGATTATTCGACCAGTGCATTTCGGGAATTACTTTAAAAGTACGAATGTACAGATTCGGTATCTGTCTGACTGTAACCGATACTGCGTCACTGCTTACGGAACAATACCACAGGGATTGTGTAAGTGTATCATTGATTATTCGACCAGTGCATTTCGGGAATTACTTTAAAAGTACGAATGTACAGATTCGGTATCTGTCTGACTGTAACCGATACTGCGTCACTGCTTACGGAACAATACCACAGGGATTGTGTAAGTGTATCATTGATTATTCGACCAGTGCATTTCGGGAATTACTTTAAAAGTACGAATGTACAGATTCGGTATCTGTCTGACTGTAACCGATACTGCGTCACTGCTTACGGAACAATACCACAGGGATTGTGTAAGTGTATCATTGATTATTCGACCAGTGCATTTCGGGAATTACTTTAAAAGTACGAATGTACAGATTCGGTATCTGTCTGACTGTAACCGATACTGCGTCACTGCTTACGGAACAATACCACAGGGATTGTGTAAGTGTATCATTGATTATTCGACCAGTGCATTTCGGGAATTACTTTAAAAGTACGAATGTACAGATTCGGTATCTGTCTGACTGTAACCGATACTGCGTCACTGCTTACGGAACAATACCACAGGGATTGTGTAAGTGTATCATTGATTATTCGACCAGTGCATTTCGGGAATTACTTTAAAAGTACGAATGTACAGATTCGGTATCTGTCTGACTGTAACCGATACTGCGTCACTGCTTACGGAACAATACCACAGGGATTGTGTAAGTGTATCATTGATTATTCGGCCAGTGCATTTCGGAAATTACTTTAAAAGTACGAATGTACAGATTCGGTATCTGTCTGACTGTAACCGATACTGCGTCACTGCTTACGGAACAATACCACAGGGATTGTGTAAGTGTATCATTGATTATTCGACCAGTGCATTTCGGGAATTACTTTAAAAGTACGAATGTACAGATTCGGTATCTGTCTGACTGTAACCGATACTGCGTCACTGCTTACGGAACAATACCACAGGGATTGTGTAAGTGTATCATTGATTATTCGACCAGTGCATTTCGGGAATTACTTTAAAAGTACGAATGTACAGATTCGGTATCTGTCTGACTGTAACCGATACTGCGTCACTGCTTACGGAACAATACCACAGGGATTGTGTAAGTGTATCATTGATTATTCGACCAGTGCATTTCGGAAATTACTTTAAAAGTACGAATGTACAGATTCGGTATCTGTCTGACTGTAACCGATACTACGTCACTGCTTACGGAACAATACCACGGGATTGTATAAGTCTATCATTGATTATTCGGCCAGTGCATTTCGGAAATTACTTTAAAAGTACGAATGTACAGATTCGGTATCTGTCTGACTGTAACCGATACTACGTCACTGCTTACGGAACAATACCACAGGGATTGTGTAAGTGTATCATTGATTATTCGACCAGTGCATTTCGGGAATTACTTTAAAAGTACGAATGTACAGATTCGGTATCTGTCTGACTGTAACCGATACTACGTCACTGCTTACGGAACAATACCACTGTATCATTGATTATTCGACCAGTGCATTTCGGGAATTACATTAAAAGTACGAATGCACAGAGATTTACGTCACTGCTTACGGCAGGGATTGTGTAAGTGTATTGATTATTTATTTTATTATAAATATATAGAATAGATCTTATTTATTAAAGGTATCTCTATGAAAATCTGAGTTAGATTTGTCTCAAAACAGCCCATTAGGTCTATGTCTGTCTGTAACCGATACTGCGTCACTGCTTACGTCACAATACCACATGAATCTCGGAATGTTATCAATGTAGTATTTATATTATAATCGAAAGCATTAATACATAGAATAAATCTTATTCCTTAAAGGTATCTCTATGAAAATCTGAGTTAGATTTGTTTCAAAAAGAGCCCATTACGTCTATGTCTGTCTGTAACCGATACTGCGTCACTACTTACGTCACAATACCACATGAATTGCGTAAGGTTATCAATGAGTATTTATTTTATAATCAAAAGCATTAATACATGGAATAGATCTTATTTATAGGTATCTTAGGTATCTCTATGAAAGTCTGAGTTAGATTTACCTCATAACCGCCCATGTTATTAGTGCACTTAAAATCCAGACTTGTGTCTTATATATCACTAAAAATAATAGTCTACATACTATATGATATAGTTAATTTGCATACAGTTTTTTACAAAACCGTATTTAATTGATAATTACATGGTGTTATTGATCTCTAATATTATTAATTTATTCTCCAACGTATTAAAATCAATCCAATCAATAATTTTATGTAGAAACTAATTTATGTAATCATTTTATATGCGTTCTTATTTAATTTTGTTAGTCTTTCTAATTTAATATATTTCATTACTAAAATACTTACGCATGTTCTTGCTATTTTATAATAATTACGAACTTTCATATATAAAGTGGGTGTCTCATCATGTCCATGTTATCCTGATTCATACTCTGTTCACCCTGTCGGTGGGGCTGTAGAAAAAACCGACTGCACCTCTGCAGATGGGTAAAATCCCCATAATGTGGTCACCTGTTGGCCATGGATATCTACCCGTGATGCTTAAGGACAGGATTTAACATGGTTGAATTCAGAGTTTTCTTGTCATTAGACCGATTGCCATAGCAACGTTAAAGATCAGCGTCTGACCGATAAATTATAGGGAAATGAAAATTAGATTCATAACTTTTTCAAGGGAAATATATATTCATCAACTCAGAGATGCTGATGGGTATGTGTCTTGCGTCCCAGACACACAAAACTCTAAAAGGACCCAGCAAAATTCTATCCACGCGTCCTAGTGCTTGCATTGCACATATCCCTAATACCCTTGTGAAAGGTATGAATCCAACTATTTTTCTTCCAGCTATAAGTGAAGAGTACACCAGACTGGGTTCTTTAACCTTAATTAGACAACCAGTTGAAGAGAAGGAAAACTGAATAAATTTGTACATGTAATATTTTCTGGAATTATGATTTGTAAAAAAAAAATAAAAAAATAAAAAATATCTCTGATACACCTTAATATTTAACAGGCATGCAAAAATGAATTTCAACCTTAATCTTTTATAAAACGGATTATAGAATAAAGGTTATTAATTAATCAATAATTCTTCAGTAAAATTCATCAAAATTCAATGTAATTAGTG
The DNA here is from genome assembly GCA_023376005.1 of Doryteuthis pealeii. Classification (NCBI taxonomy): domain Eukaryota; kingdom Metazoa; phylum Mollusca; class Cephalopoda; order Myopsida; family Loliginidae; genus Doryteuthis; species Doryteuthis pealeii. The sequence continues at coordinate 27,799,869 of CM042146.1, forward strand.
ATTAATAATTAATTATTAACAGAAGAAACGATGGGGAAAATTAAAGAAAGATTTGAAATCATTCAAATCGAAAAGACTAAACTGCAAGGAACATTTATTAATTATGCAATGCGTGATCCTAAATCTTGAATGCAAAATTTTGAATAAAAAATGTAATTATAATTTAATATTGGAGTAGGGTTCGCTAATATTCAAAGGTACGGAAAAGGAAATCGGCGTGCCACGATCGAATTACACCTGGGGAAGTTTAAGTACAACTCTTACTCATCTATATATCAATACTCTTATTCCTTAATCGTCCAATATTATATGTAAAATGTACTTCCTGATTATTTTGTGTTGCTTATCCGCTGAATTCTTATTTCTCATGAGTCTCATCACCTCAGATAAATAGTGGATCATTCCGTATTTATTACAAAGAAAAGGAAGAAAAAGGGATATGCTACACAAAAATAATAAGAAAGAAAGAAAGAAAGAAAGAGAAAGAGAGAGAGTGGGTGAGTGCGTGGAAGTAATATCACTCAACTTGTAGGAAATAAATTAATCTATCACCTCTCCAAATTTGGGTAATGTAGGAAAAGAGAAAAGGAGACATGGCAATCTGTAGAATTTATTTTTCTATGTGTATGTATATATTTACCCAACCCTTCTGCCACAGGCAGGATGTGATAAAAGGAAAATTGTAGAGAATAGTTGGTATAGATCCAGAGCTTTCCTTCTCAACGTGTTGTCATACTAAGAGAAAAATACCAGGGTGTCCTTCTATTTACTGATAGCTGTCTAAAGAGAACATGTATGTATGTATGTATGTATGTATGTATATGTCAATTTATCTATCGTAAAAAAAATAATAAAACCTTGCTTAGAGGCGAATCAAATCTGGAATAATAATTAAAATAAAATAAAAAGAAATGATCAGACATAAGCACCACGCATACACACATATGCTTACATTTACACACACAAGAACGCACACACACACACTTACACACACAAACACACACATAAGCAAGCACCCCAACCATACACATACACACACAGAATTTGGAAGACCTAAGACAGAACGAATTTAGCAGCCGCTAAGACAACTTCAGTTCCAGTATTCTTCTGATGATGGGAATTTTCATTCCGAAATATTAAAGGATAAAGTGACAGATTAACAAACAACATCATAGTTACCTTCTTTTTTCTTTACACTTGCATTGTGACAGCCTTCAAAACCAACCAACAAACCAATATATACACAATGCTTCAAGCAAATTACAAAACCCTTTTATATATATATATATATATATATATATATATATATATATATATATATATATATATATATATATGTGAGGAAGAATGAATAAAGAAAATAAGGAACAGAATGGATAATAAAAGATGAATTTAATCAATATCACTTACACATGTGTTTCGGTCAGTTCATCATGTGTAAATGATATTGATTAAATTCATCTTTTATTATCCATTCTGTTCCTTCTTTTCTTTATTCATTCTTCCTCATATTGTCGGATTCATTTCCAATTTCCATTTTTATATATATATATATTATATATATATATATATATATATATTATATATATATATATATATAACCCTTAAAACAATAACACAAAGCGGATTTCTAACAATGTTTATATTTTGATCCTTTGAAAAAATGCAACTTCCGCTCTTTCGAATTTTTAAATTTCAAACCAGCGTTCTTCGACCGCGGACCTATAATCAACCGTTTATCGTAAAATAACAAACACGTGTAATTGAATGCCATTAATCAATATCTTGATTAATCCAGTAGATTTAACCCTGAAGATCCTTATGGTAAAACTCGTGTAGGTTAATACCGTGAACCTTTATGTTAATATATATATTTAGATATATATATTTGTGTGTGTGTGTGTGTGTGTGTGTTTCCTCTCTCGAGCATTAATTTTATTCTGGCTCATATTTCAAAGATAATTTACTATATAGAAAATTTAGATTTTAGCATCCATGTACATATCAAAATACATCGAATCAATCTAAGTGGATGTCAGCAAAATTTATCTAGATCAACATTCAACAGGAAAATAAAACCAATGTGGTAATATAAAATAATTATTCATGATGGTCCGAATCAGGGCGTTGAGTGCAACGAAAGTCAATGAGAAATAAGTTCTGAGGGAATTTCTTGGGCTTTTAAATAGACTTGAGAGAATAGCAGAACCCAAAAAGCCCTATACACAGAATCACCTCTGAGATATATATATATATATATATATATATATATATATATATATAATCAATGGTGATATTATTGTTTCACACCCATAACTTAAAGTTTCTTGGTAATCCAATCATCAGATGAGATCAATGGCTGAGATGTCAAAAAACAGTCGTGAAATGGTTGAGATATTAAAAATCAAATTTTTTTAGCGTTTATATGAAGCGTTTTTCACGCGATGGAAAATGTAAAGCTAAAATTGTTTTTTTAAACTGTGGCTTGTTAACGTTTATGTGACGTGGATTGTGTTCACGTGATGTAATGTCATGACGTTAAATTTGTATTTAAAAAACATTATAATCAAACAAACTTGCATTGGTGTTAATGCACGCAGTGTTCAGATGATTTTTTTTTTTAAATAAATAAAAGGAGAGCGAAAATTCAGGGATCAATTAGGGTCAGGTGGTAAGTGACATTGTAAAAATTTGTTCAAATGCCTACATTTCGAAACGAGTTCACTTCTCTTATTTAACAAGTTATTGCTTGCATTTTGTAATATACACAACTTTTCTTCTAAGCAAAGATCGCAACGTTGTCCGCCTTTGTATGCCTGGGTTTTTAAAAATTATTTCCCATTTTATTGTAGGTGTTCTGTCCGTTTTTTCTTTGATCTGCCATATAAATTTTGATAAGGTGGTACTGTTTTCATATTTTTTGTTGTTAAAAGTTAAATTGTGGTTATACCACCTACTTTTCCAATAGTTTTCAGTGGCACCAATGTATGTTTTTTCCACGTTTTTATTTACATTGTCCTTGATTGTGGCTTTGTAAATGATGTTGTTAGCCAAACAATTGCCACTTAATGGGCATTCATTTTTAAGGCGACAGTTGCATCTATTAATCTGGTTGTTGTTATTACCATTTAATATTCTAAAGTTATGTTTATCGATAATGTTTTTAATGTTGTTCATGCAGCAATAACTTATTTTGAGATTGTTTTTGTTAAAGAGTTTGTTTAATGTAGGCGATTTGTATTATATATATATATATATATATATATATATATATATATATATATAAAGAAGTAATAGTGGCCTATTGTCGGTATCAGCCGGATAGCAAGGGAGTATTTTTTGCTGAGGCGGAGACACCACCTAAACATCTATCTCTCTCTCTCTCTCTCTCTATATATATATATATATATATATATATATATATATATATATATATATATATGGCGTGTCATAAAATATTGAGATTGAAGCTACCAATATAGAAATGAACAATGAATGGAATGTTAATTCTTTTCAGAATACAAGGTGTATCAAAATGCACTAAAAATCTTGATACTTTTTTGGCACACCTTGTATATATAGATATATATATATATATATGTGTGTGTGTGTGTGTGTGTGTGTGTCTAGAATCCCACACAAAGAAAACCAGCCATCCCATCATGTCCTACAGTATAAACTACTCCTCACATCATGGTTAAGATGTTTGACCCTTCCCGTAATGCACCACCCAAAGGAAACAAGCTTTTCCATTATGTCCCATCAATTCAACTAGCCCCCAACACCATGCCTTGGGTATTTGACTGTTGACATGATGTTCTACACAACACCATATAAGGAAAAATACTAACAGAATTAATTCACTTGGTTTGAAAATCATATTGACGAGAACTATCCGTTA
>CM042146.1:27806269-27818769 GCA_023376005.1 Doryteuthis pealeii
TGTGCTGTTATATGTGCATTTCATTACATTTCCTTCTTTAGTTCTTTTTCCTCCTTCTTTCTTTCTTTCTTTCTTTTTTTATTTTTCCCTTTTTTTTTTTTTTTTGTGAAATTTTACATGAGATTAATTTGAATTCGATAACCAGTAAAATGTCAGAAAAACGAGCAGCAAACGAGGCGCCGACGTAAAACGCAATTTCAACTATTATCCTTTGTGTTGCCAGTTGAAGCAACAACGACGATAACAATTGCCAGAATAACAGAAAATGTCAATCGCATATTTTTATTTGTTTCCAATAGAATAAAATTTAAACAAAAAATAGAAGAAAAAAACAAAAACATCTCATGTGTTGACTGACGGTAAATTTTATAGAAGCAAACGTGAGAAAAGCTGAAGAAATTGTTTACAGTCTTTCCGATTAAAATAAAATAAAATAAAAATAGTATCGAGTAATCAATAGCTGAAGCAAATAGACCTGTTGGGTGCAATGAGCCTGAATGACTTGTCTGTTTTGCATTGCAGTTTGTAAGGAAAAAAGAAGGATAAGTATTTAAATCTTTGTTTTTAAATAAAAAAAGGAATATTTAAATTCCTACTTGAGACGAATTCTTTTTTATCATCTAGAGCAGCAAATACGATGTGTGATGAAAACGAATATAGACTGAAACCTTTTGAATAAAAAAAATAATAATCAAGGGCTATGTACATTGTGTGCCTTATATAATAAAATTATGATATCTAGGACAGTGTTTCCCAACCTTATACTTGTGGCCCATTTAGGAAGCGCGTGGTGTAATGGTTAAAGTCATAGGAAATGGACTCGTCGCCCCGAGTTCAAATCCTGGAAGTGGTAATTGCATTTCACTTAGCGCTAATACCTTTAGGAAAGGTATGAATTCTACTCTCCCTCCAGCTATGGGTAAATAGTAGGACAGAATGGGTTCTTTAACCGTAGTTAGGCAACCAGTCTAGGAGAAGGAGAACTCTGAATTCAAACCTATTAAACTCCGCTTAAGAAATCGACCTTGATTAGAGAATTCGCGCTACTGAAAGAAACTTAAGTTGGTAGCTTTCAAACCAATCCATTTTAAACGCCCATTTAGCTCTTAAATTGAGTACTTTTTATCGGTTTTAGGAAAAAATCCAGAAGTAAATAATATTTTATACTTATTTGCTTAGCGGATTTAATGTTAACTGTGATATATATATATATATATATATATATATATATATATATATAGATAGATAGATAGATAGATAGATAGATAGATAGATATTTGGGGATCATTTAAAAAATAAAGGGAATTTCAAGAGTAAAAAAGTACATGGATTGGAAAGACACTGACTCTCCGATAGAGGAAAAGTTCCTGGCTGAGAAAAAGCAGTGTTAACAATATTCTAGGGCAGGAAAAAGTCGAAACAGCAAACAGTGCATCCTATTGCTGTTTCCTTAGGCAAAATTAACATCATTTTTGAATGACTCCCTATATATATATATATATATATATAATATATATATATATATATATATATATTTCAGAATATATATCAGAAGTAGATCACTTACCGGGGAATAAATATATAATATGTACATCTTAATACTATACACACACACACACACACATATATATATATATATATATATATATATATATATATATATATATATATATATATATATATATACCAAGTCTCATAAGGTCTCCAGTACATTTCTATTTATTCTGATTTAATAGTGCCAGTCCACCGTTTTTACTTACGCGCCACACACACACACACACACACACACACATATATATATATATATATATATATATATATATAGATTACTGTGTACCATTATTATAATAAATGTGCTCTACTAACGTATTGAGCACTTTATGTTTGTTATATTGCTGTCTTATCATTGTGAAACTTGCATCAACTAAACGTTGTGACCATTTTCACCGATAAGTCATCTTTTTCACAAATACCATATATATATATATCATCATCATCATCATGTCGCGCTGTTGGCACGGATATATATATATATATATATATATATATATATATATATTATATATATATATGTGTGAAGAAAATATTTTTAAAATATAACAAACACAGGATGTTATGATCAGAGGAAACATACTGATCATAACATCCTGTGTTTGTTATATTTTTTAAATAATTTCTTCTCATATTGTCGGATTAATTTCCTCGCCGTATTTGCATATATATATATATATATATATATATATATATACATATATATATATATATAAGTAAAGTTGGCGGACTGGTATCATTAAATCAGAATGCTTAGAAATATCCGGGAGACCATGGGTGACTTGCTGTCACTTAAACTTCACTGAAAATCACCATATAAAACTGGTGTAAGAAACCTTAAGTTAAGTAAAGTCGATAGGGTGTTCAGTATCAGCCGGACAGCGATGGAGTCTATCCTGTTTCCACTAGCGCTTTATCAGTGTAATCGTTTTGCTTCTGATGCGGAGTGACATACCTAACATCACCTCCCAGTTTGCCGCACAGATCTAAGCAGTGTTGATTTGGCGAGGGCCGGAATTCAACCCGGAAACCTCGAAGTTACTACGGCGGATGCTCTATCGTTTGAGTTATAGCGATGCTTTATATGGATTCGTTTGCCTCTCTTAATTTGCACGCCCACCGCTGAAATGTGTGTATGTGTGAAGAGTACGTACACGTATTTTATATCGGCCCTCATTTTGTGTTTTTTTTTATTTGGGGGAGGGGTTTTTGTGTTTTTTTTTTTGGGGGGGGTCTGCTTATATCAATCTTGCTTAAAGATTGCCGGTTGAGTAACAGGAAATGAAGTGGTGTGTGCTGGGTTTGTCTGGATCCTTCAACAGAAATGTCTCACATGGAACTGTCCAATGAAAAACGCGGAACTGAATCCTGAATGGCTAACAAGGCGTGAATATTTTTGGTTGGACCAAATAAGAAGTTTTCTGGACAAATAATCAGGAACAAAAGTTTACATCAGACAAGCACGCACACATGTAAATAGTTCTGTAGATTTATATTTTTATCAGCTAATATTTACGTATATAGATATACACAAACACTCCACCTTACACACACAATTATATATATATATATATATATATATATATATATATATATATATATATATATATAATTTAATATACCAAGCGTGTTGGTAAATCCTTGCGGTGAGAAAAAAAAGCAAATAGTTTGATTGTAAAAATATACTACCAAACATCAACCGGGGAGAAAAATTTTTTTTGAAAAAAGAAAAGACCAAGATAGTCGTACCAACAAAAAATAATCTATTGGTACAGTATTTGGCCAAAAGAAAAAACAATTTATATGTATATATATATATGTATATAACATATATATATATATATATTCATATAACCGCTAGGAGAATAAGCTAATAAGTAAAAAGTGCTCAATACCTAAGTAGAGCAAATAATAAAGATAAATCTAATGAGTCAGACGAACCTACTATTATTTTCGCTTAATGCTCTTTAGGGCTAAGATCTTAGCCCTGAAGAGCATTAAGCGAAACTAATAGTATGTTCGTCTGACTCATTAGATTTATATATATATATATATATATATAATATATATATATATATATATATATAATTTGTGTGTGTAAGGTGGAGTGTTTGTGTATATCTGTACACGTAAATATTAGGCGCGTGGGATAGTGGTTAGAGTCGTGGAAATTAGATTCGAGTTCAATGCCTAGACGAAGCTATTGGCATTTCATATAGTGCTAATACCCTTGGGAAAGGTATGAATCCATATATTCTCCCTCAAGCTATGGGTTACATTGTGGGGAAGACTGGGCTCTATAACCTTGGGTAGGTAACCAGTCTAGCAGAGGGATAACTCTGAATTCAAAATTCCTTAGGTCAGTCGTTGATTGGGTTCGTGGCATTCCTTGATGCACCAATTCTTTCCTATCGACTGTGCCAAAAAGTGTGGAATGGTCCTACACGAGCCTTCATCACTATAAAACAAATCACTGTGTGGATGTTCTTTGGATGAACACTCATGCGTCAAAAATCGACGAGAGAGTCCATTTTTAATTTTTTTATTTGTTACTTTATATATATATATATATATATATATATATATATATATATATATATATATATATATATATATCGACTATAATTCTGATTTCGCACACACACGCGATATGTATATACATATATATATATATATATATATATATATATATATGTGTGTGTGTGTGTGTGTGTGCGTGTGTGTGCGTGTGTGTGTGTGTGCGTGTGTGTGTGTAAGTTAGAAAAACACGAATTATTCCAAGAAGGTGACATTATTCTTGATGGTGATGTCGACGTTATAACGTTTCGTTTTTTTTAAACCTTCATCTGGACTTGATGTAGGCGAAATCTTGTATTTTGAGAGTGGATCACTTTGGGAACCGGTTTAGGAGAAGGAAAACTCTGAATTCAAAACTGTTGAACTCCGCTTAAGAATTTGACCTTGTGACGTATCCTGCTCGTGCGGATGGGTTGGTAAATATATATATATATTCTGTATCTGTTATCTGTAGGGATATTATCTTATCTCTGGATTCTGCAATTTTCTATGGCCCTGTAGATGTTATTCTTAGCTGGATATATCTATGAGTTGGTAGATGGCTTCTTCTGTTTCTGGATCTGGTCGTCTTATTTCGTTGCAGAGTTTTTACTGATCGTTAGTTTTTTAATTAGTGTACACTAATCGTAAACAAGTAACAGACTAACTTATTAATAATGTAACATGTTTACGCAAAATGTTCCAGGATTTTTTTTTTTTAGTTAAATTTCATAATCTCATAAATTTTTTTTTCAGTTAAATTCATAATTTCATAATTATTTTTTTTTATAAATTTCATAATTTCATAATTTTTTTTTTTCATAATTTCATAAATTTAGTTAAATTTCATAATTTTCACAATTTTCATAATTTTCATAAAACATCATCTCTGGAAACTTATTCTCATATTAACCATTTGTAAATAATCTTGCAAACCACAGCTCTATGGTGAGGTATTCCTAATTTATTTATATCAGATAAAAAGGTCCTTTTTAATATCTACCATGTACCCCACATGTAAGGGTTAGGCACAAGGCACCCACGAACCAAAGCTCATGAGTGGATGTAGTGAGATAGAAGGGCAAAATTCACGAACCTGTGATGAGCCAACAACGGTCCTCGATCGAAGAGAGAGCGGGTGGCATGTTGCACGTGTGGGCGGAAGAACAAAACATGTGACGAGTCCGACTAGTTGTGGCGGTAAAAATCGTGAGTGTCCTTGAGGCGGCAATTTATAGTGGCAAGTCTCGTAGCTGGCGAGACGAGAGTTGTGACGTCTCGGCCGGACCGAGTATAAAAGAACAGTGGCGAGAGAGCAAAGGCTGACGACCTTATTTCTTTTAAGATCTTCACAAGTGTTACGGTGTCTTTGGTAGAGGTGAATTTCGTTAGATAATTAGAGTGGACAGTGCAAAAAATGCGTTGATCCGGGGGTAGGTGTTGCCTGGGATGGCCCCCTTGGATCAACGATTTTATCTTTTAAGTTCCAGGCCGAAGTTACGTATTTCACACTCTGCACATATTGTTACTTGATTTTTGTCTTACTTCAATGAGCAAACAAATTAAAATCCACTTTTTTTTTAACTCTTTTCCTGTTCTGTGAAATATTCGTCATGTTTCACGGAATTTGCCGAATTTATATCTGATTTGAATTTACAATTTTTTGAAAGGTTACAACATTAATTATTTCTTATTCAGTAAACTCACACATAAGCGTCACAATTGAAATTATAATGTTCACTGTTCAATGGAACATAGTTTTTTCTTTATTCTTTTTTTTTTGTATATCCGAGTAAGCCAGGTCACAGTGATAAAATAAAATGGAAATTCTTCTAAGTTGTTGCCGTGTCAGTACTATTGTATAGTTGCATCACATTGACTTTAATAAAACCCACAGAAAAAAAAAAGATTTGGTTTGGTTTGGTCTGGTTTGTTGGACTTTAAGGCATGCCAACCCTTGTTGGGTTATATTATGCCGAAGAAATGTTGTTTTATTCATGGTTGGTGGATATTCACATTTTTTAAAAGTGTTGCATAGCGCCTTCTTCACTGGCACTAAATAATTATAATGTTGCATACCTCTTTCTTTAATTCTATTTTTTTTGCCGTCTTTAATATTCTGATCGTCTTTGGTATTTCTTCTATCATCTTGACTTGGTCTGGAATCTTCTAAGGTCTGGCGTCTGAGTTAACTTCTTTCTGGTTTCTGTTACTATGTTCTTGCTGGCTGGTCGTCATTTCTTAGTCTTGTTACCAAGACATTCATTAACCACAAGAACATATTAATTATCCAAAATTTTATTTCCTTAACTATACATAATCCTCTAACTAACATAGCGCGCGTGATTTCCAGTTTTAGGCAGGACCTAAAATGGCCGACTGCACTGCCTGACGTCTAACTGCAAACTGGGGACCGAACAGGTCCCACGTGACTTCACGTATTTTGGCGGGCTTCTGTAATTTTCCATAGAAGGACCCGGCCATGTTATGAAAAGGGTCATCCCCTCAGAATTATAGGGGATTGACAATAATCTTATGCAACCGCATAGATTATGTAACAAAAGCTGTTAGGTTCAGACCTAATAAAATTTATTCCCCTTGAACGGTAGGGGACTGATGGGAACCGGAAGTAGGGTTTCCGCCATGACACTTTTGGATTGGGATTTTTACCGAGTGGACACACTTGCACATCATGGTTGAGCTAGTTAAGTCATTTTTAGGCTAGAAGCATTATCTATTCAGCGTTAAATAAGACGTTATTAATTTCTACCAACCTTGCATTTTCATTCAGTGTTCCGTATTTTATCTGTATGTAAAAACATAACAAAAACTTAACTTTTTAAAAACTTTTTTTTATTTAACCCATAGATTGGATACTAACAGGTACTACCAATCTGGATCATAGTGGACCTGGGAGTAATGGCGATGAAAGAGTACTCAATACTCTCCGGAGCTCCAGAATTGGAACTTCATCACTTGATGCAGTTTAACTTCATATCCAGGACATGGATATAAAAGGCTAGAAGCGAACTTCGTTAGAACGAAGCCGTTTGCATTTCACATAGCGCTAATACCATTGGGAAAGGTATGAATCCAATTATTCTCCTTACAGCTATAGATAAATACAGGACAAACTAGGTTACTTAACCTTTTTATGGCAACTGGTCTAGGAGAAGGATAACTCTGAGTTCAAACCTTTAAACATGCTTAAAAATTTACCTTGTATCATATGGAGGACTTGGGTAATTATATACATAGGGATATGTTCATATGTAGGAGTACATTGGAGAATGTCACTTGTGAGTTCGTCCTTACTTCACCAGCAGTGCACAGCATGACTTGCTTATCTTACTTGGATGGTTTGTGAGATGGGAGGTTAGTGACCGTTTAGCTACCGTTTTGCAGTGCACTGCTTCCAGAATTTGTTCAAAGTAGACAGTGTCCCGAAAAATTACCTGAGTCTAATGATATAGTTTTAAGGCGTCCGACAAGTGTTTTTGATTTTTTTTTACATGCATCAAAACAAAGTGAAAAATGGCCAGTTTTGACGTCTTTTTCAAGTGTTTTTAAGCCCTGATTTTGAGTATATGAATTTAAGCAAACTTTTTAATGTTAACCAAAATGTTCAAAGTTGCAAACTATCAGGCATGATTAGACCCGTTGTGGGCTTGCTATAAATACCAAATTCAATGTTATTTTTATTAATTTTCAAATGATCTCAAATTTTAACGTGGTTTAATGATTTGATTCTTTTTTTTTTTCATTTGTAAGCATGATATTCCTTAGCAGTGAAAAAGGCATTTTGTATTTTAGAATATTCTCAAACACAATCAAGCAAGATTTTAATTATTCGAGAAATCGATTATAAATTCTATTTCCCTCTGAGTACCTTGTAATATAAATCTTATTCTTCAACATGAAGCCTATTTAATTTTGATTGGTTAGAACTTGTAATTAATTAGATATTAAAATTTCAAAAACTTAGCGTGGACATGTTGTTGATCTGATAACTCCATGTTCACGCTACCGAATATGCATAAATATCTATTTATCTTATCTCTCTCTCTCTCTCTCTCTCTCTCTCTCTATATATATATATATATATATATATATATATATATATATACGTACACACACATATGTACGTTTGTGTATGTACGTATGTACGTATGTAGTAGGTATGTATGTATATACAAGGTGTGTAAAAAACTATCCAGATTATTTGTACTTTGTGACACATCTTGTATTCTGAAAAAATGTTTTCTCAGAATAAAAGGTGTGTCAAAAAAGTATCACTTTAAAGTTTAAAGCTGTATTTAATAAGATAGAAATGAAGAATAAATGGAACGTTATTTCTTTTCAGAATACAATATCAAAATGTACAAAAAATATCGATACTCTTTTGACACACCTTATACAAATATATATATATATATATATATATATATATATATGAGGTTAAGTAAACAAACAAATGTCGACAATTTTTGGAGGATATGGGCTTAATTGAAGTTTTTTTCTAAGATCCGTCGACGTAGTCGAAATAATCTTTAGCAGTTCAAAATCACATTTCCTATTTAGTTTTGTTTCTGTTCGACTAAAATCCATTTCTTTACTGAAAAGCGCTTCGTCGTCGACTGCTTCTGCTTCTGCTGACCGCACAGCGCTCGACTCACTTGTTATTTTATGGGCATATTAGCCAAACATCTGGGCACATCAGTCGAACCTCGCGTCCGTCCAGTGCCCAAAACGCATTTGTTTTTGCATGCGGGAGGACGCGAGTTCGATCCCGACAGGCAAGACAATGTCTTGCTCTTTTTCCTTTCTCGTTCTCCGTCACAATATGTTGTGTATTTATATTTATACTTTTGTAGTAACAGGTTATACAAATGTGTGAGCATCATTGGGGATCATTTGTATTGTATTGATTAGGTTCATGTCTATATTGTATTGCACGGTTATGTTTCCTTCAAAATGAATGATAGGTAAGGATGGCGAGAAATTGTCATGGGTATCCATGCTGCCAGCGTGAGATGATGATGATGATGATTATTATTATTATTATTATTATTATTATTATTTAGTATACATCATAAAACTAATATTTTGACTTTGTGGTTAATTTTATGTATGTATCTGTATGCATATGTTAATGCGTGTCACAGTTAATATAGAAGAATGAATCTAAAATGAACAGAAGGCAAATTAAAGAAAAAATATAAAAAGAAAGAGAAAGGAAAAATGAATATAGAACAAGAAGGAAAAAATGAAAGAAAGAAAAGATAAAAATGAAAGGTTACATCAATAGATACAGCAATGGCAAATCACAACGAACGACAAAAAGAACAAGAACAAGAACAAGAGCAACAACAACAACAAAATAATAATAATAATAATAATAATAATAATAATAATAATAATAACTGGTGTTCACCTGAAATAATGTAGAATTCAATTACGTCGATCTTTCAAATGACCCGCGAGTAAAAACTAAAAGAGTTTTTTACTCCGCGTTTGTACTCAACTCCGCCCAGTGTCGTTTGTGCGCCGACTAAAGAGTTCGAGTCGGCGAGGCTTTCATCTGGCTGGTTGTCACACTTGAGAGCTGCTAGAAAATCACTGAAGCAAGAAAATAGTTTTTTTTTTTTCATTTATTTTCGTTTATATATACTAGCAAAAATATACACCCTTCGCCGGGCGTAAGTATTTAAGTTTTAATGTAATGGAATATATTCAATTAGAAAGACTAACGAAATTAAATAAGAAGACATAGAAAGATTACTAAATGTTATCTTTTTTGTATAAGTTCTTTTTTAATTTCGTGTGAATCCTATTTTAATTAGTTTCTGTATAAAATCATTCATACGATTGATTTTAATACGAGAGAGAATGATACAATACTATTAGAGATCAATAACACCAAGTAATTATTTATTAAACCCGGTTTGTTAAAAATAAAAGAAAGAAAGTAGGATGCAAAATAACCACACGATATACCATGTAAACCTTTATTTCTTAGATATCATCGGGGGGCGGCCTAATGTCGGTATCAGCCATGCAGCGAGGGAGTCTATGCCCTTTTCACAAGCGCTAGACCAAGGAGATTATTTTAGCGTCTGAGGTGGAGCGCCACACCTACCATCAGCTCCTTACTTTACCGCACAGATCCCTGTGCTACTCATACGCTGAGTTGGCGAGGAAGGGTATCGAACTAGGAACCTTGTAGTTTCTAGCCAAACGCTCTACCGACTGAGCTAACCCGGCCCTTATATATATATAAGACATATTGCAGGATTTTAAATGCATTAATAACATAGGTTGTTATTAAATTAGTAAATCATACTCAAATTTCAAAGAGACGTCCGCCCTGTCGGTGGGGCGTTAGAATGCACCGACTGCACCTCTGCAGTGGGGCAAGACTCCCCCAATGGGGCCACCTGTTGGCCGTGGGTGGCGACCCGTTATGCTTAAGGATAGAGCCCAGGTGGATGAATAGTTCATGACTTGCAATACTCCACTTTGACCCTATCTTGGGCTAGACGGGTGGTCGGAGAGGCCCCCTCCGATCAATCGGCTGGTCACGTCAAGCCCTAGTACCTATATGATTGCCCAACCCTATTGCCCTTATGGCAAGCCCCAACCCCTTTTTATCATATGGGTGCTAGAAGGCGGTGACTGAGAGTCTTCATATCCTGGGAATGACGTGAAACTCTATCTGATGGTGAGGTTCCAGTTTTGGAGGTTTGGAGAATGTGGAGCACTCCTTCATCACCATTGCTCCCTGGTCCACTCTGACCCGGAGTTGTAGTACATGTTAGGATCCCATCTATGGGTTAAATAGAAAAATGTATTTTTAAAAAAATTGTATTAGCCATTGATTTATTTCAAAACTTTATCGGCATTAAATGACCACTGAGGTTGATATGCCGTAAAACCAAACCAAACCAAACTTAAAGAGACGTCGTTAAAAAATAAAATTCATTCTATGTATTACTGATTTTGACTATCAAGTGAATATTCATTGATAACGAAATTCCTAAGGTTATTGTGACGTAAACAGTGACGTATTTGTGGTTACAGTCAGACACCAAATCATCATTATAATAAGATAAAAAGAGAAGAAAAGGGTTATCTAATAGGAAAAGAAAAACAGTGAGATCACATGTGACTGTTCACGTTCACTTTTCATGAACATCGACAGTAGTAGGATTGGGGTACTTACTACTCACATAAATCCCCAAAGAGGTTAGAAGAGGCTCCTTAGCCTTAGCCGACAAACTATCTAAGTCAAGGAAAAGTCTGACACAAGACCTCCGCTACCTAGCGGCTTTACCCCATTCCAAGGTAAAGCTAAGGGAGTAAACCCCGAAAACAAATCCGGATCCGGAGTCCCTAATGTGTATGTAGTGCTGAAATCCAATGATACCCAGTAACTCCTGTGACACTACCGCTAGTAAACAGCATTTGTCCCATACCTTTCCATTAGATCACAACGGGAGTGTGGAGTGGGGGGGGTGCTGTGTGGCAAATGCTCATCCTCCATATTAACCCGCCCAGATCACGTTGTCCCAACACAAAAAAAAAAAATGGGCACTGCTGATCATCTCTCGTGGACGGAAGTATGCCAACAGTTTTTGCTTAGTAAACCTTTTTCTTATCCTTAATACTCATACTGTTACTTCCTACTTTCTCTGCCCGAGCGCATGTGGGGTTCCTCAATAAGTGTTGTCCAATGGCAGAAGGGGAATACCACCCAACCATGTTTTCCATCCTCAGAGGTTCTATCAGCGAACTTTAGCTACAAGTACTTGAGTCTATATATATCTCCCGTATCCAACCAGCTCTGTGTATACAAAAACAGTTCCACAAATTGCTTCTCTTTGACACCTCAAGCCCCAAACTTTCGTGTGGTGGAACCAGAAATTTCCGAACCCCTCGCACGGTTCGTAATTTCTCTTAATTTCTCGTTCCTATTGAAAAAATTGCCTTTTTTCAACAATTCCAACCTACGTATAACCTGCTTTCAATGTATTTCTCTGATGAGAATTGACCGAAAAAAAAATTATTTTAGATTATACATCTAATTATAAGGGTAGCCTAACTTTCTTTTTATAATTTTTTTCCATCGCTTTTAAGATAAATTCGCTTTTACGTGTCCTAATAAAATTTTGTACTGCTAAGAAACTTTTCATATATATATATATATATATATATATATATATATATATATATATATATATATATATATATATGTGTGTGTGTGTGTGTGTGTGTATGTGTGTAGTATTGTGAAAAATTTTAAACAACAGGTTTAACTAAAATGAGTGGTAAGTTTATTAGCCAACGCTGCAGTGTTTCAATCTGTTTAGTAGATCTTTTTCATGGCTTTTGTC
>CM042146.1:27821269-27828769 GCA_023376005.1 Doryteuthis pealeii
AAGACTGTCACCATGGCGACAGGAAGTCAAATGAGAAAAAAGGATACTCTTCAAGGTCTGGTTTCTTAGGGGGATGGTAGTCAGACAAAATTAAACTATGAATTAAACTATTGAATGAGTCTGAAAAAGTATGAGTAAGGATAAAACAAAAAAAAAAAAATATAATATAAAATATAAAATATATAAGAAATATATAAAAAAATATATAGAAAATTTTTTTTAAATAAATGAAAAATATAGAAAGAAAAAAAAAAAAAATATATATATATATATATATATATATATATATATATATATATATATATAGTTTTTTGCTTTCTTTTTGTGCCTGTCTTCCGGTCCAGTTTCCGTTGAACTAAGTGGTGGTGAATGAAGTGTCTTATGAATTTGACCCATTTTCCAAAAAATTGAAACAGCCAATAACTTACCGACATTTTAGATACTGTGTGCTAAGTTATTGTTTTATTTAACAGGTTATCGCTAATATTTGACCAGTCGAGCTAAAAACAACAACACTTAGATATTAATAGAGATCAATTGGACAATTTTTAAAATTTTTATTTAGCTTTTTTTTATTACACCCAACCACTCCAGCCCTGGAGTTTAAGAATATACTGATTGCCCCTCCGCAGATAGGTAAGAACCCCCTACTCCCGTCAATGAGATTGAATTGGATTTTTTTACCTCTTTGGGGCAACCTGTCAAGAAGAAATAAAACTCCCAACCAGGTAAATGCCGCTTAAAAAATTGACATGTTCACATTTTGACCATCTTGGGGCAGGTTGTTAGATCAATGTAGAACATGCGGTCCCGTTACGGTTATTGCCTAGCCCTGTCCACTGGGGCTTTAGAATATACCGACTACACATCTGCAGAGGGGTAAGACCCCCCCCCCCCAATGAGATCAATTGTTGGCCGTGCGTGGCGACGCGTGATCTTTAAAATGGAACTCTGGTAGGTGAGCTGTGCATGACATTCAACACTATAATTTGGCTCTTACTCATGCTAGGCAGGCAGTTGGAGGTACCCCTCTGATCAATCCGTTGCTCATGTCAAGCCATAGTACCTATATGATTGTCCCAAACCAATGTAATTTATGGCAAACCCCAAGCCTTTTTCTCATATGTGCTAGAAGTTGATGGCTGAGGGGTTAATGTCCTGGGTGTGATGTTAAACTATATGATAATGAAGTTCCAGTTCTGGAGTTCTGGGGAATGTGAAGTACCCCTTCATCACAATTACTCACATGCCCACTCGACTCTTTTCCCTGCCCCACCCGGGGGGTCCAGTGTGCTTCGGCCACTGGACCGGGTTAAAGTACAATTATTAGCGTCGATCCCAGAGGGCCATCCCTCCCGGCAATATCACCCCCTTTGAGGGCAGGGCTGGGTTTATTACCCAGCGCCTGAGGCGCCCACCTTAAGGGGGAATGTCGACGGGATCGACGCAATTTTTGTTCTTTCCCACCCATGAGCTTCGGCTTGTGGGTGGGCCCACGCTAAAACGAGGCAGTGTGCCCAGTCCATACAAGTGGCGTATGCGACAAATACACTCACATGCCCACTCGGACCCAGAATGGTAGTACCTGTTAGGGTCCCATCTATGGGTTAAATAGAAAAAAAACATGTAGTTAAAAAAATTGATTCAAAAGAATTGAGTATCCATCATGAATAGATAAAACAAAACGTGTTCGGCATAAAATAACCCAACAGGAGTTGACATGCTCTAACATCCTGTGTGGTACAGTAGTCAGTAGAGAAAGGTTCTGGGTTCTATTCCGGTACCCACCAACTCAGTACATGAGTAGCTCAGTTCGGGTAATTTGATCTATACGATATAATGGGAAACTTACGGTAGCACCACGCTCCACCTCAGCAACACAATCTCCTTGGTCTGTCGTTAACGAAAAAGGGAGAGACTCCAGTGTTGTCCAGCTGAAACCAATAATATGTCATAAGTATGATTAAAAAGATATTGTGGTGTTTCTCTGAATTTAAATGTATATATATAAATATATATATATATATATATATATATATATATATAAAGTAAAGTCGTCGGGGCGGCTTAAAGACGGTATCAGCCAGTCAGCGAGGGTGTCTATCCCCTTTTCAATAGCGCTAGACCAAGGAGATTGTTTTTAGAGTCTGAGGTGGAGCGCCACACCTACCACACTTACCACTTACTTTACCGCACAGATCCCTGTGCTACTCATACGCTGAGTTGGCGAGGACCGGTATCGAATTGTGTGTGTGTGTGTGTGTGTACGTTATATATATATATATATATATATTATATATATATATGACACACCTTGTATTCTTAAGAAAATGAACGTTCTACTTTTATGACACACCATATATATATATATATATATATATATATATATATATTCATTTCAACATACCGTCGAATTCGCTTCCATTTTTAACTTACAATTTAATACGTATATATATATATTGTTATTATGGACTCTCTCGTAGATTTTCGACGCATGAGTCTTCACACATACAATGAACATCCACACAGTGATTTGTTTATAGTGGTGAAGGCTTGTGTTGGACCATCCACACTTTTTGGCACAGTCGATAGGAAAGAATTGCTACATCAAGGGTTGCCACAAACCCAATCAACGACCGACCTCAAGAATTTTGAATTCAGAGTTATCCCTCTCCTAGACTGGTTACCTACCCAAGGCTGAAGTGTCCAGTCTACCCTACTATTTAACCCATAGCTGGAGGGAGAATATATGGATTCATACGTTTCCCAAGGGTATTAAGCGCTATGTGAAATGCCAACAGCTTCGTCTAGGAATTGAATTCGAATCGACGAGTCCATTTCCCACGTCTCTAACCACTAGCCCACGCGCCTCCACACGCACACACACACACACACACACACACACACACACACACACACACATATATATATATATAATATATATATATATATCGTGAATTTCATGCTGACTGCTTTCAGCATTGAAAGATAATTGTAGGAGATATTTTTGTCGACTAGTTTCCCTATCTTTTCTTGGATGTTCTTACCGATAAAAAGTGAGAAAATATGATTGTATTTAAAGGAATTTGTTGAGTAGAGAGCGCTGTTTTATGACCGTCATAACATCCAGGGGAGAAAAAAATTACCCGCCCCTTTCAAAGGCAAAATCGCCATAAACATAAAAGAAAACTTTGCTCTTACATCTTTTACTTATCTTAATTTTTCTTTGTTTTTTTTTTTTTTTTTTTTCACGGCCCAAACCAAAATACACACAGGTTGTCTGTCAAGTTCTTTTTTTCTTCTTCTTTCATTTTTTTTTATTTCTTCTTCTTCTTCTTCTTCTTCTTCTTCTTCTTATTATTATTATTATTATTATTATTATTATGTTTTCCCACCTGCCGTAGCTGGTGGTTTACTGGAGGCCGAGTGACAGCAAGTCTGCCCAGGTCTCCAGGACTCTTCTTAGTATTCTAGGCGATCCTATAGTTTGGATGGTCTCTATTTTTCCTCTGGTTTCCAATTCCTTTTCTTCTTCTTCTTCTTCTTCTTCTTCTTATTATTATTATTATTATTATTATTATTATTAGTATTATTATTATTATTATTATTTCACTCCATTCAAGTTTTTCACACCTGCAGAAGCCGGTGGTTCACTGGAGGCTGAGTGACAGCAAGTCTCCTCAGGTCTCCAGGACTCTTCTGAGTATTCCAGCCGTTCTCAATAATGCTGTTGTCTGGATGGTCTCGATCCTTCCTCCGATTTTTAATTCATCCAGGCTCCTTTCTAACCACTTTGGGATTGTTCCAAGGCACCAATCACAATCGGCACGACCTTAACCCTCATGTTCCACAGTTTTTTATTATTATTATTATTATTATTATTATTATTATTATGTTTTCACACCTGCCGTAGCTGGTGGTTTACTGGAGGCTGAGTGACAGCAAGTCTGCCCAGGTCTCCAGAACTCTTCTTAGTATTCTAGCTGATCCCAACAGTGCTATAGTTTGGATGGTCTCTATTTTCTTCTCTGGTTTCCAATTCTCCAAATTTCTTTTCCAGGATTCTTCTGAGTATTCAACTGTACTGTTTTTTGGATGGTCTCCATTTTCTTCGGATTTCCAATTCTTCCAGACTATTTTCCAAAGGCTTGGGAACCGTTCCAAGGGCCCCAGATACAATTGGCACGATCTTTACCAATCTGCTGCACACTTTTCTGGCAAGGGTCAAAGTATTTGTTTATCTTTTCGCTTTACTTCACTTTCACTTGCTGATCCGGCGGCACGGCAAAATCCACGATATGGCGAATTTTCTGTTTAATTAACTGTAGATCTGATCTCCTGGTCGTGATTAGCTGATCCGTCCGTATCTCAAAGTCCCATAAAATCTTATAAATCCCACTCTCCAGAACAGATTCTGGTTCATGGATATACTATTTTGTTGCACTGTGAAAATTGAATTATTATTATTATTATTACTAGCAAATATATGCACCCTTCGGGTGCAAGTATCTAAGTTTTAAAGTGATAAAATCTTATATAAAATTAGAAAGGCTAATTAAACTAAATAAAAAAAGATTTGAAACAAAGAGGAGTATAATCGAAAAATAGAACAACTGAAGATTACTCTTCCATCACTCCCGTCTTTCATTTCTAAATTTTCATAATTTAACTATTTAGTCAGAATAGGAAGTTAAGAATACAGTTAGTTATTTCTTCTTGATAATGGATTTCTTTTTTGATTTATTGAAGAAATTTTTGCTCATGTTTATAAAAATAAAACAAAACAATTAGAAACTAATAATACTTAGCACATATTTACTAAAATCAAATATTTATAATCAATATGTAAATTAGCATTCCCATTCACACTGTAAACAGTTATTTTGTTGTATATATAAATACAACTGCATATTATTAGTATGTAGATATGGTCAACAGTCTTAATGATGTAAAACAATTTTTATTAATAATTGAGGTTTAAATCAAATCAAATCATAGAGAATATGATGAAATAACTAAGGGAATTATGATTTGAGTAGTGATATAGTTTCGGTTACAGACAGACAGACACACAATCTCCATTATAATAAGATTATTATTATTGAATTTTCACATCAGCATTAGCTGATGGTCTTTCACTGGAGTCTGAGTGACAGCAAGTCTCCTCAGGTCTCCAGGACTCTTCTGAGTATTCTGGCAGATTACAGCAGTGCAGTGTTCTGAATGGTATCAATCCTTCCTCTGATTTCCAAACTTTCTAGACCCTTTTCCAATCCTTTTGGGACTGTTCCAAGTGCACCAACTACAATTTGTATCACTTTCATATTCCATAATTTTTCAGTTCTCTGGCAAGGTCCAGATATTTGTCCATTTTTTCATTTTCCTTTAGCTTCACCCTGTGATCTGCTGGCACTGCAAAATCCACCAGTTGACAAGTTATTTCTTTTTTGTTTATCAACACTAGGTCTGGTCTTCTTGATGGGATAAGGTGATCCGTTTTTATTTCAAAGTCCCAGAGAATTGTATGCGTTTCGTTCTCAAGAACAGATTCTGGTTTATGCAGAAGAACAAAAAGGAACAAACAGAGATGAAAGAAAAAGTTTAAAAAAAAAGAATACCTTAAAAGAACAAGAAAACTCCTAGAAACCAAGCTCTGCAGCGAAAATCTCATCAAAGGAATAAATACCTGGGCCGTTCCCATTATAAGATACTCTGGATTATTCTTAAAATGGAAAAGAGAGGAGATCCTACAGATAGACCAAAGGACAAGGAATTTAATGACCATGCACAAGGCATTACACCCGAGAGATGATAGAGACAGCTTATATGTATGAAGAAAAGAAGGTGGAAGAAGTCTTGCCAACATGGAGGATTGCGTAGATACCACAATCCACAAGAAAGGCACTTCAGACACATATGAGCAAATCTAAAATCCCATATACAGATCTGAAACCAACCATAAACAAATTTATATTAGACAAATGGCAGAAATCATGGGACAATCTGACTCAAAACAAGCTCCATGAAATACAAGAAGTTATTGGAGAGTGGCCGATAGCCCACAGAAGTATTAGAAGAGAAGAAGTAATACTCGCCAGATTGCGTATTGGGCACACCCACATTACCCATTCGTACCTGTTAAAAGGGGAGGGTGCCCCAGTGTGCCCAACATGCAAAGTACAACTTACAACCAAGCATATCCTTCTAAATTGTAACAGACTTAAACATATCCGCGCAAATTACTATCAAGCTAGAAACCTGAAAGACATCTTCAAGAATACAAACCCTGAAAACATTTTAAATTTTATTAAAAAAAGCAACCTTTTCAACAAAATATAACAGAACATAACCAATTATCTCCATAGAACCACTACCTTAAAGTCTGAAATCCAAAGTAACCTTTTTGGCATTAAATGACCCACAGAGGTTGATATGCCGTTAAACAAAACTCAAACTCAAACTCAAACAATCCAAGGACTTGAAAAATGTATAAAATACAACAAAAATGATTACTTACAGCAACTGATAATAGCAGTTGCAATATATGGACAGAAAGAAAAAAACCCTAGAAAACAAAAAAATGGGAAGAGAAATAGTTATATGGATACTTCAAGCAACAGACTGAGGAGATTGCACAAAAAAAGACCTGGACAGTGTTAGGAAATGAAGTCTTAAGTATGAAACTTAGTTGTTCATTATTGCAGCACAAAACAATGCCATAAGAATAAATTATATCAAAGCAAATATAGATATAACACAACAAAAGAGCACATGTAGGATTCGTGGGGACAGAGATGAGACGATCAATCATATGTTAAGTGAGTGTTACAAAGTAGCACAACTAGAATGCAAGGCTATGTAACACTGGGTTGGATAGGTGATCCACTGGAAATTGTATAAGAAAATTTAACCATACAACAAAATGTTATATGGAAAACCAGAATCTTTTCTTGAGAATGAAACGCATAACATTTCCTCTGACTTTGAGATACAGACGTATTCCCTTATGCTAGGCAGAAGACCATACCTAGTTTTGATTAGAAAGAAAAGAAGAAATTGATAAGTCCTAGACGAGGCAGTTTACGTCTCATTTCACACCAAAGCCCCTAGAGAAGGCATAAATCAGTCTGCATTTTTATTTCCATCTATGGGTAAATAGTTGCGAACATTTGGTTCTACAGTCTTTGTTAGTGTGATCTAGGGGAATGACAACTTTGATTTCAAACTACCTCCACTCCGCCTAAAAGTTGACGTTGTTTCACATGCTGCCCCTGCTGCAGGAAATCAGAGGAAGGATTGATACCATTCAGAACACTGCACTGCTGCCTTCTGCCAGAATACTCAGAAGAGTCCTGGAGACCTGAGGAGACTTGCTGCAGACGTTCGGTAAATGTCTGTTCAGAGTCGAACTTGGAGTAATGGTAATGAAAAGGTACTTTATACTCACCAGTGCTTCAGAACTTGAGGTTTAACACCAAATGCACAGTGTACCGGGTACGA
>CM042146.1:27833769-27873686 GCA_023376005.1 Doryteuthis pealeii
TTTTATATTATTTGTAATTTTGAAATTGTGAATTAAGGAATATATTTTGGTAATTTTGATCTTACCTCGGGCCGACGTCCTGTCTTAATCAACGCTATGTTTTAGCGAGCCAGGGTCAGGCGAATTTCCGGCCCAACTTAGATATTTTCCGAGTCGTGTTTTTGTCACTTTTTAGTCGGCAAATAAATGTAGATATTTTAAACGCCTCCCCACAGATTTTTATCGACAAATCAACGTAAATATTTTACAACGCCCGTTTTAAGAAAAGAGTGAGAGAGAGTTAAATCAAAATTATTATACTTTTTACATATTGAACTATATCGCAATAGCTCTTCAGTAACATTTCTAACCGATCGATATTCAATCCAATGAAATTCAGGAACATATGTGTCGATTTTCTATACAGAAAAAAATGTGTGGTGTGTACAGAAAAATAATGTTTTAATTTTGATTTTACGGACAGTTGTCCTCATCTTTAGTGTGGTATATATAAACGGAACGTTTTGACCGCTGTATTCTCTGGTCTTCCCTAGGTGTTCCTTGTGTATCGGTGCTTAGTAATGATCGAACCTGGGAAATTATTTTTAATAGTTTGACAGTTGACGAAACAGCCGTCGAGGAACCTTTGAAGATCCCATTCGAATAATGACATCATTGATTTTGCACGCCTATCATTGCAACATGTGTTACGAGAATAAACATGATTATTTAGGAAAAAAATGATTTCACAGGTTGGATCATTACTATGCTCGGATGTACAGGGAACACCCGAGGAAGACCGGAGGATACAGTGGCCGAAGTATTTATACATACCATAATAAAGATGAGGACAAAAGTCCGAAAAATCAAATTTATTTACATCAAGCCTCATCTAAAAAAATACAGAGAAATAAACCGGTTTTAGTTTTAAATGTTTATAGATGGGCTGAAGGTCGAAAAAGGGCGAAAAAGGTGATCACACCTGAAATGGTAGAATCAGTAAATAAAGTTTGTTTTTCTTTTTTTTTTTGTGGTTTGATTTTGCGGCATGTCTTGCTTGTTTTGATTTGCTTT
This sequence comes from Doryteuthis pealeii, assembly GCA_023376005.1. Classification (NCBI taxonomy): domain Eukaryota; kingdom Metazoa; phylum Mollusca; class Cephalopoda; order Myopsida; family Loliginidae; genus Doryteuthis; species Doryteuthis pealeii. The sequence goes on from CM042146.1 coordinate 27,834,823, forward strand.
GTTTTACGGCATATCAATCTAGGTGGGTCATTTAATGCCGACAAAATTTTGAAATAAATTCATTCTTAATGTATACTCATTTTTTATGAACACATTTTTCTATTTAACCCATATATTGGACCCTAACATATACTACCACTCCGGGTTAGCGTGGACCAGGGAGAAATGGTGATGAAGGGGTGTTCCACATTCCCAAGACCTCCAGAACTGGAACCTCATCATCAGATAGAGTTTAACGTCATTCACAGGACAGGAAGACCCTCAGACACCACCTTTTAGCACATATAGAATAAAAAGGGTTGGGGGCTTGCCATATAGGCAATAGAGTGCTAGGGATTGACATGATTTATCAGAGGGGTCCTCTCCGTCTAGCCTTAGTAAATGTCTAAGTGGAGTGTTGCATGTGATGGACTGCTTATCCTCCTGAATTCCGTTCTTAAGCATCACGGGTCGCCACCCTCTGTCAACAGATGGACCCATTGGGGAGGAGTTACCCGCTGCAGAGGTGCAGTCGGTGTATTCTAAATCCCCAGCCGTCAGGGCTGATTACGGCATGTCAACTCTTATTGGGTTATTTCATGCTGAAGACATTTTCTTTTATTCGTTCTTGTTAGGTATTCAATTTGTTTCAAAATCAATTTTTAAACGCATCTTTAAATACTCATTTAAAAAAATATATATTTAACCTATAGATAGGACTCTAACATGTGCTACCACTGTGATACGCATATTTATCAGTTTTCAAGAGACAGTCAGCCAAAGCGTTTAGACTAGCCAGAATCCTCACGGAGACAATTCGACGCCCTTCTCTTAACCTGTTAATTCGGAGCTTTTAGTGAAAAAACTATATCTACTATAATTTGTCATCTGAGACCTTTGCTGCACAACGAATATTTTCTCGGCGATTTCGGCGATTTCATCAGATTCTGTGTCCAGCCACAAACAATGTGGACCTGGCAGTAATGGTGATGAATGGGTACTTCGCATTCCTTAGATCTCCCAAAATTATATTTTACAATCAGATAGAGTTTAACGTCATAACCCGAACTCTAAAACTTCCTTCTAGCACATATATGATTAGAAGTGTTTGGGGTTGCCATAATACCAATAGAATAGGGACAAGCATAAAAATGCTAGGGCTTGACATGACCAACTGATTGGTCGGAGGAGGCTTTTCCGACCGCCCGTCTAGTCTAAGTAATGGCCAAAGTGTTGCGAGTCATTGACTACTCAGCTACCTAGTGTTTTCCTTTCTTACTTCTATTATTCTTCTGCTCATCTTTGGTATCTTACGTTCTCTTCTAGCGTCTCGTCTAACGTCTCTGTTCTTGCTGGTTGGTCGTCCTTGATTCATTTCTACTTCTAGGTCAGTCTTGTTGCCAAGACATTCATCAACCACAAAACCATATTATGTATGTAAGCTTTTATTTACTTAACTAAACATTTCATGTAACTAACATAACTCGCGTTATCTGCCTGACGTCCAAGCTGAAACTGAAGACCCAACCACGTCCCACGTGACTTCACGTATTTCGCAGGCTCTCTGTAATATTCCATGGAAAGTCCCGCCCGTGATATGAAAAGGGGCCATCCCTTCAGAAATACAGGGGATTGACAACAATCTTATGTAACCGCATAGATTATGTAACACTAGATTATGTCCTTCAGCATCACAGGTGACCACCCACGGTCATTAGGTGGCCCCATTGGGAGGTCTTACCCATCTCTTTGAAGATGTGCAGTATAATTTGTAGAACTTTCATCAATATTGACGCCGAATGGAAGATATTATTTAGGAAATAATTCTACTTTTCGGAAAAGTATGCCCAAATAAATACGGGAAAAAGTACGCACATTACAAATGGGTTGGTTGGCTAGTTTGTTTTTACGGAATATCAAATCGTTTCGGGTCATTTAATGCCGAATCAATATATTTTGATAAACAAACAACATAGGTTACTTATAGTACCTGCCATTGGTTACGGGTTCACCCAATTAAGCATTGAACAGGTTCATTGCTGCTTAACTTCAGTGATCTAACTGGAACCGATGCTTTCAGCATGCTTTTGTAGAAGGGAAGGATCAAAGTGTAGTTCTAGTAACTGTGCTTTGACACTTGCCTTCTATACCCGGCCTCGGTTGGGGATCCAGTGTGCTTCGGCCACTGGACCGGTTTAAAGTACAATTATTAGCGTCTATCCCAGAGGGCCTTCCCTACAGGCATTACCCGTCCCTTTGTGTGCAGGGCCGGGTTTATTGCCCAGCGCCTGAGGCGCCACCCTTATGGGGGAATGCCGAAGGAATCGACGCAATTTTTGTTCTTTCCCACCCATGAGCTTCGGCTTGTGGGTGGGCCCACGTTAAAACGAGGCCTTGTGCCCAGTCCATACAAGTGGGGTATGAGACAAATATCCTTTCAGCATGACTTGATTGTAATATACGTTACAAGTACCAGAATTTTTAATGGGGTCCATAGAGGCACCATATGGGCAAAGATAATTTTGTAAGGTGAATAAAAGCTTAGGGGTCCACATGGGTTGAATTTGCTAGTTTGTGCTTATAAACCCCTTTAAATACACTAGCAATGATATTTGCCATCCGGGCGTAAGTATTTAAATTTTAATGTAATTAAATATATTGAATAAGAAAGAATTACGAAATTAAATAAGAACGCATATAAAAACATTACATTTGTTTTAATTATATCTTAATTGGTTTCCTTATGAAATCCTTTATATGATTGATTTTGATATGTAGGAGAATAAAACAATGATATTAGAGATCAATAACGCCAAGTAATTATTTATCAATCACGGTTTTGTTAAAACCAGTATGCAAATTAACCACAACGTATATTATGAAAACCTTTATTTATTAATGATATATAAGACCCATTGCAGTATTTTAAATGCACTAATCGCATGGGATTTTTTTGCACTGATTTTCAGAGACATCATTAATAATAAGATTTATTCTATATATCAATGGTTTTGACAATAACGTAAATACTCATTGATAACCTTACGCAGTTCCTGGGGGTATTGTGACGTATACAGTGGCGTAGTTTTGATTACAGACACCGAATCTCATTATATTAAAAATCAAAAAGCTTAGATTAGTTTGATATAATTATAGGGCACTTAGTTAAGATTGAACTCAGTAAAAATTATTGATTTGGTGTAAATAAACAAGACGTGCTTGAGATAAAAATATGCCCAATAAGCAGAAAAGTATTTCCTCAGGGTATTCTGACGTAAGCAGTGATGTAGATTCGGTTACAGATAGACACCGAATCTCTATTATAACAAGATATAAGAGATACAACATTGAATAAGAACATTTTATCATGTAGGTATAATTGTTCGGAAGACTTGTCATATCATTTCTGTCACACACACACACACACACACACACGCATATATATATATATATATATATATATATATATATATATATATGGTGTGTGTGTGTGTGTGTGTGTGTGTGTGTGTGTAATTGGTAAAGAAAAAGCTTAAAAATCGGCCAAGATTTTTATTTACCAATCACATTATTCTGTTCAATAATATTGAACATCGAGCTCTCAACTTGCACCTGAACAACTCTAACATTCGGAAGTTTAAAAAAAAGTAGAACCATCCTAATACCAACCGATTGGTAAACCATCTACGATATATATAAAAAGTAAAGTCGACGGGGCGGCTTAAAGTCGGTATCAGCCAGTCAGCGAGGGAGTCTATCCCCTTTTCATTAGCGCTAGACCAAGGAGATTGTTCTTAGCATCTGAGGTGGAGCACCACACCTACCATCAGCTCCTCTGTGTGTGTGTGTGTGTGTGTGTGTGTGTGTGTGTGTGTGTGTATAAATGCGTATATTAAAATAGGTCGATCATATCGGGTTAGCTCAGTCGGTAGAGCGTTCGGCTAGTAACCACAAGGTTCCTAGTTCGATACCGGTCCCCGCCAACTCAGCGTATGAGTAGCACAGGGATCTGTGCGGTAAAGTAAGGAGCTGATGGTAGGTGTGGCGCTCCACCTCAGATGCTAAAAACAATCTCCTTGGTCTAGCGCTATTGAAAAGGGGATAGACTCCCTCGCTGACTGGCTGATACCAACTTTAGGCCGCCCCGTCGACTTTACTTTACTTTACTTATATATATATATATGTGTGTAATATATATATATATATATATATATATATATATATATATATAATGAACTGCCTATTTCAATATGCGCATTCATCCACACATACACCCACACATACACATATAAACACACGCACACATACACATACTCATACATACTGACACCATCATCATATCTACCTGTATGTCTGTCGTATGAGCTTTATATACATGCGTGTGTGTGTCTATGCGTGGGGGAGGGATGCATTTATAGTTGTGGGGGATAAAGGATGGTGTGGAGGGTGGACAGTTTAGTGTTTCGCAGCGATTTCTTTTTTTTCAGGCAGGTAAAAATTCCCACGATCATTATTTCCCTCCAGCTGGTCTAAAACGCAGTGTGCCCCCGAGGGGTCAGCATTGTATCTCCGCCCCTACATTACTATTAAACTAGCCTACGCCAAAAGAGAGAGAGAGAGAGAGAGAGAGAGAGAGAGAGAGAGAGAGAGAGTGGGAGAGAGAGAGAGAGAGGGGGGGGAGAAAGTGTATGTCCCAGCGGGGACCAGGGGAGGGGGAGACAGTCAAAACGTACAGCCAACATTCACGCCTGTAAAAATATTTGTTCTTCGACACACATTAAAACAGGGACACCTACGTACACACCTATCGTATACGTTTGCCAGCGACCTTGTGTACACATCAATGTATGCTTATACACACACACACACACACACACACACACAATATATAAATATATATATATATATATATATATATATATATATATACGTATGCATATATATGTGTATATGTGGGGGGTTGATTGTGTGTAGGGTAAGGTGTATACTATAAAAAAGGAATTACCTGTGCGTGCATGTTTTATAGATGCGAAAACCGATTTTAACAGATTTTGGCACATATATGAGCCCGACTTCCGGACGTGTTCTGGGTTGAAAAAAAAATCTGATGCTTACCCACAAAAAATTAAAAAAATAAATAAAAAATAGGGGACACAAAACCGTATATTGGCTTGGTTTTCCTATCAAATATGAAGAAAAATTTATATTAAAATTCAATTTACTTTGTTTTCATTATTTCTATTTTTGAACTATCTACATATTTAAAAAAATCATATATATATTTATATGTGTGTCTGTGGTTGTGTGTGTATGTCTGTTCTTAACTCACACGTCCTCTTGACAAATGAGGGCCTATCGGTTCGTCAAGGATTTGAAACGTTGGCCTACCTACACTGGTGATTGGTTATAGTTACATACTAAGCTTAGCTTAGATGTGGCACAAGACCAAAAGTATGGGGTGCCCAATGATAACCAAACTCAAAAACAAAGGTCCGCGAATTTTGCTTGTTAACCATTACACCACATGAGGTGCCTTCAGGTGATTGGTTTTATGTATTTGCCAACAATAAAATCGATAACGTACATTTTCATCAAAATGCGTAGTCTTGTAATGGCTGAAAAATGGCATTTTGGGGGCACCATTGAAACCTCATATCTCCCCCAATTCTCAAGTGACCTCAACCATCATTTACTATGTGATACTTCTCATCGAACTCTATCAGAAAATCATATTAGTTTGGCACTTTATTTGAACACGAAATTGGCCATTTTTGCCCACTCTCAGGGGGATTATCAGGCCTCAAAAGTCACCTAAAACTACGAATTGAGCACTTTTTTCACCATCAGTAAATTCAAGGCATTAGAATCAATGAGAAAAAATAATAAAATCGACAACGTACATTTTCATGAAAATACGTAGACTCATAATGGCTGCAAAATAGTATTTTGGGGGCACCTTTGAAGCCCCATATCTCCCCCAATTCTTAAGCGACCTCAACCATATTTTACTATGTGATACTCCTCATCGAACTCTATCAGAAAATCGAGCAGGAAGCGATACTATCTTAAAGCAGGGATTAACAGGTTTGAAGGTTTTTTTCTTTTCTTCTGGAACGATTGGTATACCAAGGTAAAAGAGCCTCGTCTTCCCTACTATTTACTCATAGCAGGAGGGAGAATAATCAGAACCATACAAGGTTTAACATATTAGCGTTATTCGAAATCCAAACAGCCTCGTCCAGAATTCAAACTTGTTTCGCCCTGTCCATTTCCTACAATAATAACAAATACTCCACAAAATTTCTTCTTTTTTTTTTTCATCAAACTAGCAAATATATGCACCCTCCGGGTGCAAGTATTTAAGCTTTAATGTAATAAAATATTGTATTAAATTAGAAAGGCTAATGAAACTAAATAAGAATGCAGTTAAAAAGATTTGAAACAGAGGGGGGTATAATAAAAGATTTGAAACAGAGGGAGTATAATACAAAATAGAACAACTGAAACTTACTCTTCCATCACTCTCGTCTTTCATTGTTATTTTTTCTAATTTAAGTATTTAGTTATAAGAGGAAGTAAAGAATAAAATGACAGTTATTTTATCTTGTTAACGGATTTCATTTAAGATTCATTTAAGAGATTTTTCCTTATATTCATTAAAATAAAACCAAACAGTTAGAAATCAATAATACTAAGCACATATTTATTAAATTCGATTTTTTAATATTAATATGCAAATTAGCCTTCCCGTTCACACTGTAAACCGCTATTTTGTTGTATATATAAATATAATTGCATGTTGTCAGTATGTCGATATAGTTAACAGTATTAATAATGTAAGACAATTTTATTAATAATTGAGGTTTAGATAACAATAAAATCATGGAGAATGTGATGTCAATAACTAAGAGAATTGTGACTTGAGTAGGAATATAGTTTCGGTTACAGACAGAAAAACACACAATCTCCATTATAATAAGATGTCAATTTCATCTCAGTTAAAAAGTACAGTGTAAATAGCGAACTCTCCCACCTCTCCCTGAAATATATTATAATATAATTTTAACGTTTTGCCACCCCAGACTCCTGACCTAATTTACTATATTTTTATTTGCCATTGTCAGATATAATTCCGACCAAACATAGATATTTTCTGAGTCGTGCAATTTATCGGTAATTTAATGTAGATATTTTACAATTTCTACCTTGAATATTAAATTGAATATTACACTAGATATAACGCTAAAAGTACAGGTTACTGTTTGATCACCTAATTTAAGTATTGATGAGCCTATTCAATACTTAGGTGTGTAACCATTTAAGTAATCACAGGTACTTTAAGAAACCGCATATAATGATTTGATTCGGCATTAAATACCCCCCCCCCCCAAAAAAAAAAATGTTGATATGCCGTAAAATAAACCGACCAACCTGCTAGAACACTGATGTTAAGCAGTGATGAGCCTGAATGAGCCAAACTTGAATGTATGATAATTACATCGTCACAGATTTTTATGCAATTATTTAGAGGAAAGATCATATTCATTGGCTTATTGACTGGTTATTTTGTGTTTAGAGGTTAGAGAATCGCCTTCAGGAAAAAAGATATCAGATAAAACTTACATTGCTAGATATTTGAAATTGTATGTCTTATGGTACATCATTCTCGCCAAGGCGTGCCGACAACATGGATTCCATTAACTCTCTCTCTCTCTCTCTCTCTCTCTCTCTCTCTCTCTCTCTCTATCCATCCATCCATCCATCCCTGTCAATCATCGCTCTTGGAAAGTCCACCAGGCGGCATCTAGTGTCCATACAGAGTTGATGAATGTGTTTTCTGGTCAGCCGACATTGGTGTGTCTATGCTTGATAGTGCATAGGAGAATTTCGCTTATTTTAGGCCCTGTTTTCTTATGAATTTCCTTCTAAATTTTCCATATACGAATCATGTTCAAATAGATCTATCTGAACCATAAATGGGCCACTAACAAGTACTACAACTCCAGCTCAAAGTGGACCTGGGAGTAATGGCAATAAAGGTGTACTCCACAAACACACAGATCTCCAGAACTGGAGATTTAATATTCGAGGCAGTTTAGAATCCTAAAACTTGCGCGTGCGTGTGGGGAACAACCAAGGTTTCTTCACTAACGAACAACCAAAGGATTCTACCTAACACTAAGTGTTGTATACCCTTCTTACTTCTTTACTTTCTTCTATTCTTCTGTGGTTCATCTTTTCTATCTTACGTCTCTTTTTAAAATCTTGGGCTTCGTCTTGGTGGTCGGTCGCACTTAACTCGTTTCTTCTTCTATATCAGTCTTGTTACCAAGACATTCATTAATCGGGAGCCATCACGGAACTTCGAACCTAACCCTTTATTTATTCCACGGGGGTATCCTGTTCTCATTCGTCTAGCACTAATGAAAAGGGGATAGAGCCCCTCACTGATTGGCTGATACCGACTTTAGGCCACCCCAACGATGATGATTTTGAGATCCTGTTTAATCTTAATTTCATAATTATGACTTGATACCGTAATTATTTGTGTATAAAACGCACTATTTTTCCAGATTGTTCAGCTCAAAAGTTAGAAATGTTTAAAAGGAATAAGAACTAAATGATTAACTAACCATGTCCGAGACAAGTTGACTGAATGGAAGTTTTATCTGTACTCGAACAAAATGTGTTATACTCAGTTACATAGTTTGTAGGTTGGATTTTACGGCATGTAGACACTTGTTGGGTTATTTTATGCCGATAACGTTTTCTTTTATCCATTCTTGATGGTACTCATTTTTTCTTTTTAAATTAAATTTCTTAAACTTATTTTTTAAATATATTTTTTCTGTTTAACCCATAGATGGGACCCTAACAGGTACTACCATACGGTTAGAGTGGAACTGGGAGTAATTGTGATGAAGGTGTACTCTCCATTCCCCAGAGCTCCAGAATTGGTACTTCAGCATCAGATAGAGTTTAACGTCATGCTCAGGACATTATGACCCTCAGCAACCGCCTTCTAGCACATATATGATAAAAGGAGTTGGGGGCTTGCCATAGGGACAATTATATTGGTGCTAGGGCTTGATGAGACCAGCCGATTGATATTTACATCGGAATATCCATTGTAATGTATGTTTGTTTATTTCATTATTTGTTATTGTTAGTTTATTCACGGCGTAAGCTGGTTGCATTTTTTTGTGAATATGTTCGTGTATTTTCTCTAAATATGTAAATTTTGTGTTTGAATACGTACTGTAAACGCTATAAATTCTTATATTTATTTTGTACTAACAGATAAAAAGTTGAACAAATTTAGGTTAAATTTAGCAACCTCATATTCTGAAATGATTTTATTTTCCTAGTACCCCACTCGTACCAGGTCAGGCACAAAGGCCCTATTAACGTGGGACCTCCCACAAACCGAAGTTCATGGTGTGGCAGGTGAAAAATTGCGTCGATCCCCTCGGCATTCCCCCTCAAGGAATGCCCCTCAGGCGCTGGGCAATAAACCCAGCCCTGCCTCTTTAAATCAAGGGGGCAGGTATTGCCTGGGGGATGGCCCCCTGGAATCGACGCTATTAATTCAACACACCGGTCCAGTGGCCGAAGCTCACTGGACCCCGGTCGAAACCAGAAACGATCATTGTTCTAGAATTATGTAGTTCAAAGTTAGCGGTGCTTGTTTTACATGATCGGTTTGGTCTTTGTTTAATGGCATATCAATCTGTATGAGTTATTTAATGCCAAAGCATTCCTGTTGAAGAAACGTAGTGGTCCTGTTTAACCCAAGTCAGGGAGATGAGCAGTTCTATAACTTTATTTTCCAAAGGGATGAGTTCAAAACTGAACGTAATTGCGCATCTGGAGTTCTAACACACTACAGTGTCGCGGTCCAGCATATCTAACCACTGCAAAATAGAAATGGACTCTCTCGTCGATTTCGACGCATGAGGGTTCATCCTACTTTCATGTAAGAGATCCCCATGTAGCAAACATTTATAACGAGATTAAAAACATAAGCAAAAAATATATGCCGCCTGTATGTAAGTTTTAATATGATTAAATATCATATTGAATTATAAAGACTAATGAAATAAAATAAAAAATGAGTACACTTATTTTTAATTTATTCTGATAGATTTAAATATGATATTATTCATATGATCGCTTTTAATACGTTTCAGAATATAACAATAATATAAGAAATCAATGACACCAAGAAATTATTTATTAAATACGATTTTGTTAAAACCAGTATGCAAATTAACCAAACCCGAAATTATGTAAAATTTCATTTCTTTGTGATATATTAAACTCACAGGATTAAAAAACATACGAATAACCTGGGCTGTTTTGTGCCAAATCTTACTCAGACTTTAAAAGAGACATCGTTAAAAGATAAGATTTATTTTATGTGTTAATGATTTTGTCTATAAATTAAATACTAATTGATAAACTTACGCAATTCCTGCGGGTATTGTGGCGTATGCAGTGGCGTAGTATGTGTTAAAAATAGACAGACCCCGAATCACCATAATAATAATACAGGAAAATAGCGATTTCACACTTTTTGGTTCATAAATTTATCTAATATAGACATTTATAGCTAGATTAAAAACGTATTGTTATTCAATAGATAATTTTCCAGAGATGCCCTAGGAGTTCTCGGATCAATGCTTTCTTTCTTTGTTGATCAATTATTATCACGTACAATTCAGTATTGATTCGTAATGAAAAGGCCAAAGTATCCCAAGAGGAACAGACAAACAAACGTTTATGCTTATATGGAAATATCCCAACAATACAATCGTGATAAATCCGTTATAACAATACTTGAAAGCAAACAATAAACAAACTGGAGAGTTGTAAAAAGAATCCTACTTCTTTTTAATCACACCATTGTAGGCGCCCAAAATATGTCGCTGTTGCCTTTTAACCATTAAATGACCCTATGACCAGATGTCAAACCCCAGTCCTTCAAACAGACTTGGACCCCCCGTCGTACATACCTGGACATTTGACTACAGGTACTTAAAACTATTACAATTGAAATCTCTTTGAACGCAGGTAGGAAATATCTCTTGTGACATATTTCCTATCGATGCGTGAAAGCGGCTATATTGAGTCCAGACTTCTAAGGGGTCAGAAAGTATACTTTATCTGTCTCAGCGACACATCCACAAGTGCGTTGATCACCGTCAGTTTAGCCAGACGTACTTACTAATCACAGCGCCATGGTAGGCGCCTAGAAACCACCGACAGATAAACCCAAGTTAAAAATCAGTCGCTACCCCCATCCACCAGCTTATTAATATACAGATCTATACAGATCCGGAGGAAGTATAATTGTTCTCACATGTACCTACTAAATCCGTCACCGAAAATCGGCCCCGTAGTAAACCACACAGAGCGAAATCCCATTTTACCTGTCCATTATAGTTACCTGCCCGCTCAACTTGAAGGTCACCAGACCCTACCATCCCTATCATGACCCCGCTGTAGTCACCCCTACGCGTTCACTCTATCATTCTGCCCCCCTTAGCTGACACCTTCCTACAGGGCCCTTTTTATCTTTACAAAGGCCTGCTGAGATTAAGCATCATACTTGGAAATATACGACAGGTCATCAAGATTATCATACATATCTCTAATGTCTCGCCAGTTTTCAACGGACAGTAGACGCAGAGCTAATTACATAGAGGAATACCTGTTAGAATTTACCTAGGCAGAAAAGCAATGGATGGCAGAGACACAAGGTCAAATACATATTTCCCCCGAAAACTAAAACAACATTCAGACGCATAGACATAGATTTAGACTAACTTTAAGTTATACACAAAAAGAAATAGTAATAATAATAATAATAATCTTATTATAATGGAGATTGTGTGTTTTTCTGTCTGTAACCGAAACTATATCACTACTACATTGACATCACATCCTCATCCTCAATGGTTTTATTTTTATTTTAACCTCAATTATTAATAAAATTGTTTTACATTATCAATACTGTTAACCATATTAACATACTAAAACACGCAATTATATTTATATATACAACAAAAAGTGGTTTACAGTGTGAACGGGAAGGCTAATTTGCATATTGATATTAAAAATGTGATTTTAATAAATATGTGCTTAGTATTATTGATTTCTAACTGTTTGGTTTTATTTTAATGAATATAAGCAAAAATCTCTTCAATGAATCTTAAATGAAATCCATTAACAAGAAAAAATAACTGTCATTTCGTTCTTTACTTCTCTTTTAACTAAATACTTAAATTAGAAAAAAAATAACAATGAAAGACGAGAGTGATGGAAGAGAAAGTTTTGGTTGTTCTATTTTTCGATTATACCCCCTCTGTTTTATCTGCATTCTTATTTAGTTTCATTAGCCTTTCTAATTTAATACGATATTTTATTACATTAAAACTTAAATACTTGCACCCGGAGGGTGCATATATTTCTAGTAATAATAATAATAATAATAATAATAATATGGTGCCCTTGGAACGACCCCCAAGGCAATGGAAAGGAATTTGGGTGAACTAGAAATCAGAGACCATCCAAACTACGGCACTGTTGGGATCGGCTAGAATACTCAGAAGAGTCCTGGAGACTTGAAGAGATTTGCTGTCACTCAGCTCCAGTGAACCACCAGCTACGACAGGTGTGAAAAACAAAATAATGTGTATAGAAAAAAATTATGTCATTTCTTTACTTATATATATATATATACTGTTATTTCTTTACTTATATATATATATATATTAACAATGGAAAGGAGTAACCTACTCGAGTTTCATCGATTGATTCTTCAGGGTTACATCAGTTAAATTAATCGAGTTTTCGATTAATCTCAGTTGGTATAATACATGCCCGTTGGAATGGGATTCCTTAATAGACCCCTATTAAATGAATCCCATTCCAACGGGCATGTATTATACCAACTGAGATTAATCGAAAACTCAATTAATCTAACTGATGAAACCCTGAAGAATCAATCGATGAAACTCGAGTAGGTTACTCCTTTCCATTGTTAAAATAAATTTTTGCTCTACATTGTATTGAGCACTTTGTATTTTGTTTTTCTCAGTCTTAACCCCTGGATACTGTGCGCTTCCAACGATCATACTCATACCCACCGGTAAGCTACTACTTTACATAACAATATATATATATATATATATATATATATATATATATATATATATATATATATATATATCTTTACTTATATATAAGCAATATACTTATATATAATCCAAAAGTCCAGAGAAGAAATCTTCCTTAGGACACAAGAGTTTTATTTAAAAAACCTGTCACAGTTTGAGAGCTCAATGTGTGCTCTTAATGTTAGAGTCACAGAGCAAATATATAAGTAAAGAAATAACAAAAGACCTAGAGATTTAGCTTTATAGTCTATTTCATGGAGCTTAGACAAAGTGTCTAACTCTCCCGACTCATCAGATGCGAATGATGAATTCTTTATTACTTTAAAGGCATTTGAAAACAGATTTTTATTTTTTATTTTTAAAATTTTATAGTCCTGTGATATGAATTCCAAAAAAAAACTTGATGTTGCAAAAAAAAAATATGTATAGGTTTTCGTTATCTTATGACAACCCATTCAATGAAAATCATTCTGAAAAAAGAAATTCATAAATACTGCAGCATAAAACTACATTACATACCATTAAACTATTTAACTTTTTTTTTACTTTTTGTAACTTGTGTATATCTAAAATTCTATAAAGCTGATTTAAATTGTTGGTTTTTTGGTTTGTTTTGTTTTACGGCATATCAACCTCAGTGGGTCATTTAATGCTGATAAAGTTTTGAAATAAATCAATTCTTAATGGATAATACAATTTTTTTATAAATACATTTTTCTATTTAACCCATAGATGGGACCCTAACAGGTACTACCACTCCGGGTCAGAGTGGACCAGGGAGCAATGGTGATGAATGGGGTGCTCCACATTCCCCAAACCTCCAGAACTGGAACCTCACCATCAGATAGAGTTTAACGTCATTCCAGGACATGTAGACCCGCAGCCACCGCCTTCTAGCACCCATATGATAAAAAGGGTTGGGGCTTGCCATAAGGGCAATAGGGTTGGGAAATCATATAGCTAGGGCTTGACGTGACCAGCCGATTGATCGAGGGGCCCTCTCCGACCGCCCGTCTAGCCCAAGATAGGGCCAAAGTGGAGTATTGCATGGCATGAACTGCTCATCCACCTGGGCTCTATCCTTAAGCATCACGGGTCGCCACCCACAGCCAACAGGTGGTCCCAGTGGGGTAGTCTTGCCCCTCTGCAGAAGTGCAGTCGGTGCATTCTAACGCCCCTGCCGACAGGGCGGACAACTAATTGTAAATACTATATAGCTACAAACATTTCATTTTAATCTAAGTTTTTAAATTACTACACATGTATTTTTTACATAATATAAGATTTTTCCATTACATACACTAGCAAAAAAAAAGCCAAAAAAAAACAGTCTCCGGACAGTGTAAAATTAATTTATATATATATATATATATATATATATATATATATATATATATATATAATTATTTTATTTTATTTTATTCGTTTGAATCTTTTTAGATGACTCTAGATAATTTGTATTATTTAGGCTTTTTTTTTACTGTTGTCCACATCTTTATTTTTATATCAACAATATTTCAGCCGATGTACTCTATGGCCTTCTTCGGGTGTTTCTTGTCAAACTCAAGAATCATCATGTCGAATAACAAATAATTTCTATAATACGTATAATAAATATTCTCGTAAAAATGAGGTAGCAAGTGAATACGTTTAAAACGTTCTGATATAAATGTTGATACCTCCGTTCGTGCCTTTGATGTGTCACCGCTTACCGCAGGTAGGACAAAGGGATTTTAAGAAGAATATACTTGTACCGCAAATTCCTCCCAACTCCTAACGCCGCCGAAGGAATGTACTAAGTAACCGTGAAGAACTCAAGTTGGACTTGAAAGAATAAATCTGTGTACCCTTGCACTTCATATATCAAATACCAGTCCGTGTGCTCTAATCTGTGATCAGATCTCAAGGTGCCGAAAATATGAAATGCGGTTTTGGAGGCGTTCTGTCCCAGCAGTACCTTCGCGTTGTTTTTAAAAGTTTGTAGTTCAGACATCTCCTGACGCCTAAGGCGTGTCCAAGAGGGGAAATAATGATAGATGTTAGTTAAAATCGACCCACGCGTGTTAGGGACTAAAGTATACTAAATATTGATTTTGTTATTGAGTAGTTCCGTATTTAAAAAAAAAATCCAATGTATTTTCCGCCCTATCAGGGACCTTAGAGTCCGCTGATAATTTTTTGGATCCACGTAGTATACCCCATTAAAATCCCTATGTAAAAAACCAAAGACGTTCCGTTGATCCAGCCACTCTGGAAATAAAAATTAATGTCTAATATTTAAAATATTAAATGTAAAAAAAAAAAACAAAAAAAAAAACTATGCTATTATGATTTAAATTTTATCTTTTTAAGTATCTTCACTAATATAAATCAAATCTTCAATATTTTTGCTCAAAAACCAAGAACTGGTGATATTTAATGTGTATATATATTTACTTTGTCATTAAGAGGGGTATCCACAAAAAGGGTATTCTGGATATGACATCAAACTACATCTGTATCATATACCCAACCTATGAACATTAATAAGTATTTCCCAATCCTCATAAATACGAAAGTATTATGCTGACTGAGTAGTCTTATACCACTAGCAGGGATTTACCTCTTTTCACGCTGTTGTCAATTATTGCATTTTGTTAATGTTATAAAGATTCCATTTCATTTCCAACCTCCGTTGGGTTATTTCTCATTTAGTAACCTTTGTCAGGTTACAAAAGTTTGATAGTGAGACACGACTTCTAGAGTTCCGGGCAATGTACCTTTTGCTGCCGTTGCTTCCAGATCCACTATGACCCGAAATGGTAGTACCTGTTAGTGTCTCATCCATGGATCAAATATATTTGTTGCCATTTTTTTTTTCGTATTCAAGTGTACACTCTTCTATCTCTTCTATCATAGAAAGAGTAAAAACATCACAGTTACATGGAGAGATTGTAAAAAGTACGAGTCTTGGAAATACAAGATTACGGGTTCGATACCGGCCCTTATCAACTCAGAGTATGAGTAGTACATTTTGGATCTGTGTGATAAATTAAGTAACTGACAGTAGGTGTGGCTACACCCCAGACGCCAAAAAAAGAATATTTCTTGTCTAGTGTTATTAAAAAGTGGATAGTCTCCCTCGCTGTCTGGCTGATACTGACAATATGCCACTCGGCAAATTTTATCTTACTTAACTTTTCAAGAGAGAAGAATGAAAGATGATCTCATCGAAATTTTTTTTAAAATAGATAGAATTACTAATTATAGTAAAGTCGTCAGGGCAGCCTAATGTCGGCATCAGCCAGACAGCGAGGGTGCCCATCCCACTTTCACCAGCGCTAGACTAAGGAGATCATCTTAGCGTCTGGAATTGTGTACCACACCTACCATCAGCTCCTCATTTTACCACACAGTTCCCTGTGCTACTTATATACTGAGTTGGCGAGGGCCAGTATCGAACCAGGAACCTTGGGATTCCTAGCTGAATCCTTTACCGACTGAGCCGGGATAGCTCAGTCGGTAGAGCGTTCGGCTAGAAACCACAAAGTTCCTAGTTCGAGACCGGCCCTCGCCAACTCAGCGTATGAGTAGCACAGGGATCTGTGCAGTAAAGTAAGGAGCTGATGGTAGGCGTGTCGCTCCATCTCCGACGCCAAAACAATCTCCTTGGTCTAGAGCTATTGAAAAGGGGATAGACTCCCTCGCTGGTTTATATATATATATATATATATATATATATTGGTTTGTTGGTTGGTTTTGAAGGCTGTCACAATGCGAGTGTAAAGAAAAAAGAAGGTAACTATGATGTTTTTTGTTAACCTGTCATTTATTTCTCAATATTTCGGGAAGAAATTCCCATCCCCAGAAGAATACTGGAACTGAAGTTGTCCTAGCGGCTGCTAGATTCGTTCTGTCTGGTTCTTCCAAATTCTGTGTGTGTATGTGTATGGTTGGGGTGCTTGCTTATGTGTGTGTTGTGTGTATAAGTGTGTGTGTGCGCGTGCTTGTGTGTGTAGATGTAAGCGTATGTGTGTGTGCGTGGTGCTTATGTCTGTGTGTCTGATCATTTCTTTTTATTTTATTTATATTATTCCAGATTGATTCGCCTCTAAGCAAGGTTTTATTTTTATTTTATTTGTTTTTTTTTGTTTGTTTGCTTATTAACAGGATCATCTGATCTCTTTTTATTGCTATGTGTCTGAGACTAACATTCCAGATATTGCTTGATTGTTTATGGGTGCGGGTGTGTGGATTTACTGTCTATCAGGTGGCCTGTCGCCTGTTGTGTGTGTGTGCGGCGTATTTGGTCATCCTAACACCATGAGTGTTGTGTGTGTGTGTGTGTGTGTGTGTGTGTTATATGTGGGCGTGTACGCCTATTTCCTGTACATTAATGTATGTGTGTGTTATTTATAGTGTGTGTGCTTGTACATGTACATAATATATATATGTGTGTGTGTGTGTGTGTGTGTTGGTTTTAGGAGCTTAGAATGAACTTAATTTTTATAAAGATTGCGATTATAGAGTCTGCTAGATTCTATTCTGCTTTGTTTTTTATTTTTGAGCATTATATTTATCATATTTCATTTCAAATATTTGTTTTTATTTACTTTTATTTTATTATTTATATTTATTTTTTTATTAGTTATTTTTATATATATATATTATATATTTAATTTTATTTTATTTATTTATTCGTTTTAGTTTATATCCATTTATCTATTTTATTTTATGAATTGTTTATTATTTTTATTTATTTTTCCTATTAATATTATTATTATTATTATTATTTACATATATATATTAATCTCTTACTTGTTTAGTTCTTGTAAATGTATTTCTAGTGTGTGCTGGGTTGAGTTTTAGAAGGTTAGAATAAAACAATATCTATCAAGAATTATGATTTTAGAATAAAACTAATATCTATCAAGAATTATGATTTTAGATTCCGCTGATTTGTTTTAGGGGTTAAGGTTAAGGGCAAGTGTGTTCTATTTACGTGCAAGCCTTATATATATATATATAATATATATATATATATATTATATATATATATATATATATATATATATATGGACAGACTGAGACAGATAGATACGTATATACAAAGAGATAGATGGCATTATGAAATACAAATTCTGTTCCTGAAGAAGACTGTGTATCGCATACCGCTAATAATATCCTTGGGAAAGGTATGACTCCAAATATCCCCTTCCATCTCAGTGTGAATAGTAGGGTAGAGATTATTCTGGGTTTGAAAACCAGTCTAAGAAAACTGAATTCAAACTTATTAAAACTCCGCTTAAAAAGAGTCGTAGGGTTTGCAATTAATTGTTTTTTGGGGGGTTTTTATTTTATTTTATATGGAACAAATTACTTAATTAAATGAAAAAAATAGCAATAACATAAAAAACAAGATTTAATTTAGCTGTAGGAGCAGCCAAAAAGATTGATAGCTCTGCACTGATTTTTAATTTTAGAATTTAAAATTTAAATCAAGATATAAGCACAGCTGAGCAACTTATATAACAAAATGATAATATCTTGACACCTAGACCAGTGCATCTCATAGCCGGCCCGTGTGACCGGTGCCCGTCCCTGAAATACTACCTGCTGGTCCGCAAATGCCACACACGATTTTTCAAAACATTTTACGGCTCTGTCCGAGCGCTATGAGGTATGCTTTCCATCAGAGGAAAAAAGTTAATGAATGGATGAAAATTCTTTTTGTGATATCACAGCAGAACTTGTCAAATGCATTTGAAGACCGATTATTGTAACTTGCTGCTGACAGAGCATGAAGACAGCCTTCTGTACCAGAACGATATATGTACCATAGGCCAACTCAAGATTTAGTAGTAGTCGTCGTTAGTTAAAAAACAACACACGCAGCTTGTATAGTCACAGGGGGCTGTTTATTTCTTTTACGCTCGTGGGTTCTTCTTCAGAGAGAGAGAGAGAGAAAGAGAGAGAGAGAGAGAGAGAGAGAGAGAGAGAGAGAGAGAGAGAGAGAGAGTTTTGGTGAACATGACGGACATATTATGTCTGACGAGTTTTTTTCCGATCATTTCAAGTTGTCTGGCTAGCTCTTTAATGTCCGGTGGAATTGATTAATAAGTGTTCATTCTTGCTTGTCCAGCAGAGTCCAGAGTACGGTCAAATTACGCTATCCTGAATCATGTCCAGTACTACAATGTCAAACCTATCCGGGAACCAGGAGCCACATCTGACTCCCACTAGAGCCAAGGCGAAAACGGGTAGATTTTTTTTCTTTCCCGTTTCCGCCCCGGCGTCACACCCATTTCTGGTTAAAACTCGAAACCTCCGTCTTTATTTTTAAATCTATTTCCGGGGTCACTCTACGGTCATTGCTTCTACATTGCGTTCACTCTTCCAAACCCCAATCTTTGTTCTTATTTCTTATTCCTCTCTTTCTCCTTTCAATCCCCAAATTCTCCGTAAAGTAAAGTCGATGGGGCGGCCTAAAGTCGGTATCAGCCAGTCAGCTTATCAATAGCGCTAGACCAAGGAGATTGTTTTAGCATCTGAGGTGGAGCGCCACACCTACCATCAGCTCCTTACTTTACGGCACAGATCCCTGTGCCACTCATAGGCTGAGTTGGCGGGGACCGGTATCGAACTAGGAACCTTGTGGTTTCAAGCCGAACGCTCTACCGACTGAGTTAACCTCTGTAGACCATACTAATTACGCTATACTTCATATCTATAACATCTTTATCGTCCTTCTGGATCCAAGCAAGAGCCGAATATCCTGCACTGGCTGAAATCGCTCTCAATATGCTTCTCCTATTTCCATCAGCATAACTATGTGAGTCTGCTTTTTCAACAATGAGTGTGATAAAAACGAAGTACAGGAACAAATTTTGATATTCGAGAACCATTGCGTGTGGCACTCTCTTCTGAAGAGCCAAGAATTGACAAATTGACAAATAATTAACAGTCTCAATGTTCCCATTGACTGTACACTGGGGGTCAGTTTATATTGATGATAGATATCTGTATCAAATAAAGCTAATTTTAACAAATGCTTTTTATTCCAAGTTTAACAAATTCTTTAATTCTATACACCGATCCGTGTATCGATCGAAATAATGTCAACCGATCTGCAACTTCTAACCGTTTAAGAAACACTGATGTGGAGGACCTTACCAAAGAGCAATGGCTGGTAAGGATAGATGGTGAGAGGGAGAGGGAGAGAGAGAGAGAGAGAGAGAGAGAGTGAGAGTGAGAGAGAGAGAGTGAGAGTGAGAGAGAGAGAGAAGGAAATTCATGCTATCAGCACCACTTGATGATGATGATGATGATGATATATTGGAGTCTTGTTTTAATATTTTGACATATATGGTGTGCTTTGGTCCACCAATTAAACTTACAGACTTTGCCTTGGAGTGTGGATTAAAGCCAGTCAATCAACCGGTTCGAATACGTGCTTGGTTAACTCTTTAATCACCGATCTTAAAAACTGTTCATCTGCACGTATTCGACACGGACGAAGGGGTCAGAAACCAAGGACTTTGCTTAACCCAAGGATTCTCCCTAACGCTAAGGAACACAGAAGTATAACCAAGGACTCTGCCTAACATTAAGAATTCTTCATTAAGACAAGGGATCTGCACTGTAAGGGTTTCTCACCTGCAGCCTCGAAATGTATCAAATAAAGCTAATATTAACATGCATGCATAAATGCTTTTTATTTAAAGTTTAACAAATTCTTTAATTTCATCGATCAATAAAATTGTCAACCAGTCCACAACTTCTAAACGTTTGAGAAGCACTGGTCTAGACTAGTTGTCTAGTTGTCTAGCTTTCATCTTTCATATTTTAAAAACAACCAGCATTCTCATCGTCTTTGGGATTCTGAAACAAAAACGGGTCACCAAATTCCGACCAGAAAACCCGACCATTTTTTAGTTCGTTAATGAGAAGGAAAGGACAAGTAAGGATGAATGCATGAGTAACGTTATCCTATGGATTCCTACACATGGACATAACTAGTGTTAATCGACCAGCAAAAAACCTACATTAATCAACACAGTGCGGACACTGAGTGCCGTCTCGAGGACTAGCCAAGAGAGATAGGGACTAATTGATGATGATGATGATGATGATGATGATGATGATCTGAATCATCAATAAAAGATGTAAATTGTTGAGTCCTGAGTTTATCTTGGAAAACTGATTGGCAACAGACGATGCTTAAAGTTGATCTGCAACTATATAATGTTTTGTAAAGAGATATAATCGTTTAAGGAAACAATCGTTATATATTTAGTTTGGTTTGGTTTATTTTGTTTTACGGCATATCAACATCGGTGGGTCATTTGATGCCAACAAAGTTTTGAAATGAATTCATTCTTAATGACTACTCATTTTTTTTTATAAACACATTTTTCTATTTCACCCATAGATGGGACCGTTATATATTTAAGATCGAATTTCAAGAGTAATACTGAATTTCTGAATGAATTCTTGAATAAAATTTTAAATTATTTAAGAAAAAAAAAACTTTAAATTAAATAAGTTTTATCATACGCCACATTTGCTGCTCTTTATGAAATAAATTTATTTAAATAAATAAATTATCAATTTTATTATTGCAGTAATATTGTTACAAAATTATTGGATCCTTAATAGTTTTTTTAGGTAGTGTAGAATCATAATGGCGATTAGTGCAGCTGATGGCCTTGAGAGTGAGTGACAGCGCTTGACCTCACTCTCACCTTGCTTTCCAGGGATAAATCGTGAGAACCGGAACCCCCATAGAAGGCCCTGTTCCGGTTTAAGGATATAGTAAGTTTAAGTCAATTAGAAGTTAGCAGCTAAGCTAGCAAGATGTAAGGATCTGCGCAGATTGTCGGGGTTGGGGATTTGGAAATAAAGTAACATCAACGTAAATCGAAGTCTTGTGTTTATAACCTAAAAACTAACAATGACACAGGGCTTCTGATAAGGAGTGATCCCCAACAGAAACCAGACCCGAAGTCCTCAATAGAAGACCAGACCTTAGAAGATATACCAGACCAAGATGTTAGAAGATAGAACCAAAGCCGACCAGAAGAAAATACGACCAGAGTAAGAAGTAATAAAGAAAGGTATATAACATTGTATTGATTTGGGTTAGTGAAAAGATCAGTATATAACAATATTTCGGTTTATTTTAAGTTAACATATTCTTGTTTAGTTTTGTTTTATATATTTCTTTATCTTTTTTATTTATTTATTTTTATATATTTCTTTCTTTTTTTTCAATAATTTTGACACATTACGTACATACTACTTACTGATAAATAAACAAATAAATAAATAAATAAAAATCAAATAAACAAACAAATAAAACTTGTCTTTGTTGGTCCGCCCTTGTTGCAAAGGGAGACTCCTCGGGAAACTAAACTTTGGAGGCACCTACGTACATATAATTAGCCAGCAAGATTCCCAAACACTATGAATATTGATGAGAAGGAAGATGACTTATGTATGTACGTAAGAATAAAAAAAAGGTCGCCTCATTCGACCCACAAACGCTCGCTTTCTTTAAGTTCTTTCTTCTATTCACGGTTATTTTTTATTTTTTTATTTTTTTATTTTTTTTATTTTTTTATTTATTTATTTTTTTGTCGACACGGCCCATAGCTATCGAACATAACCGCTCGCACCTGAACACTGCCAATCCTCATTCTACCAGTCACGTTCTCATGTCCACTCGCTCGCAAGCCTCCACCACACCGTCAGATGCGTGTCTTCAGCAGTATGTGTGTGGGGGGTTGCGTCTTCGGTTAGATATGAGAAATCTTTAAAGGCATGGTAGAAAGAAAAAAAAAAGAAAATCAATTTTCTTGATTTTCTTTCCATTCTTCTTTTCTTTTTCTTCTTCTTTTTTCTTTTTTTTTTTGTAAATAATTATTTTGACTAATATTTAAATTTACATACCCGGACAACATTGATTCGTACTCAACACAACGTTTCAGCCGATTTGCCCAGTGGCCTTCTTCAGGTGAACCTTGCATCAATCTTGGCAGCTTTCATTCGTAATCGGTAGCCTTCACGGAACTTCGAACCGAACCTTATATTTAATCCATAATGGTAGATTGTTATCATTCCATTAACTCATAGCCTGGTACAAGTGTAAAGGTACGTTAAGTATTTTAGGTTATTATCGCCCGTGGTCAGAATTGAACTTGCAACCTACGGATGAACTGTGTTAACTCAGCCCTTATATCAGTTGTGAAATGAGACCATGCACTAATTAAATAATAAGTTTATGAAATTATAATACTTTGGTAAAAAAAGTTTCTTAGAAATGATCAAGCTGAACTTTTTGTTTTTTGATTTTTTTATATCATCATATTTGTCATTTCAAAGATTGATTAAAATGACAAGATAATCTATCTATTAATACTCGTGTTCCTTAATTGTAATTACCGTTATCATCTTGCACCCCCACCCCCTCTGGTTAAAAAAAGAGACCGTCCATATCGTCAATGATGAAATGTAAAAATGTAAATCCTGATTATCTGGTTTTGATTATCCGCCGAATTCTTATTTCGAATTAGTGTAGTCACCTCAGCTAAATAATGGACCATTGCGTTTTATTATACAGAAAGAAACGGAAGAAAAAGGACATGCCAAACAGAAAAAATACTATAATGAAAAAAAACACAAAGAAAGAAATTAAGGGAAAGACAGAGAGAGAGAGAGAGAGAGACAGACAGACAGACAGACAGAGACAGACAGAAAGAGACAGACACAGAGACAGAAAGGGGGGTTATCATACTTTTTACATATTGAACTATTTAGCAATTGTTTTACAGTGAACATATTCACTGTAAAACAATTGCTAAATAGTTCAATATGTAAAAAGTATGATAATCTAGATTTAACTCTCTCTCTCTCTCTCTCTCTCTCTCTTCTCTCTCTCTCACTCACACACTCACACACACACACACACACACACACACACACACACACACTCTTTTTTCTTTTACTTCTTTTCATTTTTTCATTGTGTTCGATTGAAACAGATTAGTGTTATCGTTTTCGTGTGCTTACACCCTCTCTCTGTTTGAAAACGGATTGTTCCATTATTTAGCTGAGGTGACGACACTCTTAAAAATTAGAATTAGGCGGATAAACAACAACAGATAATCAGGATTTACATTTTCGCATTTCATCTAGGACAATTTGCAAGGATTCTGTTTTCACTAGATGATAAAGGTCGTACAATTAAGGAACACGATATATATATATATATATATATATATATATATATATATAGTCATCCACAGACAAGTGTTTTGACTTATCAAGTCTCTTCAGTGTGGCTAGACATTTTGTGAGCTCCCTACAGCCGGAATAGAAATCCGATCGTTTCAGCAGCAGTCCGACAGCTTAAATGCTTGGCTATCGTTTCCTACAGAATGCGAAGGGAATTTTAACTGTTTTAATACACACATTTGTATGTATGTAATTTTTATTTTTATTAAAAAAAACTGAATTATCTGGGTTTTTACCGCACCGCTAGAGTTTAGATATATATATATATATATATATATATATATATATATATATATATTATGATAATGGTACACGGTAATAACCTACTCGAGTTTCAGCTAAAGGATCTTCTGGGTTAAATCCACTGGATTAATCAAGATATTGATTAATTGCAGTTGATTGCACTTGAAGATCTTTATGGTGAAACTCGACTAGGTTATTACCGTGTACGATTATCATATTAAAATTTGCTCTAAAAACGTATTGAGCACTTTATATTTGTTATTTCGCTGCCTTATCATTGTGAATCTTGCATCAACTAACCATTGGACCTGTTTCACCGGTAAGTCACCTTTTCCACAAATACCAATATATATATATATATATATACATGAGTATCGAGAGTGCGGTAAAGTTGTACACCCGATTGAGACAATTTTCTCCCTTTGTACCTATGCTTGTGTGTGGTCTAGCATTGTCATGCAGAAGAAGGACATTGTCGATTGGCAAGTTGGGTTGTACTCAGGATTCTTGCTCTGAGCCTCGTTAGGGTCTCAATGTAGGCATTCACATGCAATAAATAAAATGGCATTACATTTTGACTTCCGGCTGTAGGTAGCTTACAAAATGTCTAGCCACACTGAGGAGACTTGATAAGTCGAACACGTGTCTGGATGACCCTATATATGCTCCCATCCCCTATGGTTGAGCACTGGGGGGGATCTTGCTGCCAACACAAGCGTAAACGCAACGCTCTTCTAAGGAATGGAGCACTTTGTGAAAGTGAAGACATAATGGTTACGGTGCTGGACTGACACCAACCGATCGATTCAATTCCGGCTGTAGGTAGCTTACAAAATGTCTAGCCACACTGAGGAGACTTGATAAGTCGAAACACGTGTCTGTGGATGACCCTATATATATATATATATATATATATATATATATAATCATAGGGGTTTTATGCATTCAACTACTTTACTTTCAGCTATGGGTAAATAGTAGGGCAGACTGGGATATATATATATACTTGCACTCTTACTATATTTCTCCATTTATATATAACTCAGCCGGTAGAGTGTTCGGCTAGGAAACACAAGGTACTTGGTTCGATACTGGCCCTCACCAATTCAGCGTATGAGTAGAACAGAGATCTGTGCGGTAAAGTGACGAGCTGATGGTAGGTATGGCTATCCACCTCAAATGCTAAAATAATCTCCTTTGTTTAGCGCTAGCGAAAAGGAAATAGATCCTTTCGCTGCCTGGCTGATACCGACATTAGGCCACCCCGACGATTTTACTTTACTTACTATATATCTCCCACCAAACAGCAATATATACATATATATATATATATATATATATATATATATATATATATATATATATATATATATATATATGTATATATATGTGCAATAATTGGGAGGGGAGAGGTAGAATAAGAAAATACGCATGAATTGAATAGAAAAAAACAGTTTAGCATAGGTTTAAAAATCTCAGCCCATAAAACAAGAAATAAAAATTCTCACCTGATCAGAATGTCTCAAATCCAACTTGGTCGAACGTCAGAAACTTTAGAATCTTTCTTATAAATATGCTTATCACATGTTTGCTAACAACTCTAAACAAATAGATAGGCAAATTCATAAACACGCCTATACACCTACCCATTAACATGCGTATATAACTATTTGGTCGTGAATACACTGTCAAGGTCGGCAATAGGTGTAACAGCTTTATGTATAGCTTCTTTATAGGGTGCATTGGTTGGTTGGTTGGTTGGATTTTACGGCATTTCCACCCTTGTTGGGTTGTTACATAATCTATGCATGTATTTATATACAACAAAATAGTGGTTTACAGTGGGAACTGGAATGTTAATTTGCATATTGATATTTAAAAAATGATTTTAATAAATATCTGCTTAGTATTATTGATTTCTAATTGTTTGATTTTATCTGAATGAATATGATAAAAGAATCTGGGCGATAAATCCATTTACAAGAAGAAATAACGGTAATTTCATTCTTACTTCCTATTTTAACTAAATAATTGAAGTAGGATAATTTAGCAATGAAGGGCAGAAGTGATGGAAGAGTAAATTATGTTACATAATCTATGCAGTTGCATAAGATCATTGTCAACCCCCTGTATTCTGAAGGGATGGTCCCTTTTCATATCACGGGCGGGACTTTCCGTGGAATATTACAGAAAGCCCGCGAAATACGTGAAGTCACGTGGACCTGGTTGGCTCTCAGTTTCAGCTTGGACGTCAGGCAGATAAGGTATTTCTGCCTTAGCTGAAGCTCACTGCACACGCGCGTTATGTTGGTTACATGAAATGTTTAGTTAAGTAAATAAAAGCTTACATAAATAATATGGTTTTGTGGTTGATGAATGTCTTGGCAACAAACTGATCTAGGAGAAGAAATGAATTAAGTGCGATCGACCACCAAGAACAGAGAAATAGAAGGCCAGACACGAAGTCCCCAAGACTAGGTCAAGACGCTAGGAGAAGAACATACGATACCAAAGATGAGCAGAAGAAACATATAAGTAAAAAGAAGAGTATAAAACAGGGTTATTTTATGACAAAGATATTGTTCTATTCATTCCTGATGGTTAGTGAATATTTTTTAAGCTCAATGTGTGTTTAAACACATTTTTGTTAATTCATTTTTCTATTTAACATCATGGGACCCTAACTACCACTCCGGGTCTGGGTGGACGTGGGCGTAATGGTGATGAAGAGGTACTCCACATTCCCCAGAGCACCATAATTGGAATTTCATTAGATATACTCGTGACACTAAAGTTTATTTCCTTGCTATAGGGAACTTGTGTCAAACTAAACTACGCTTCCGCCCTGTCGGCTGCGGCGTTAGAATGCACCGACTGCACCTCTGCAGGGGGTAAGATTCCCAAAATGGGACCACCTGTTGGCCGTGGGTGGCGACCCGTGATGCTTAAGGATAGAACCCAGCTGGCTGAGCAGTCCATGACTTTCAATATTCCACTTTAGGCTTTTCTGGGGCTAGACGGGCGGTCGGAGAGGCCCTCCGATCAATCGGCTGGCCATGTCAAGCCCTAGCACCTATATGATTGCCACAACCCTATTGCCCTCATGGCAACCCCCAATCATTCTTATCATATGGGTGTTAGAAGGCGGTGGTTGAGGGTCTTCATGTCCTAGGAATGACGTTAAATTTTATCTGATAGTGGGGTTCCAGTTTTGGTGGTTTGGGGAATGTGGAGCACCCCTTCATCACCATTGCTCCCTGGTCCACTCTGACCCAGAGTGGTCGTACCTGTTAGGGTCCCATCTATGGGTTGAATAGAAAAACATGAGTTTATAAACAAAATTGTATTATGCATTAAGAATGAATTTATTTCACAACTTTGTCGGCATTAAATGACCCACCGAGGTTGATATGCCGTAAAACAAAACAAACTAAACTACGCTTACTGCATAACTACAAATATCTACTACAATCACCATCATCATCATTATCATCATCATCCTTATAATAATAATAATAATAATAAATAATAATAATAATCATTGGTTGTTCCTTAGTGAATAATCCTTGTATTAAAAAGAGTCGTCGGTTGTTCCTCGGTGTTAGGCAGAATCCTTTTGGTAGCTGATCTGTTCGTCCGTGTCGAATACGTGCAAATGAACAACTTTCAAGATCGGCGATTAACTAGTTAACTAACCACATATTCGAGCGTGTTGATTGGCTGGCTTTAATCCACGCGCCCACGCAGCGTCTATAAGTTTAAGTGGTGGATTCCAGCATACCTTATATACCCTTGGGAAAGGTATTAATCCTACTCTCCCTCCAGCTATGGATATATAGTAGGACAGACTGGGCTCTTTAACCTTGGTTAGGCAACCGGTCTAGGAGAAGGAAAACTCTGAATTCAAACCTGTTGAACTCCGCTTAAGAAATTGACCTTGTGTCACATCCTGCTCGTGCGGGGGGGTTGGTAAATATATATATGTAAAAAATAGTCCAACAAAAGCTTCGACGCGTTCAATATCAGATTTTGTTGTTGAGATTATTTTGCAGGTTGAAGATGATAAATTGCAATATTGGTAATAATTAAACGTCTATGATTATTCCATATTCATGTTTACATTATTTGTGTAATTGTTTTTTCATCATCATCATCATCATCATCATCATCATGTTACGCTAGTCGCACAGATAACCATGACAATCTCTCACCAACCGTACCAATCATTCATTGATCTCAGGGTGTCATCTTCGCAGCATCCAGTATCCACGCATAGCTGGTCAATGTAATTATTTGCTGGTGTGTCCGTGTGCTGGTTTCTATAGGAGAACGTCAATTATAAGTTCGTCCTTGCTTCTCCGGCAGTTCCCAACATGTTACGATTCTTGTAGCCATTTTTAGGCTGCAGGTGAGAGCACTTTACAGTGGAGATTCCTAGAGTCCCTTGTGTTAAGCAGAATCCTTGTATTAAGCAGGATCCTTGATTGCTTCTCGGTGTTAAGTAGAGTCATTGTTTTAAGCAGAGTCCTTGCGTTAAGCAGGATCCTTGTATGTTTGATCCGTTCGTCCGTGTCAAATGCGAGCAACGCAACGCCTTTCAAGATCGGCGAATAAATAGTTAACTAACCACCTATTCGCGCGTGGTGATTGGCTGATTGAATCAACGCGGCCACACAGAGTCCATGAGTTTAAATGGTGGACTCCAGCACATCTTATATTGTAAAATATCCCAACAGTCTTGTTTGTCCGTTGGCATGGTTAGTGTGATAGGGGGCAAGTGGCCATACAGCTGCTTTCCATTCTCCTAGAATAGTTGCCATACAAAGGTTACAGACTTCAGTTTGATCTATTATTTGTCCATCACTGGAGGGAGAATAGAAGGGTGCAAAACATTCCCAAGGATATTAGCGTGAAATGTAAACAGCCTCATCAATTTTCAACGACGATAACCATTACACGATAAACGCCTCCCATTTTCACTAAGTATGTCTCAAGGAAATCTAATAAATGTGAGAGTATGAGATTTTGTTGTTTCGATTTTCCGAATATGAAAAGTTTGTCTGCTTACCTGCCTTGAAAATCAGCACTCAGCACTTTTGTCTGCACTTGATCACTGATGAAGGAAGTAAGTTGTTGACATCCTTCCGTCTACGAGAGACGATGGGGTAGTATCTAATTTTTTTGTATTAACTACCTAACCTGGGTGGGATCATATGGAGGTTGAGCTATCGTCCAATCAGCAAATACCCCTTCTCCACACTCCCGCTATGATCCAAAGGAAACGTAAGAACCAATGTGGTTTGGCAGTGGCAGTGTCGCAGGAGTTGTTGGGAAGCACCGGATTTCAGCATCACACCAGCTATAGGGACTCCAGCTCCTAATATTTTTTCGGGGTTTACTCCCCTAGCGTTTCCTTGGTATGAGGTAACAATTGTGTCGGACTTTTTCTTGACTTAGATGGTTGCCGATAAAGGCCAAATTGCCCCTTCTTACCCATTTAGGGATTTATATGAGTAGTATGTACTCCAAACCTACTATTGTCGGTGTTCCTGAAAAATGAAAAATGAAGGTATTATCTGCTTTATTCGGACTATTGTTCTCATCTTTACTGTTATTTGTACAACGTTTCGGCCGATATACCCTCCGGCCTTCATCAGGTATCTCTTGTCGGACTCGGGAACCTTCTTTTCGGACTCGGAAACCTAATGGCCTAGTGGATAAGGTAGTTAGGTTAAGACAGTTCTAAGTGACAGTTATCTCTGGATTCCGGGTTCAATCCTGAGTAGCGGTAGTAACATAGAAAAATAATTAACACAATCCCTGCCCCAGATATGGTTAGCGGAATGAGAACAGGATACCCCGTGAACTGAATAAAGTATTAAGTTCAAAGTTCCGTGATGGCTCCCGATTACGACAAGAAAGTTCCCGAGTTCGAAAAGGAGGTTCCCAAGTTCGAAAAGAAGGCTACCGAGTCCTAAAAGAAGGTTCCCGAGTCCGAAAAGAAATACCTGAAGAAGGCTGGAGGGTATATCGGCCGAAATGTTGTACAAATACAATAAAGATGAGGACAATAGTCCGAATAACGCAGATAATACTAAACATCAAGCCTCATCTCAAACATTCAGAGAAATAGAAAAATGAAGCAAGTAGCAATCCCAATTCAATACACGATCCTATTTTCGGGTACTGTGAATAACGATGGAACACATCTATTTGGTAAGGCTCTAATGTCCAATCTGATACGGAGTCATATTTGCTTGATTACTTGCTTTGATTTAAGGCATATCAACCCTTTGCGGGACATTTAATGCCGAATCAATTCATTTTGATATCCGGTTACCCACAATACCTGTTTCAGCTCAATAGTCACCCATCTTTTATTGAACAGACTCATTGCTGCTTAACTTCGGCATCTAATGGGGACCAGTGTATTTAGCGTGACTGTTAGAGACCCATCTAAGGTCAAATATATCCTTTTGAAAATTATTCTTATTCGATAGTAATACTTAATTAGTTTAAAAAATCACTGATTAGGACCGAAACTATTCTTGTAGTGACGAAACGTTGTTTAACATGTCTGAATTCATAGTTTTCCTTCTCTTAGTCTGGTTGCATAACCAAGTTTAAAGAGACCACGATGCCCTACTATTTACACGTAGCTGGAGGGAGAGGAGTTGGATTTATAACTTTCCGAAGGGTATTAGGGATATGTGAACTGTAACTTCGTCCAGGATTTGAACTTGGGTTGACGGGTTCATATCCTACGACACATCACGTGCATCCAACCTATGATGCCACTTAACAGGAAATTTTTTTTTTTATTCAGAATAAAATTGAAAAAAGTTTCAAAAATTAAAAAATATTGAATTTGATACATTATGTGCATGATTTATAAATATTTTTCTTTCTTAATTATATTTAATTATTTTTCAACAATTTTTTTCTTATTTTAGAAGCATTTTTTCATACTTTTTCATTTTTTAGTTTCATGTTACCCGCCCCGCTCCTCTTTTAAATCTATTTTTCCCCCGCTTCTTTCAGACTTTATCATGTTTTAACGTTCAACTTCCTCTAACTTGATTTCTCCTATTTTTTGTAATCAATTAGACACTCCTACTTGCACTAATGGGCCGGGTTA
The DNA here is from genome assembly GCA_023376005.1 of Doryteuthis pealeii. Classification (NCBI taxonomy): domain Eukaryota; kingdom Metazoa; phylum Mollusca; class Cephalopoda; order Myopsida; family Loliginidae; genus Doryteuthis; species Doryteuthis pealeii. The sequence continues at coordinate 27,866,638 of CM042146.1, forward strand.
GCTCAGTTGGTAGAGCGTTCGGCCTGATAATCACAAGGTTCCTATTTCGATACCGGTCCTCGCCAACTCAGCGTTATGAGTAGCACAGAGATCTGTGCGGTAAAGTAAGGAGCTGATGGTAGGTGTGGCACTCCAGCTCAGATGCAAAAACAATCTCCTTGGTCTAGCGCTAATGAAAATATATCTTTTTTTTACTTGCACTCTTAATATATTTCTCCATTTATATATAACTCAGCCGGTAGAGTGTTCGGCTAGGAAACACAAAGTTCTTGGTTCGATAACGGCCCTCGTCAATTCAGCGTATGAGTAGAACAGAGATCTGTGCGGTAAAGTGACGAGATGATGGTACGTGTGGCTATCCACATCAAATGCTAAAATAATCCCCTTTATTTAGCGCTAGTGAAAAGGGGATAGACTCTTTCGCTGCCTGGCGGACACTGACATTAGGCCACCCCGACAACTTTACTTTACTTACTATATATCACCCACTAAACAGCAATATATATATATTATATATATATATATATATATATATATAGTAGATGATGTGGGTGCTATATTCCCAAGCAGACAGTATTCAATATGATAGATAGAGTGTTTATATTTCAGTTAAAGTAGCGTGGAAATGGAGTCAACACCTGGTTATTGACAGGTTCTCGCTCATGTGATCATCAGAATAAAACAATATATATATATATATATATATATCGTCAAATCGAGTCCAATTCCTAAACGAAGCTGTTGGCATTTCACATACCGCTAATACCCTTGGGAAAGTTTATGAATCCATATATTCTCCCTCCAGCTATGGGTTGAATAGTAGGGAAGACTGGGCTCTTTAACCTTGGTTGGTAACCAGTCTAGGAGAGGGATAACTCTGAATTCAACATTCCTGAGGTCGGTCGTTGATTGGGTTTGTGGCAACCCTTGATGCACCAATTCTTTCCTATCGACTGTGCCAAAAATTGTGGATGGTCCAACACAAGCCTTCACCACTATAAACAAATTTCTGTGTGGGAGTTCATTGTGTGTATGAACCCTCATACGTCGATAATCGACTGGAGAGTCCATCATATATATATATATATATATATATATATATATATATATATATATATATATATTAGTTACAACTGATTTGATATAGACATTTTAGTAGAATCATACTTTATTTTACCACTAGATCAACTGCGAAACATAGAGATAAAACAAGACGAAAAAAAACAAACAAAACGAAAACAATATATAATATATATATATATATATATATATATATATATGTATGTGTGTGTGTGTGTGTGTGTGTGTGTGTGTGTTTTATAAAATCCCGTTTGTCCCAGTGACGTCCATTTTAATCGTAAGATGTAAATCACAGCTCCGTGTTATAATAAAACCTTAAAACACCCGTAATGTCTCGCGGCTGGCGAGAAATGAATTATTTGTCAAACTGACAACGCTCAGCGCCCGCCCACGTGCAAAACGCCAGGGAAGAGGTGTTGGCGCCAAAAGACGTACGCACGCTTCGCCATAACGACCGATCTCTCTCAAGTACGCAACTCACCCTTCATAGACAGAGAAGGAAAAATCACCATAAACACACACACACACACACACACACACACACACACACACATATATATATATATATATATATATATATATATATATATATATATATGCCATTTGTGTATGCAAGCGGTTTTTTCCTGGGAGCGTACTTGTATGGACCGATTCATGTGTATAGATCTGGGTGTACGTCAATGTGTTGGAAATAATAAAAAATATCAGATTATTTACCTCTTATCACAACCCCCACACCGTACCCTGTAGCATCGTCTCCATTTGTTCCCTAGCACCTGCTCGATGTAAACGTTTTATATATAAGCATTTTAATACTATATATTTTTTTCTTTTTCGTCAGTGGAGGGAGGGAGGGAGGGAGATCCCAGATGTTTTTCGAAAGACTATCTCTATGAATTTACATACACACAATACACACACACATACAGAGACACACACACACGCACACACATACACATACACACGCACACACACACACACACACAACACACACACACATTACACACCAGACACACATATATGTATGTATAATGTTGGACAGAATGTGGTTAATTAACACCTGAAGAAGACATCAGAAGATCTGAAACGCGTGTCGCTAATGTGAAATAATTTTAAAAAAACTTAATTCATTTTGTGGGCCTTCTTTTTTATGAAATATTTCAGAAAATTACCTTGATCTTTCATCTGATGAGACGAAAATTTTAGGAGCTTCATTAAATCAACTTAGATTTATATAGGCCCCAATTTTGGTCGAAATAAATTTATTATGGAATTACGGTGTTGGGTTTTTCCTTCCTTTCTAATATATATATATATATATATATATATATATATATATATATATATATATATTCTTTGGTATATTTATGAATAAAAAGTATTCAATATAATTGACAGAGCATATATATCGCAGTTATGGTGGCGAAGACATAAAGTCAACAGTGCTTGGTAACTGTCAGTTTCTCGCCAATGTAATTTTCAAATCAAATTCTTAGTTTGAATATAAAGGAGAAAATTACAGTTACCATGTGACATTGAATTTGTGTCAATGCTATGCTGAATCTCCATATAATCATATTGTCATCCCATCACAAGTATTTTATCGCATATCTATATTATTTGACAAAGGTAGGTTTTGTTTTTTAATAGGGTTAGGTAATTTGAATATTTTACCTGACAATCTCTTATTTAAGAAAACAAAAAAATTCTGGTTATGACAAAAATCATTTAAAAAAAGTTTCTTAATAAATTGTAGGGTTTTTATTTATGATCTGGGGAAACAACTAAAGCCGTCTAACGCCTACCTTATAACCTATCCTGTGTAATTCGTTTCTAAGAAACTATTGAAATGTATTTGGAGTTAGCTTGAAATGGTGAGAGACGAAAAAAGAAAAACACTGGGATGCATGGATACGATTTTACTGCGACTTTTAGATTTTTGTGCGTCGGGAACGCAGGACGCGTACCTTTCAGCATATCTGCCTCCTGCCAGTAGTGGAGGCGTTGGGTAAATATATATTAACTGACTCATTTGCTGACACTTAAAAAAACTTAACTCTCGTGTAACCATTTCTAGTACTTACCGTGAGAGTTCTCATGGTTGACCCTTTGGTGATGGTTACACAACCGGTCATCAGGTTCACGGAGAAAGACTTCTACTGTATAAAAGTATCACTTCCATTTCAGATTTATTTACTCGATCTAATCGATCCAATCTCCTCAACAATCGGGCATTTCATCAATTTTTTCTGAGACCCAATATATATATATATATATATATATATATAAATGATAAATGGTCAAGTTTAGTTTGGTTCGGTTTTTTGTGTTACATGATTCATAGGCAGTTTATGAATTATGTACGTACTGTAGCTAGATATTTTTGAATCAGAGTTCATTAGATTCAAAATAACGGGGGTTGAGTGGGAAAAATATTACCTTAACTGTTATGACCATGATTGATTTGTGATGACATCCGCTTGACCTCTCGAAAACGCGCCAGTAGAGGCGTGAGACAGAAGTTTTAGCTTTTAGATTAGTTGCGACCAGTTATTTGCCGAAAAAAACTTTTTTTTTCGTGATGTCACTTCTCAATTCACGCGGTTTGGGGACTGTTTTTTTTTTTTATAAAAGCTGTATAGGGAAATAAGTCTTATTGACAAACAAGGATGCACTGACACCCAGTCCGAAGAAATCAACCCGGAGCAACAACCCACAGAAGAAGCCCAACTGCAGAGCCCATCAGAGAAGATGGCGACCGACAAAGTAGACAGAGAAAACAAGTAAGAATCCCTCATCTTCTCCTCTTCATATGTTTCTCTCTCAATCTCCTGTCTGTCTGTCTGTCTGTCTCTCTCGCACTGTTATATACCCGAGTAAAGGGGTTTATATAACATTTGTGCAATAGCATAACATTCGTGGGTTATTTAATGCCAAAGTGCTCCTTTTAGAAGGAGTGTCGGGGTGGCCTAAAGTCGGATTAAACCAGACGACGAGGGAGTCTATCTCTTTTTCACACGCGCTAGACCAAATAGGTTGTTTTTATATCTGAGGTGAAGCGCAACACTTACCATCAACTCTTCACTTAACAATGTGGTTCATAAGCGGACGTTTTACTGAGTTAGCTGGGCGCAGAATGTGGTTTTTAATACAAAATGAAAAATGAACCAGTATTATCCATTTTAATTTCAATTTTGTTAACACAATTTTTGTGAATTTTAAGTTCTTTTTTTTATTGCTGAACTATTTTGGTATTAACTTTTTTAAATTATTTTTCTTTAAAAGTGTTATTATGAACTTTGATCTTCTCGTATAGTTAGCTACATATAAGATTATATATTTACCTACAGACTAGAGGAAACGGCCGGTTTAGCTCAGTCGGTAGAGCATCCGACTAGGAACCACTAGGTTCCGGTTTCGATACCACTCGCCAACTCAGCGTATGATATCTGTGCGGTGAAGTGAGAAGTTGATTGGTGAGATAGGTGTGGCGCTTCTCCTCCTCAGACGCTAAAACAGTCCCCTTTTTATAGAAAAGGGGATATACTCTGTCACTGTAAGGCAGATTCCGCCCCCCCCCGACGACGTTACTTATATATATATATATATATATATATATATATATATATATATATATATATATAATTATATATATATATTCATTCAAATAAAATTTCACTCTGATGAAGGTCGAATCTTCTCTGTGTGCGGAATATTTTCACACAGATGAACTGACCGAAACACATGTTTAAGTGATATTGATTAAATTCATCTTTTATTATCAATTCTATTTTCTTTTCTTTATTCATTCTTCCTCATATTGTCGGATTCATTTCCAATTTCCATTTATATATATATATATATATATATATATATAATTATATATATATATATATATATATAAGTGGATGATATCAAGTGTCATTTTGATAGGATTCAACAAAAATCGAGAAGTCAAACGTACACACACACACACACACACACACACATATATATTATATATATATATATATATATATATGCATATATATATATATATATATATATATATATATATATATATATATAATATAATCCCTCTGTACGAGAGGATATGACCGAGGTCAATTTCTTAAGCGGAGTTTAACAGGTTTGAATTCAGAATTTTCTTCTCCTAAACTGGTTACTTATTCCATAGACAGAGCCCAAACCGCCCTACTATTTGCCCATAGCTGGAGGAAGATTCATTGGAGTCATACCTTTCCCAAGGGTACTATCGCTATGTTAGATACAAACTGCATTTTAAAATAGATATTATTTCTCCCTATTTTCTGTCCTTTAAGACGAACTCCCCCTCCCTGAATTTGCATGTATAGCGTTAGAGTTGTAAAAATAAATGTGCGGGCAAACAGTAAATGTTTCAACTAATGAATGGGGACGATTTACGGTGAGCAGTTTTATTGACTGCAATATACGGTGAAGTGATTCTATTGAAATTTGTCATGCAACGATAGGGTAATTTACAATGGGACTTTAAACATTGAAGTTTTAAATACCTGCAAAAGCCAGCCTTTGCTACTGACACAGTAATTTCACTTGTTATTCTCGCAATTATAAAATCGCACTCTGCCTAGATCCTGGATTCTATAAATATATTATTCTGATCATAAATGGAGATTCGGTGTCTGTTTCTCTGTAACTGAAACTACGTCACTATTTACTTCATAATGCACTCTGACTGGATTCTGGATTCTGGATTCTATAAGTATATTTATGTTATTAAATACAGAGATTCTGTGTCTATCCCTCTGTCACCGAAACTACGTTCACTGTTTACTTCATAATGCACTCTGTTTTGGATCTGGGATTCTATAATATATTTATATTATTATCATGAGATTCGTGTCTACTATCTGTAACCGAAACTACGTCACTGTTTTCTTCCAAATTGCACTCTGTTTGGATTCTGGGTTCTTATAAATATATTTATCTTTTATAATGAGATTCTGTGTCTATCTATCAGTAACCGAAAATACGCCACTTTTATTTACTTCAGCAATGCACTCTGCAGGATTTTGGATTCTGTAAATATATTATATCACTAGGCAGGACTGTGGATTATATCACAGTAGGATATTTAATCATTACAAATCGTTTGATGTGTTTTTCATAAGCGCAAAATAGTTCAATATGTATAATAATATAATGATAATGAATTTAACCGCCTCTCTTTCTCTCTCTCTCTCCTCTCTCTTCTCTCTCTCTCTCCTCTCTCTCTCTCTCTTCTTCTTCTTACTTTTCTGTCTTTCATTTGTTAGTTTGAACAGATTAACACTATAGCTTCGCGCGCTCCCACTCTCGTCAATCTTTCCTTTCCTTTCTTCTGTTTTTCTTATATTTTTTTCTTGAGTAGCAAGTCCTATTTCATCGCCTTTCTATTCTTCGTGATTAAAAACGAAAATGGCTCCATTTATTAGTTGAGGTGACGACAATGTAAGAAGATGCAACTTGAGCTTTTTAAGCAATCAAACGTAATGGGTTAGTTAAAGTTTAAGTCTATATTGATATTACACAAGGCTTCACGAGAGAATACCCGAGAAATTTGAATGACATCTCAGTCATTCAAAGTGCCTAGGAATATAAATAAAATGTAAGTTTGTTGATTTACATATTTTGGGGGCCGATGCAATTCTTACCGTTAAAAGAGATATGGATCCTGTTGATGAAGTCGTTGTTGATTTTAACTACCTGTAACTTTAAAAAAAACAGAACCGACTGTGAAATGCTATATCATTAAATGCAAATGTTGAGAATACTAAAGAGGTTTAAAGGGACCGCTTCAAGCACAGAAGAGATAGTATCCCTAGGAGTAGGAAACACGAGTGAAAATTATAACTTTGTCTGGATACAACATAATCAATGTAATATATATATATATATATATTATTTATACCAACTTACCCCTCGCGCCGAGCAGGATGTGACACAAA
>CM042146.1:27873786-27878786 GCA_023376005.1 Doryteuthis pealeii
AGAGAGGTGAATCTTCTCTGTGTGCGGAATATTTCACAAGATGAATCTGACGAACACATGTGTAAGTGATATTGATTAAATTCATCTTTTATTATCAATTCTTTTTTTCTCTTTCTTTATTACATTCTTCTCTATTGTCGGATTAATTTCCAATTTCATATATATATATATATATATATATATATTATATATATATATATATATATATATATAAGTGGTGATATCAAGTGTCTTTTGATAGGAATTTAACAAAATCGAGAGTAAAAGTCACACACACACACACACACCATTATTATTTATATATATTATTTATATATATATATGTGCAAGGGGATTATATATATATATAATATATATATATATATATTATATATATATAATATATATATATCTCGCACGAGCAGGATAGGGACGAGGTCAATTTTTAAAGGCGAAGTTTAAACGTTTGAATTCAGAATTTTCATTCTCTAAACTGGTTACTTATCATAGAAAGAGCAATCGCTCTATATTGCCCATAGTGGAGGACAGATCATTGGACTCATACTTTTCCCAAGGGTCTATCGCTATGTTAGATACAACTGCATTTTAAAAATAGATTTTTTCTCGCCTATTTTCTGGCTTTTAAGACGAACTCCCGCCTCCTGAATTTGGCCATGTTATAAGCGTTAGAGTTGTTAAAATAAATGTGCGGGCAAACGTAATGTTTCAACTAATGAATGGGGAGATTACGGTGAGCAGTTTTTTATTTGATGCAATATAGGTGATAGTGATTTTTTGAATTGTCATGCAACGATGGAATTTAAGCATGGGTACTGTAAACATTGAAGTTTTAAATACCTGCAAAGCAGCCTTTGCTATGACACCAGTAATTTCCTTGTTATTCCTCGCAATTATAAAATCGACTCTGGCCTAGATCCTGGCTTCTATAATAATATTTTCTGATGATAATGGAGATTCGTGTCTGTTTTTGTAACTGAACTAGGCACTATTTACTTCATAGATGCCTCTGATGGATTCTGGTTCTGTTATTCTATAAGTTATTTTCTTATTATAAAGAGATTCTGTGTCTTATCCCCTGTACGAATACGTGCTGTTTAATTATAATGCACTCTGTTTGGATTCTGGATTTATAAAATATATTTTTTTTATAATGGAGATTCGGTGTCATCTATCTGTAACCGCACTAGTCATGTTACTTTCCCATGACTCTGTTTGGATTCTGGGGTTTTATAATATATTTATGTTATTATACTGAGATTCTGTTGTCTATCTATCAGTAACCGAAACGCTAAATTTTTATTTCAAATGACTTGCAGGATTTTGGATTCTGTAAATTAATTTATATAATAGCAGGAGCTGTGGATATATCACAGTAGGATATATTTAAATATAACATCGTTTTGATGTGTTTTATAAGCGCAAAATGTTTAATATGTAATAATAATATATGAATAATGATTTTACCCTCCTTTCTCTCTTCCTCTCTCTCTTTCTCTCTCTCTCTATCTCTTCTCTCATTTTCTTTTCTTCTTTTCTTCTTTTCATTATGTTAGTTTGAAACGATTAACCTTATGTTCGGCGCTCACTCCACTCTCTCAATATTTCCTTTTTTTCTTTCTGTTTTTTCTCTTTATTTTTTTGAGTAAGCAAGTCTATTTCAATCCTTTTTTTTTCGTGATAAAAAGAAATGGCCGCATTTTATTAGTTGAGTGTGACGAAATGTAAAGAAGATGCACTGAAAGCTTTTAAAGCATAACGTAATGGGTTTAGTTATAGTTAAGTCTATAATTGATATTCACAAGGTTCACGAGAGAATACCCCGAGAAATTTGAATGACATCTAGTCATTCAAGTTGCTGGAATATAAATATGTTAAAGTTTTGTTTGATTTACATATTTTGGGGGGCGATGCATTCTTACGTTAAAAGAGATATTGGATCTGTTTTGATGAAGTGCGTTGTTTGATTTATACCTGTAACTTAAAAAAAACGAACGACTGGATGATATTATAATGCGAAATGTTGAGAATATGAAAGGTTTTAAGGGCTCTTTCAAGCTTTAAGAGATATCCTGCCTAGGAGTAAGGAAGACAGAGTGAAAATTATAACTTTTGATACAAGCATAAATCATGTTTATTATATATATATATTTACAACCCTCTCGCATGAGCAGGATGTGACACAAGGTCAATTTTTAGCGGAGGTTTCACAGGTTTTGAATTCGAGTATTTCCTTAGTTAGGGTAGCGTGGACATGAGTCAAACTAGTTATGACAGTTTCTCGCCATGCATTTTTCAACCATTTGGTTATTGATGTTTGACTCATGTCCAGGCTAACTTAATAAAAATAAAATTTTACCACTCCTTCGTAGGGATGTGAACACAAGGTCGAATTTCTTAAACAGTTTAACAGGTTTTGAATTCATAGTTTTTCCTTCTGCTAGACGGGTTGCTAAAAGTTTAAAGAGCAGTTGCCTGCCTATTTATCCATAGCTGTAGGGGAGAGTAGGATTCATATCCCAAGGGTATTAGCGCTAAGTGGAAATGCAATTTACAAGTAAGATTTGAACTAGGGGACGAGTCGCATATGCATGTATATTGCTAGAACAAGGAGGCGCGTGGTTAATATATAGAGCGTAGGAAATGGACTCGTGACGACGAGTTCAATCTGGACGAACTGTTTGCATTTCAGACTATTTACGGAAAGTTTTAAAAAGGCGAAGAAAATATATATATATATATTGTTTGGAGGTTGATTTTTGACAGGCTATCATGAAGGGTAAGACAAATAATAGGTAACTATGGTGTTGTTTGTTAACCTGTAATTATATTTGATGATTTTCGAGATAAATCTCTTTTCAGAAGACATGGAACTGAAGTCAGCTGTATTTTTAAAAAAATTTATTAACTAAATGCATAGAATCGGCACTGGCTTTACTTTAAGTGTTCTTATGAAAAGAGATTTTATCTCGAAACATCAAGAATAAATTACAGGTTAACAACACACATTGTTACTTATTTATTTTTTTATTTACACCTGCTTGTGATAGCTTAAAATGCAACTCTCAAACAATATAATATGTTTTCGAATGTAGGCATTTGAACAATTTTTACTGTGTACTTAACTGACTATTGATCTTAATTTTTGCTCTGACTATTTATTTTAAAAAAAAAACACAAAAAAAAAAGAAATTCATCTGACACGCGCGTGCATTAAACAAGCAAGTTTTTTTGATTATAATGTTTTTTTAAACACAATTTAACGTCATAATAACATTAATAGTGAACAGATCCGAGGTACTAAACGTTAACAAGCCAAGTTATAAAAAAATAAACATTTTTCGCTTTAATATTTCATCGGTGAAAACGCTTCATTTTATATAAACGTAAAAATTACTGGTTTTTAAAATTAACATTTCACGACTGTTTTTTAAAGATCTCAACATTGAAACTCATCTGATGATTGGATTACCATGAACTTCAAGTTATGAGTGTAAATACATAATATTCATTGATTATATATATACTATATATATATATATATACTATACAGAGTGTGTATGTCTAAGTCACCTGCACAACACCTGAAGTAAGAGGGTTCAGAAGAAAACAGCGGGAACAAAGCATTGGAAATCACATTTCAGGGACAGCCTTCAAGCTAAACCTGTGTTTCGAGAATGTTTTTTCAAAGATCGGACTTACAGTCCACAGGAGGCACTGTAACTTCAGGGGCAATGTCACTTTAATCGTAGTCTTCCGAGCTGAATACAATGATATATATATATATATTATATCTATTATATATTATTATATATATGACGTATCAATCTAATGGAGGTTTTTTTGCTGTTGTGGACATTTCAGAATCGTCGATATTTGTTGTACTAGTGAAGACGTCCACGTTCAGACGATAGTTCGGAAGTAGGGTTGGGTTTTGAAAGAAGACAAATAAGCTCGGAATCAGCGGAGAAAGTGATCGAAGAGGCAGAAGGTTGGGGAAAATGATGGGCGAATAGCAGTCAGTTAGTTTGCCTTTGGCAGAGATATGGCATAATTAAGAAGGAAGAAAGTCAGGAGAAGAGAGAGAGAGAGCGAGAGAGAGAGAGAAAGAGAGAGAGAGAGAGGGGAGGGGGGGGAAGAGAGATTGCGTGTGTATGAAATGTTCGCGTGTCTGTTTGTGTGAGTGTGCACGCATAAGTTATTTAGAGCTCATGAGATGGTAGGTGCAAAAAATGTTGATCCCATCGGAATTCCCCTAGGGGAGCGTCTCTGGCACTGGGCAATACACCAGCCTGCACTGTAGGGGACAGGTGTTGCTGAGGAATGTTCCGCCTTGGCTCACGCGTTATATTTATCAATGCGGTCCATCGGCCGAAGCCATTGGACAGTTTCGGAAGAAACAGGTAAGTTTGCGTGCAATAGAGAAGAGAGAGAGAGAGGAGAGAGAGAGAGAGAGAGAGAGAGAGAGAGGAGAGAGAGTGTGTGTGGTAGAGAGTGTGTGTCAGATAGAAAGAAAGGCTGATTAGTAAGACAGAAACGTACAATAAATAATAAACAAAGAAAAAAAAGATTAAATTACAAAAAAAAAAAGAAAAAAGAAAAAGACAGAGAATAAAAATGGAGAATGGAGAAAGAAAACGTATTCGTATTTAATTATGAGTGTCGTCACCTCTGCTAAATAATGGACCATTCCATTTTTAACATAAAGGAAGTAAAGGGAAAAAAAAGGACATGCTACACAGAAAGAATATAAGAAATAAAGAAAGAGAGTAGGGTAAAGATAGAGAGAGGAGGTGAGTGTGCGGAAGCGACAACGCTAATCGAACATAATGCAAAGATCAAAGAAGGCAAGAAACAAAAAAAAAGAGTGAGTTAAATAGAGATTATTATACTTTTTACATATTGAACTATCTACAATAGCTCTTAAGTAAATGTATCAAACGTTGTAATTATTAAACTATCATACTGTAGTATATACATAGGGCCTGCTAGTTAAAATACAA
>CM042146.1:27883786-27893786 GCA_023376005.1 Doryteuthis pealeii
AAGAAAGAAAGAGAGAAAGAAGAGAAAGAGACAAAGAATGAAAGAAAAAAAGAAAAAAGAGAGGAAGAAGAAAGAATGAAAGAAAGAAAGAGAGAAAGAAAAAAAGAGACAAAGAATGAAAGAAAAAAAGAAAAAGAGAGGAAGAAAGAAAGAATGAAAGAAAGAAAGAAAGAAAGAAAGAAAGAGTTTCCCACTGTAAAGTGAAGTGTGATGTTAATACCCCGTAAATATTCAGTCTAAATCCAATGTAACATTATCCCGTATTGAAAACAAACGGCTTGTAACTTCGACGACATCCCCGCCTACCCCACCCCGCCCCACTCTATCAGTCACATGACTGTCCAGCCGTAGCCAACACGCAGAATAAACAATAAAACCAAACGGTCGGTCAGTTCACGGGGTCATGACAACAATGAAAAAGTCCTGTCACTTCGTCATTGTCACTTTTTTCCGGAGAGAGGGGACAGGGGTGGGGTGGGGTTGAATGCGACATTCATAAACCAGCACCGTGTGGAGCTATTTGCGAAAATAGAGGTGGGGGTGTTTGCAGTCTATTATTCAGAAAGGCTTGATATTTTCACAGGTAGAGATTTGTTGAAGATTTTATAAGTTTAAAAGGGCTAAATATATATATATATATATATATATATATATGTTATGGACTCTCTCGTCGATTTTCGTCGCACGAGGGTTCACACACACAATGAACATCCACACAGTGATTTGTTTATAGTGGTGAAGGCTTGTGTTGGACCATCCACACTTTTTGGCACAGTAGATAGGAAAGAATTGGTGCATCAAGGGTTGCCACAAACCAATCAACGACCGACCTCAGGAATTTTGAATTCAGAGTTATCCCTCTCCTAGACTGGTTACCTACCCAAGGTTGAAGCGCCCAGTCTGCCCTACTATCTAACCCATTGCTGGAGGGAATTTTGAATTCAGAGTTATCCCTCTCCTAGACTAGTTACCTACCCAAGGTTGAAGGGCCCAGTCTGCCCTACTATTTAACCCATTGCTGGAGGGAATTTTGAATTCAGAGTTATCCCTCTCCTAGACTAGTTACCTACACAAGGCTGAAGGGCCCAGTCTGCACTACTATTTAACCCATAGCTGGAGGGAATTTTGAATTCAGAGTTATCCCTCTCCTAGACTAGTTACCTACCCAAGGCTGAAGGGCCCAGTCTGCCCTACTATTTAACCCATAGCTGGAGGGAGAATATATGGATTCATACCTTTCCCAAGGGTATTAGCGCTATGTGAAATGCCAACAGCTTCGTCTAGGAATTAAACTTGAATCGACGAGTCAGGAATTGAACTTGAATCGACGAGTATATATATATAATATTATATATATATATATATAATGAAAGTAAGTAAACAAACAATGTGTTTATTTTTTATATGGCCTTTTATAGCCGACAATTTTTGGAGGATATGTGCTTAATTGAAGTCATACCTAATTTTGAAAATTAATTAGTTAATAATTAATGAATTTAGGCGGGCATATATGTTCAAATATTGGTAATTGTATTTCACTTAGCGCTAATACCCTTGGGAAAGGTATGAATCCTACTCTCCCTCCAGCTATGGGTAAATAGTAGGGCAGACTAGGCTCTTTAACCTTGGTTAGGCAACCGGTCTAGGAGAAGGAAAACTCTGAATTCAAACCTGCTGAACTCCGCTTAAGAAATTGACCTTGTGTCGCATCCTGCTCGCGCGGAGGGTTTGCTAAATATATATATATATGTTCAAATATTTTCTCGATTTGTTTAGCCTTACATTTGAACATATATGCCCGCCTAAATTCATTCATTATTAACTAATTAATTTTCAAAATTAGGTATGACTTCAATTAAGCACATATTCTCAAAAAAAATATATATACAAGGCGTGTCTTAAGAGTATCGTGATTGAAGCTGTATTTACCAAGATATAAATGTACAATGAATGGAACGTTAATTTTTCAGAATACAAGGTGTGTCAAAAAGTATCGAGATTGAAGCTGTATTTACCAAGATAGAAATGAACAATGAATGGAACGTTACTTTTTTTTCAGAATACAAGGTGTGTCATAAAAGTATCGAGATTCTCAAAAGAATGTCCATCACTGAAGCAAGTCATGGAGAAGGTCTAAAAGACCGAAACGTTGCATCGTCGACAATAAATATCCAGTTTCCATAGCATCCCGTGTTTGTCTACCTTTCTCCACACACACACACACACACACACAAAAAAAAAAACACACACACACACACATATATATATATATATATATATATATATATATAAGGTATGTGATAAAAGTATCAAGATTGAAGCTGTATTTACCAAGATAGAAATGAACAATAAATGGAATTTTAACTTTTTTCAGAATACAATGTGTGTCAAAAAGTTAAAAAATCTTGATACTTTTTTTATACACCTTGTATATATATATTTGTTTTCAAATAAGAAAAATACTAAATTTCTGTAAAAAGTAAAGAATATATCTAATACTAAAAAATATAAATCTACAATAAAAGTAAAAACGGATATTATTTTCAAAAATCCAAATTAGCCGTTACTAAAACATTCACGGCTACATGGCCATCATTAGATTTTTTTTACAGGAGTAAAATGTGATGATATCTGTAGTGGAAACCGAGCCAAACCCCTGTCAGTGAAATTGCAGTAAATTTCAGTGTGTTCAATTGAACCCTTTCAAATAATTTAAGAGCAACCAAGGAAGAAAAAAAAACCTAAATTCATAAAAGGGTTTCGTCTGATTTAAATTGTACAAAAAATGCAGATGTCTGAATGTCGACATTAATCACATTCAGCTGTGCGAGCAATGGCATCGTATCATCCCTTATCATGAAAAATGGATTTCGAATAATGACCGGAGAACATCTACACAATGACTTGATGCGAATGAGGGGTCAAAATCTCAACCCGTAAAACACGCTACCGTAATACTTCGTAGGTGAGGGTGTGTGTCTGGAAGAAACAGAAACGGGTTTTTTTTATGCACAATAGCATTCTGCAAAGTAGCCAGACATTCAATGTGCAAGGATATGTAAAATAGATTTAAATCCGACAACAAAAATAAACATCCAGGTGGCGAATCTAACGAGTGTCAGGTGACTGCATGTGACAACGCCCTGCCTGGTGTTGCACAAGGAGGAGTCAATAATGTTGAATCACTTGCAGATGTGCATTTGGTTGCACTGAGTCTATTCAAGTGACATCCCGACTAGAGATTACCCACTCTAAAAAGGAGTACCCTAACGAAACTAGAAAGAATACACGCCCTCCGTCGGGCGTAAATATTTCAGCTTTAATGTAATGAAATATGTTAAATTAGAAAGACTAACGAAATTAAATACGAGCACATATAAAAAGATTATTCAATTTTATTTCAATTGGTTTCTGTATAAAATTATTCGTAAGATTTATTTTAAAACGTTACGGAATAAAAATTATAAAAGATTATTTTTCATAAAATGATACTAGTTATGTTTGTAAAAAGTCTGTTTATATATGACGTCATGCGTCATCTTATGATCTTCACCTTCCATTTTTGCACATGCAATGATCACGTCATTGGCTTTCGTAAACAAACGTGCATATAAAAATTAACGGTTAATAACATCATATTCACACCTTCACTATACACTTAACATCTTTCATTTTGTCCCTCACATAAACATTACTTAATAGTGTCCTGGAGATGGTAAAATATAACGAAATGCTTAAGTATTGACACATAAAATTGTTTCCCCTAATCATAACATCCTGTGTTTGTTATATTTTTAAAATATTTTTTCTCATATATATATATATATATATATATGTGTGTGTGTGTGTGTGTGTGTGTGTGTGTGTGTGTGTGAGTGAGTGAGTTTCTATGTGTTAGTGTGAGTGTGTGTGTGTGTGTATGCGTGTCTATGTGTGTGTGTGTGTGAGAAAATTGTGAGTATTTTTCACAAGAGATTCATTTTAACGGCATGTCAACACATCTAGGTTTATCTTATACCAACCAATAACTTGCATGTCAACACGGACCAAAATAGATTACAAAGGAAAAAAAAAACTCGGAACTTGGCCGGTTCATATCTTCTAAAGTAGACTTTGCTCCCACACAAAATTCTCTGAACTTAGGCAGACATAGAAGATGTTAAGAAAAAAATATTATGAAAATTGAAGAGGACATATTTTCGATAGACTGACCGTAAGCTACATAGGTGAAAAGTTGTTGATTTTGGAGTCATGCATTTGGGTGGGCAAAATACGAGAGAGAGAAAAGGAAATGTGAAAGGTGAATATGTACAACAACAGAGCACACATCCTTTTATAAAGGAAAATTGTTAGGAAAAATTAGTTTCTACCTGATAACTTTCCCCTTTTTTGGCAAAATAGAATCTTACACAATGTTTCAATTTTAATTTTAGCCTTGTGTCTTTCTATCTTCGTTGGACTTAATGATTAATCTGAACGAGACCCCCCTTCTTGATATATGATTGCTTGCAAATTAAACAGGTTGCCGTGTATATATTTTCCAGGCCTATCATTAAAGTGATGTCAGAGTAATAGAACCTATATATATATATATATATAATATATATATATATATATGTGTGTGTGTGTGTGTGTGTTTGTGTGTGTGTGTGTGTGTGTGTGTGTATTGTGAAAAAATTGGCTTTTTAATTTATTGATCACCACCAGCTGACTGAATAGAAGAAAATACTTTGCCAGTCTGAAATCATATTGTAATTGAGATTATGTATCTGTCTGTATCCCAAACTACGTCACCACTAGCGTCACAGTTACCTTAGTTATTTACATTATATTCCCAATGGTTATCAAGTAATCCTTACTTAATCTTAATTAGCATCTTATTTATTTACAATGTCTGTAAGATCTAGCCAAGATAAATTTGCCTCAAAACAGCCAATATTATTAATGTATTTGACATCCTTCGATTTGTGTTATATATAATTAAAAAAATGAATGTTTACATAGTATATGATGTGAATAATTTGTATACCGGGTTTATTAAACCCGTGTTTACTAAATAATTACTTGGTGGTATTGATTTCTAATATTATTGTTATATACTCAAGCGTATTAAAAGCAATCATATATATAATCGTGTATTGAAATCAATTAGGCGCGTGGGCTAGTAGTTAGAGTGGTGGAAAATGGACTCGTCGATTCGAGTTCAATTCCTAGACGAAGCTGTTGGCATTTCACATAGCGCTAATACCCTTGGGAAAGGTATGAATCCATATATTCTCTTTCCAGCAATGGGTTAAATAGTAGGGCAAACTGGGCCCTTCAGCCGTGGGTAGGTAACCAGTCTAGGAGAGGGATAACTCTGAATTAAAAATTCCTCAGGTCGGTCGTTGATTGGGTTTGTGGCAACCCTTGATGCACCAATTCTTTCCTATCGGCTGTGTCAAAAAGTGTGGATGGTCCAATACAAGCCTTCACCACTATAAACAAATCACTGTGTGGGTGTTCATTGTACGAACCCCCTGCGTCGAAAATCGACGAGAGAGTCCATAATATAATTGTGTATTGAAATCAATTAGAATAAAGTAAAAATAAGTGTAATGGTTTTTGTGTTCGTATTTGATTTCATTAGTCTTTTTAATTCAATATAATATTCAATTATATTAAAACTTAAATACTTGAGCTCGTTGGGAGCATTTTTGTTGTTGCTAGTCCATTTAAAATAAGAAGAAACTATGGTGTGCAATTGGGTAGGTCGATTTTTCACTTTTTAAAAATATCAAATTACATGAAACGCCAGAAGTTGTTAATTGGTCTATTAAGTAATGGTATCAAAAATTAAATCTTGAAGTTGCAGTCATTTTTGAGGAAATGGCATCAAAAATCGTAGACAAAAATGCACTGAATTTATTTATTAGAAAAAAAGAACAACAATAACAATATCAATTTATCATTAATGCAAAATTAATTTTTCACATATGCTAACTGACCTTTTGATTACTGAATTGATTTGGGGTGCTTATTGAAGACATGATCCTAATTTTTACTTCTTCAGAATAGAATTTAACAGCATAATAAAGATTTATGAAACAACCCAACAATTCAAAATCAAATCTGCTAACTCTAAAATGCAACTTTACACTCTGTTTAACCCTTTATCTACCGCCCGATGATCAAAATGACAAACCACCCGAAACGCCCAAGATTGTCAGCTCTTAGAAAATGGTGTAGAGCGAATGCCCATGAAGTTGGAATTCCTAAATGATCGTTTGTTTTCATCCAGGACATTGTAAGCGTCTAATGACAACCAACTTCACTATTTAGTGCTGTAAAACTTTTCAGGAACGCTGATATTTGAGATCATTATAGACATTACTAGGTAGCACTACTGAGATAAAATTTACATCATTTTGTAAAAAAATTAACTGAAAAATCCACAGTTTTAAAATAATAGATATTTTTTTTTGTTGTTGAATTTTAGTTATAATTTCGTCATTTAATTTCATTTTGATAAAATGACAACATTCTCTGGTTTAAATTTCTGAAATTGTTATATTTTATTATCAAATCTAAAATTATTATATTTATATAAATATATCTGAAATTGTTTTATTTTCTTATCAATAAATTTCTGAAATAGTCTTTTTTAAATTTCTGTTATATTTTCTTATCAATATTTTTGGTCAAATTTTGCAGAACTAATGGATTTTTCAGTGCATTTGTGTCTGCAATATTTGATGCCATTTTCTCAAAAATTGGTACAAATTCAAGATCTAATTTTTGATATGAGTACTTAATAGACCAACACTCAAATTTTGGTGTTACGTGTAATCTGATATTTTTTTAAAAAGTGAAAAATCGACCTACTCTATTGTGCAACAGGACAGCAATAGCGTTACTGTCGGTTATTAGAAAACACGTTAACTGCCCTCTTCGATATTAATAGCAGCGATCAGTAACCGTGTGGTTGGCTGAAATAATTGCAGAGGGGGAGAATACATTGGCGATAATTCTAGTTGTACTACTTGTGGAACTTGAATTAATTACTATATTATTTACATTCAGAGTTGAAATGAACAGGGTGCCAAACAGAGTGCCAACCAGAGTGCGATGTTTCGCAAACTTCTGTTGTGAGACAGTTTGCTAGCACCGTGAGTTCGATCTTCAGAAAGTGCTCAATACGTATTGCCTTGTGCCAGAGTACACTACTTATGAGTGAAGACAATGTTTTTTTTATGTAATATTTAATGAACACAAATAATGATAACTATAGTCACTTACCCTATATCTAGTGACTGAATGTGAAGAGAGGAAGTAAATCCGACGGTATGTTATATATCAAGAAAAATGAAAAAAGATATGACTGATATATATATATATATATATATATATATATATATATATATATATATATATATATGATATATATATATATATATATATATATATATATATATATATATATATATATATATGACTATATATATATATATATATATATATATATATATATTATATATATATATATATATATATATATATATATATATATATATATATATATATATATATATATATATATATATATATACTATATATATATATATATATATATGATACATACACTTTCTATGTATTTAATAGTTTAAAAACACCAGTCCCGCATCAGCTGTCAGTGGGCGAGGGGATAAGATATCGGACTACCATACGGTCAGTCTGAGTTCGAACCCTACCCAAGGATAGTTGTGTCTAGCCACACTGAGGAGGCATGATATGCCGAAACACGTGTCTGTGGATGACTTATTAATTATTATTAATTATTAATATATATATATATATATATGACTGAATATATATATATATATATGAATTAAATATTTTTAGAAAAAACAATATTTAATTCATACTGTCGGATTCACTTCCATTTACTTTTCATTTATATATATATATATATATATATATATATATATATAATGATTTTAGACCTTGTATATCGAAGTTAGGGTCCCGAAGTCATGATGTCAACGGCGTATGGTAATTGGACGTACATGACGACCCGTGATGTATCAGGACGGAATCTTGGTTGCTGATTAGTCCATGACATGCAACACTTTACTTTGGCCCTTACTTAGGCTACACGGGCGGTCAGAAAGACACCCGCCGATTAATCGGCCGGTCACATCAACTCCTGTATTATTGTCCCAACCCTATTGCCCTCATGACAAAAAGAAGTCTCCTGGCTATGACGTTAAACACTGGTGGTGAAGTCCAGTTCTGGAACTCTGAGAAATGTGGAGCACCCCTTCATCAATATTACTCCTAGATTTAGTATAATCCGGGGTGGTAGTACCTGTTAAGGTCACATTTATGGTCTAAATATAAAAATTGAATTTAAACATGAATTTGAAAAGATAGTGAGTATCCGTCAAGGATTTAAAAAAAACTTCGGCATAAAATAACCCAACAAGGATTGATATGCCGTAAAATCCAACCAACTAGCCAACCAATTGACTCTCAGAAACAAAATTTAGACATCTACACAGTATCTATTACTTATGAAAAACTATTCATACACCTTCATTTAAATTATAGATCTATGGGTTGAATAGATAAAAATAGTTCTAACTTGACTATAAAAAAATTGAGTTTAAAAAGAAATTGAGTTTTTTTTTAAAGAGTTGAATACTCATCAAGAATGAATAAAACAAAACGTCTTCCGCATAAATGACCCAACAAGGATTGATATGCCGTAAAATCCAATCAACCAGCCAACCAATTTAACTTTTGAGCTTCTATGGTATATTTTATCATTTATATTGCCAACAAACTGTTATAAATTTTCAGAGATTTGTTTAGTAAATTACGTGTCGTTATCGAAGACGCTATCATTGTACAAATAAACAGTATACAAGTTTAGACTCGTTATTAATTCCATGGAGGACTTATATTAGTCAAACGCCTATATATATATATATATATATATATATATATATATATATATTCACATAAAATGACAGAAATACTCTTTACTGTATTATGAACCAGTCGGTGGGGCCTTGGAAAATGCTGATTTTACCCTCTGCAGAGAGGTAATACCCCCACCAAAATGGTGCCAGATTGTATGAAACTAACTACATCTGAGGCTCCGATTAGAAGGATCTGGGGAGTGCAAAGTACCTTTTTAGTGGCATTACTCACAGACCCACACAAATCTGGAGTGTGAGCACATGATAGGGTCTTATCTATGGGTCAAAATGATCGGTTTATAAATCATTTGTACGAGCGAAATATGCACCCCTAGGTGCAAGTATTTAAGTTGTAATTTAATAAGTAAAAAAAGTAAAGTCGACGGGGCGGCCTAAAGTCGGCATCAGCCCGTCAGCGAGGGAGTCTATCCCCTTTTCAATAGTGCTAGACCAAGGAGATTGTTTTAGCATCTGAGTTGGCGGGGACCGGTATCGAACTAACAACCTTGTGTTTTCTAGCCGAACGCTCTACCGACTGAGCTAACCCAGTCCCTAAATTTAATAAAATAGCATATTAAATTAGAAAGACTAACGAAACTAAATAAGAACGAATATGAATATATTAAACTTATTGTGATTTTAATTTAATTGATTTCTAAAATTATATATTATATATTTTAATACGTTTGAGTATAACATGATAAAATTAGAAATGAGTAACAGCAAATAATTATTTATTAAACCCAGTTTTGTTAAAATCATTATGCAAATTATTCCAACCTTCTACTATGTAAATCGTTATTGCTTAGATATATAAACGCTTATTTTCAGATTTCAAATACATTGCTAATATGGGCAGTTTTGCGGTAAATCAAACTAAGCTAGACTTTAATAGAGACATCTTTAATAAACAAGATGCTAATTAAGATCAGATAATGTCTATTTCATAACCGTTGAATAACAAAAGAAATGATGACATAAGTGGTGACGTAGTTTCGGTTAGAATCAGACAGTTACTTGATCTCCATTATATTACG
>CM042146.1:27898786-27913169 GCA_023376005.1 Doryteuthis pealeii
CCAGTCTACCCTACTATTTACCCATAGCTGGAGGGAGAGTAGGATTCATACCTTTCCCAAGGATATTAGCGCTAAATGAAATGCAATTACCACGTCCAGGATTTGAACTCGAGGCAACGAGTCCATTTTCCATGACTTTAACCATTACACCACGCGCTTCCTTCTAGCACATATATGATAAAAAGGGTCGGGGCTTATCAAATGAGCAATTGGGTTGGTGCAATCATATAGTTCTCCTCCTAAGGGTTTTGTATTGATTTGTTCGCGGGTGCTTTATCAAATGACATATAAACAATCGTGGGTTATTTAATGCCAAAGTCATCCTTGTAGAAGAATAGTAGTGGTACTATTGATAGATTGACAAATGGATGGATAGATGGATAGATAAGATAAGATCAGACTTAGATAGGTAGGTAGATAGAGAGATAGATATAAACAGATTTAAATAGATAGAGATAGATATGAACAAACTAAGAGATAGCTAGCTAGCTAGCTAGCTAGCTATATATATATATATATATATTATATATATATATTATATATATAATATATATATATATATATATATATATAGATAGATAGATAGATAGTTAGATAGATAAGAACATAGATAAATAGATAGATAGATAGATAGATAAGAACATAGATAAATAGATAGATACATGGATGTATATATATATATATATATATATATATATATATATATATATATATAAACAGGCTTAAATAGATAGATAGATATGAACAAACTAATAGATAGATAGATATATAGATAGATAGATAGATAGATAGATATAAACAGACTTAAATAGATAGTAGATATGAACAAACTAAGAGATAGATAGCTAAATAAATAGATAAATAGATAGATAAGAACAGACTTTGAAAAATAGATGGATCGATCGATCGATATAGATAGATAGATAGATATAAATAGACTTAAATAGATAGATAGATAGATAGATATGAACAAACTAGATAGCTAGCTAGATAGCTTGATAGATCGATATGAACAGACTTGGATAGGTGGATAGATAGAGAGATAGGAACAGTATTTTATATATATATATATATATATATATATATATATATATATATATATATGTTCAGATGAGAAGTTTGTTTCCAAGAACGCTATTATGTTCATCACTTTTATTTTCATTTGACGCAGTTTTCCGTTACACCGGTCAAAATTCTGGTATTCATCCAACTTTTATCTTTCCTATATGTTCACCGTGTTGTTCACCAACAGAGCCTATTCTACGATCTATCAATCTTCGCCGAGTTTACGATTATCTTGTTCATTCTTCTTGTTTGCATGAAGGTCTTGTGCAAACGTTAAAATACGAGTATCGTTATCTTTCTTATTTCATTATAGATATATATATATATATATATATATATATATATATATATATATATATATATATATATAATAAAATAAATATATAAAGGCTTTACATATCTATTTATTAGGTGACAAAGGAACATTCACGTCCATATTGGTTTCATGCGATGCAATCATCAGGCATTTGAAACATCTTCACCTGACGATTACCTCGCATGAAACCAATATGGTCGTGAATTTTCCTTTGTCACCTAATAAATAGATATGTAAAACCTTTATATATTTATTTTATTATATTATATAACAGCTTTATTTTATATTTAGCACTCTACCAATAATACTGCCTTTGGTACGCCATTCCAGCAAAAGCTGAAACAGTGACCATCTCACACTATATATATATATATATATATATATATATATATATATATATATATATATATATATATATATATTGTGTGTGTGTGTGTGTGTGTGTTGTGGATAAACGTAGACAAACATGGGATATTGTACTGGATGGATGTTTATTATAGGTAGTGATGTCGACGTTATAATGTTTCGGTCTATCAGACCTTTTTCAGGACACGGTCAGAGTTGTCGACATCTCCACCTATAATAAACATCCATCCAGTACAATAGCCCGTGTTTGTCTAATTTTCTCCACATACTGTCGGATTAATATATATATATATATATATATATATATATATATATATATATACATATATATATATATATATATGTGTGTGTGTGTGTGTGTGTGTGTGTGTGAATTTCCCATAGCGCAAATATCCTTGGGAAAGGTATGAATCCATATATTCTCCCTCCAGCTATGGGTAAAATACTAGGGCAGACTGGGCTCTTTAACCTTGGGTAGGTAACCAGTCTAGGAGAGGGAAAACTCTGAATGCAAAATTTCTGACGTCAGTCGTTGATTGGGTTTGTGGCATTCCTTGATGCACCAATTCTTTCCTATCGACTGTGCCAAAAAGTGCGGAATGATCCAACACAAACCTTCACCACTATAAACAAATCACTGTGTGGGTTATTCATTGTATGAACCCTCATGCGTCGAAACGACGAGAGAGTCCATAATATATATATAACAACCCATCCGCCTGAGTATGATGTGACACAAGGTCAATTCATGAAGCGAAGTTTAAGAGGTTTGATCTAAGAGTTTTCCTTCTCCTATACTGGTTTCCTAATCACGGTTAAAAAGCCCAGTCTACCCTACTATTTACCCACAACTGTAGGGAGAATAGTTGGATTCATACCTTTCCCAAGGGTATTAACGCTACGTGAAATGCAAACAGCCTCGTCCAGGATTTGAACTCGGGTCAACTAGTTCATTTCCTACGACTCTAAACATTACACCACTTGCCTACCAGTTTCTTTTTAAATTGTATGTTATAGGTCTGTTAGTTGGTTGGATTTTACGGCATGTCAACCCTTGTTGGGTTATTCTATGCCAAAGACGCTTAGTTTTGTTCATTCCGAAAAAAATAACTTTCCATTCATTCTTCATTTCTATGTTGGTAAATAAGGGCTTTAAACTTGGTACTTTTTTGACACACCTTGTATTCTGAAACAAAATAATGAATGAATGGAACTTTATTTTTTCAGAATACCAGGTGTGTCAAAAAGTACAGAAAACATCGATAATTTTTGACACACCTTGTACAATTACATATGTTGTAGTGATTGAGTCCAAATATTCTCCCCCCAGCTATGGATAAATAGTGGGACAGACTGGGCTCTTTAACGTTAGTAAGTGTATTTTACCTCAAAAATCAGCATTAAAAATTTTGACCTTTTTTTTTTATCTAGAATTGAACTCTGACTGCAGGCTTTCAATGATTTTTTCTTTCTATCATATTGTTTCGCATATTATCTTTTTTTTAATTTGCAATTTCTTTTTTTTCATTAGACACTCTCAATTAAACTCGTTCCCTCCCTTCTGACTTCTCAGATGTCCATTCTTTTTCCTTTTTTCATCAAACTCCCCAAAGGGTCCACACTCCACCCCCCTAACCCTTGTCACTCAGAAGCCTGCGGTTTTGCCATACTCATATTTCCCCCCCACCTCAAAACTATTTCACATCAACCCCGACAAATAACCTCATCTATACCCTCAATTAATACTTTTTTGTCCTTATACTTTTTTAACAATGGACTTCTTCTTCCTTCTTCTTCTTCTTCTTCTTCTTCTTCTTCTTCTTCTTCTTCCCTTTCTTTTTCTTCTCCCCGTTTCTTCTCTTCTTCTTCTTCTTCTTCTTCTTCTTCTCTTCTTCTTCTTCCCATACTTCTTCTTCTCCTCTTCCCATTCTTCTTCTTCTTTCTTCTTCTTCTCTTCTTCTTCTCACCCTATTCTTCTTCTTCTTCTTCTTCTTCGTCTTCTTCTCCCTCCTTCTTCTTCTTCTTCTTCTTCTTCTCTTCTTCTTCTTTTCGTCCTTCCCCTATTCTTCTTCTCCTCCTCCTCATACTTTCTTCTTCTTCTTCTTCTTCTCTTCTTCTTCTTCTCTCTCGTCCTACTTCTTCTTCTCCCACTCCCTTCCTTCTTCTTCTTCTTCTTCTTCTCTTCTTCTTCTTCTTCTTCTCCCCACTTCTTCTTCTCCCCCTCCCCTACTTCTTCTCTCCCCTCCCCCTCCCCTTCTTCTTCTTCTTCTTCTTTCTTCTCTCTTCTTCTCTCCTCGTCCTACTTCTTCTTCTCCACTTCCTCCTTCTTTCTTCTTCTTCTTCTTCTTCTTCTTCCCTACTTCTTCTTCTTCTTTCTTCCTTCTTCTTCTTCCTCCTCCTCCCCTACTTCTTCTTCTCCTCCTCTCCCTACTTCTTCTTCTCCTCCTCCTCATACTTCTTCTTCTTCTTCTTCTTCTTCTTCTTCTTCTTCTTCACATTTTTCTACTTATTTTGTATTATTCTCTCCCTTCATCTCTAAACCCAACAAATCTCTCAACTATTTCTACTTGTTGTTGTTGTTGTTGTTGTTGGCATTGGTAATCGCAAGGATCCTAGTTCGATACCTATTCACGCCAACTCAACGCATCAGTAGCACAATTTGAGTAATCTGATTTATGTTGTAAAGTTGGCGCTCCACCTCAACAAATACAATCTCTCTTTGCTAGTGAAAAGGGGATAGACCCCCTCGCCGTCGGGTTGATAGCGACAACAGCTCACTCTGTTTACTTCACTTCGTATTTTATTTCTCATTCCCAAAATTATTTCTCTTTTTTCTTTTTATTTATTCCTTTTTCCTCTCCTGATCCTCTCCGTTGTTGTTGTTGTTGTTGTTGTTGTTCTTCTTCTTCTTCTTCTTCTTCTTCTTCTTCTTCTTCTTCTTCAATTAGCTCCGACCAACTAAAACCTCGTTTTTCTTTTCTGAAAGATCGGACAAAAGTGCAGGAAAGACAGGGGGTGCGGTGGGTGACAAGAGCGAGTTGGACGTAGATGTGGAGATAGAGAAAAAAACGAGTGGTGAGGATTGGGAGAAAAGGGGTAAGGGTAAAGACAGGGGGACACCTATAACGGACTTCACCAGGGACAATCCTGCTTAAGGAAAAGCAGCTGTCCTTTAGAAGGCCCCTACCCCACCCCTAACCTCACGACGTCACCCCTCTCCTCAATTTCGAATCCCCGTTCTCGTCCTCTTGTCACATAACTTCACACGCACCTCTACTAAGATACCGACATTTAAACTTGGTCCACTCACCCATCGCACTTTTCATTCTCCCCCCCACCCCCTCACCCTCAACCCTAAATGCAGAACCCCGTTTTTTTGTTGTCCCAAATCTTCCTCTTCCTTTAACTCATTTATTTATTCATTTATTTATTTAGACATTTTTTTTCTTTTTCTTTTTTTTTTTTTTTTTTTTTTTTTTCATCCACACTGTTCGAGTTTAAAATTTAAAAATAAACAAATAAAAACTTTTTTTTTCCCTTCGGCAAAACTAGAAGTAGCTACCCAGTGTCGAGTGGGGTAGAAAATGGGGGGGGGGGGAAGAAAACCCTGGCGTATTGATATGTTTACCTTTAAGATTTACAAATGCTGGACATTTTAAAGTAGAATTGCAATGCTATTCTATGTATATTTCAATTTTTAAATATCTTCGAATATAAATCAAATCTTCATATTTTAAAAAAAAAAGCAAACAACCGATGGTATCTAATGTGTGTATATATATATATATATATATATATATATATTATATATATATATATATTCATTTTGTCTTTAATTGTTTATTTTCATAGATGATGTAGGGATAACAGAAATGATAATAAAAACAGGGAAATTGTTAACAATAACAATACTTGTTTTATTTATTCTCACTGACAGGGAAATACAGTGGATGGGTTTGGATTAGAGTTCTGGCTTGATGAGGATAAAAGTGTATGACCTGCTCGGTTCTGATCTGCTGTGCAGTATTTTTCTCCTCCTCTTTAGAGAGTCCGGTTCGAATCGTTAGGGGGAGATAACTCTCCCTAACACATAGTTTCATCCGGATATACATATATACATACACACCAACTGTCCTTAAATATGTACTAGAAAGGTAATTCCATGTCAAATCAATCAGAATAAAAGTAAAATTGTCCCCCACTCCTTCGATTTTTCTAAAATTTTTTCCAGGTGTGGTCTATGTTAACATTAGACAATCTCCAAACTTTGATATTCCAATTCCAAAAATTGTCAGAGTTATGTCGATTTTTAGCTCTCCAAATTTGGTGAGTTTGGCAAAAAATGGCGACCTTTAATCTATTTTTTTTCTGTAAAATGAGTTCTAGAGCTTACCTACGACTAGAAATTGATTTATAAAAGTATTTTTGCCCATGAAATACAAGAATGCTATCAAAAAAGTTTTAAAGTCAACCAATTGTAAGTTATTGATGATTTCTGATTTTTTGCTAGCAAGATAAATATCCCGATGTGCCACTGCATCTAGGACAAAATGTTTTTTTCTATTATTATTTCACATATATTGAACCTTATTTGTACCAAAAAGATACTTTGGTTTTTACTCAGAACCGACATAGATTACACAAAATAAATGAAATTTAAGAAAAAAGAAGATGAAAATATGCTACTGAGAAAAATCCAAGAATATATTTAATGTGTCCATTAACATTTTGAAGATAAAATTTTATAAACAAATACAAAGTAATAATTTCAGTGTTCGTAATCTGATTTTATTGACTGATTTGAGAAAGAACAGAGACAAGCGATTTAAAAACAAATAAAATTAGAATTAAATTTAACAAGAAAATAAATCGAAAAAAAAATGTAAAAATTAGAAAATACGAGGAATTGTGAAGAAAAAAACGTCCCTGCTCGCAGTAATTAGGTATTTTTTTCATTTGTGTTTTTTCCTTAATGAGAGTAGACGAATATAAGTACGTTGCGTATTGAGCACTTTATATTTGTTATAACACTGACTTATCTGAGTAATATTTATACCAACCAAATATTTATACCAACCAAATAATTATACCAACCAAATATTTATACCAACCCAATATTTTTTACCGGCAAGTCATTCCCTTTATATATATATATATATATATATATATATATATATATATGTGTGTGTGTGTGTGTGTGTGTGAGAAGAAAATATTTTTAAAATATAACAAACACAGGATGTTATGATAGGGGAAACAATTTTATGTGTCAATACTTAAGCATTTCGGTATATTGTACCATCTTCAGGACACTGTTAAGTAATGTTTATGTGAGGGACAAAATGAAAGACGTTAAGTGTATAGTGAATGTGTGAATATGATGTTATTAACCGTTAATTTTTATATGCTCGTTTTTTTACGAAAGCCAATGATGTGATCATTGCATGTGCAAAAATGGAAGGTGAAGATCATAAGATGACGCATGCATGAACGTGAATAGTCGGAGAACAAAATGTTAAGAAAGATGACTTATTTCATATGGAATATTAATGTTAGAAAAATAAGAAGATTAAAACAATATATAAATACATATAATCCATATATACGCATATTCATTTTTTGTTGCCTAAGTTAAATATGTTATGTGAGGGACAAAATGATTACACTAAGTAGAGCCAAATAATAATAATAATCATAAGACCTAATGAGTCAGAATCTACCTACCTAGGTTTCTCCTAACAGATCATCAAAATAAGTGCGAGTCAGAAACCTAGGTAGGTAGTTTTTGACTCTTTAGGGTTTTATATATATATATATT
Organism: Doryteuthis pealeii; assembly: GCA_023376005.1. Lineage (NCBI taxonomy): Eukaryota > Metazoa > Mollusca > Cephalopoda > Myopsida > Loliginidae > Doryteuthis > Doryteuthis pealeii. Next base: position 27,906,352 of record CM042146.1, read on the forward strand.
ATATATATATATATATATATATATATATATATATTAGTTTTGAAATACCCCACAATATTTTTCAACACAAAAGGAGGTGGATTATTGAAAGCTTATCCACAATGTGTCAGAGTCTCATTTTACTGACAGAGGCGCTTCTCAGTGTCGGTTGCTAGTTGCCTTCGGGGGGTCTGACGTGTAAAAAATGACCGTCAAGAATGTCGCGTCCTGTGTCCAATTCCAAATTATTTGTTTGTCCACGGATCTCACGGCTCTACCCGGTCATCCACGGAATGTGTACAGGCGCGTGGGGGAAGTGTGTTTGAAAGCAATTGGACCCGGACAGGAGAGTGTGTGCGAGGAAATGGGTTGGGGTAGCCCTTTTTTTGTCCCCGCTGTGACAGACGCATCTTTTCGCTCTCCCAAATGAGGTGGAGGGTAAAGAAAGAAAAGTAAACCAGAGAGAAAGAGGAGGAGGAAAGTGAACCAACGCTATTTTACTCGATAATGAAACATTTTGATGCTTGTAGTAGCCAAGGTATGAATTTACTTACTCTCCCTCCAGCTATGGGTAAATAGAGAAGACTTGGCTCTTTAACCTTGGTTAGGCAACCAGTCTAGGAGAAGTGAAACTCTGAATTCAAACCTGTTAAACTCTGCTTTGGGTGGTTACTACTAGAATATGCTTAGTCCGAATTAGTGATCTATTTCACTAATTTAAAAGATATTTTGTAAAAATAATGGTTCCCGTCATAGTAATCGGAAACGGTAAAACGAGTTCAAATCCTGAATGAAGCTGTTTGCATTTCACATAGTGCTAATACGTTTGGGAAAGCTATGCATCCAACTATTCTCCTTCCAGGCTATAAGTAAAATAGTAGGACAGACTGACCTCTTTAAACGTGGCTTGGCAACTAATCTAGGAGAAGGAAAACTCTGAAATCAAACCTGAACTCCACTTAAGAAATTGACCTTGTATCAAATCCTACGGAGGGGTTGTTAAATATATATATATATATGTGTGTGGAGAAATTATGCATTTATCGTGTATGGTTATGTCTATTTTTAATTTTGGCGAGGGAGGGGGTAGAGGATAATTGTATATTATTTATAATGCTTTGGTATTACCCTTTCCAGCTGGGAAAATTTGGCTCTTGATCGCCCTCGGTGGTGGCAGGCTCTCCGTAGCGGACTGTTCAAGTCTGAAGACACCCTGGCGCAACACCATGAAGCCAAGAGGTTCAGAAGAAAGCGGCGGCAACAAAGCACCTGCACATCAAAATCTTCAGGGACAGCCTTCACATAATTTTTTTCGAACATTGGACTTCACAATCACAGGAGGCGCTGTAAACTACAGGCGCACAATAAGTATATATATATTTACCAACCCCTCCGCACGAGCAGGATGCGACACAAGGTCAATTTCTTAAGCGGAGTTTATCAGGTTTGAATTCAGAGTTTTCCTTCTCCTAGACCGGTTGCCTAACCATGGTTAAAGAGCCCAGTCTGCCCTACTATTTACCCATAGCTGGAGGGAGAGTAGGATTCATACCTTTCCCAAGGGTATTAGCGCTAAGTGAAATGCAATTACCACGTCTAGGATTTGAACTCGGGGCGACGAGTCCATTTCCCAAGACTTTAACCATTACACCACGCGCTTCACAAAAAGTATATAGTCTTCCGAGACTGCAATGCCAATGAATGATTAACATTTATTAAAACATTTCAAAATCACTTGTATTCGGAGATTTTTATCTGAAATCAATTTGATTAAAAACGATTCAAATTATAACTATTATCCTCTTGCAACATCCCCTGTTTAAAATCGTCAGAGTTGAAATGCAATAAGGTAAATCCTGATTATTTTTCTTTTTTTATCATAAAGAAAGAAAGGGAAGAAAAAGGACATGCTGAACAGAATAAATATGATAAGAAAGAAAGAAAGAGAGTAAAGATTGAGAGAGGGTATTTATAATGGCATGTATCAGAGAATAGGAATTTGACCATGGTTAAATAGTAGGGCACTAATTACTGGGTTCTTAAAGCCTGGCAAATTGAAATGAATAAAAATTTCCTTAATTTGAATGAAATTCCACAGAATAGAAATGAGAAAATAAACAATTAGACATAAACACACACACACATCTTAACATCTGAATCCACAAAAACACATAAATAAATCAAAGAAGGTTAAAATATAATGACTGAACAATATGATAAAATACAAGCAAAACCCTACACACCAAATCCACTCAGATTTGGAGACATCAAACCTCACAAATTACCGACCTTTCGCAAAACTTTATACTTCGATTCAGATTAAAACGCTTGGATTCTCTGATATGACTTATAATGTCAAAGCAATTAATTTCTGTTAGTCTGGCGTTCGTGATTCATTACTCTATCAAGGTTAATAGCTTTGTGTGCGCGGACGCAGACCCCAACACACAGACATCAAATAACATTTTTATGTGCGTATGTATGTAAGTTATTTTGATAAATAAGTTTTTCAGTCCTATGACTGGTTTAAAACCAGAGAGGATGAAGAAACTGATATTAAATAAAAAGAAAAAGAAATACGATGGTTGACAGACAAATAAGGTCTCCAGTTCTTCTTGAGCGAAATAAAGATATACAGAAAATTATAAATCAGATATGACATATATAAGATACGTCTACGAAACAGAATAATCAACAAAGTTATTCCTGTAAAGCAAAATTGTCTACTAACTTTGGTCTAATAATTCGTTTTAAAAAACAAAATGTTTGCCTGCAGACGGTCGGGGGTAATATATACATCAGAACAAGATTGCCATACCGTAAAATCCAACCAACCAACCAACCAACTAAATCTATAAAAACAAAATTTGGACCGAAGAGAATAACGAAAACTTTTATAAAAGAAATGAATTTTATCTATTTAAAATTACTAAGTTATATTCAAAATCTAAAACATAATTGTGTTACCACATTTTACCCAAATGTTTTACCCTGTCGGTTGGAGCTTAGAATACGCTAACTATATACCATACAAAGAAGTAAAAAAATATACCATACAAAGAAAAAAAAAAGGGGTTCTGGGTAAGAGACTAAACTTATATCCAGAAAATATTAATATATAAATCCTGAGTAGGCGTTAAACTGCCATCGAACAAGAAAGTAAGGAACGTCGTCGGGCTGGCCTAAAAGCCGGTATCAACGATAGCGAAGGACTCTTTATCCCTTTAAAAAGCGCTAGATCAAGTAGATGTTTATAGCGTCTGAGATGAAGCGCCACACCTACCATCACTTTATTTTACCACACACTTTACTTCACTTTACCACACAAGCATCCTGTGCTACTCATACGCTGAGTTGGCGAAAACCGGTATCCAATCTGGAACCAAGTGGTTCCTAGACGGACCTCTACCGACTGAGCTAAAATCTAATTTATGTAGCTTTAGGGAATTCAGATTACCCCTTCATTGCTATTACTCCCAGTTCCCACCTGTTAGGATCCCATCTAAAACCACTCTTATAGGGTTTATTTTTACTTATAGTTATAAAAGTATTTCAAACATTTAATACGCTTCTTCTTTAATCTTCCGATCGTTATCATCCTGCAATCTATCTGGTTAAAAATCAGACCATTCCAAATCGTCAGAAATGAAATGCAAAAAAATAACTCATAATTACCCTGGTGTTGCTTATCCGCTGAATTCTTATTTCTTATGAGTGTCATTATCTCAGGTAATGGACTATTCCATTTTTATTATAAAGAGAGAAAAAACGGAAGAAAAAAGCCATGCTACGCAGAAAAATATAATAAGAAATAAATAGAAAAATAACGAGAGAAAGAGAAAGATAGAGAAAGGGGTGAGTGCACAGAAGCGATAACGCTAATATGTTCAATTGAAACCCTCCCCCTCTCTCTCTCTCTCTCTCTCTCTCTCTCTCTCTCTCTCTCTCTCTCTCACACTCATACCTACACACACACTGCCTCTCTGTGTGTTTGTTGTGTGTGTGTGTGTGTGTGTGTGTAATTTGGTGAATCTCTCTCTTCTCTCTCTCTCTCTCTCTCTCTCTCTCTCTCTCTCTGTCTCTGTCTCTGTGTCTCTGTCTCTGTCTCTGTCTCTCTCTCATATAACACACTCACTGCTCTGTGTGTGTTTGTTGTATGTGTGTGTGGTAATTTGGTGAATCTCTCTGTCTCGTCTCTTGTCTCTGTCTGTCTGTCTGTCTGTCTGTCTCTCTCTCTCTCTTCTCTCTCTCTCCTCTCTCTCTAACCTTTGGGGAGGGAGACATGTACCCAGTTTTCTAATCATCCACATTGACAAAAGCAAATAAAGTATACCAGTTTACCATTAGGTTATGCGTGTTTTAATACAATTTCATGTATATGTACAAATTCAATAATAATAATAATAATAATAATAATAAAATAAATAATAAGAGAAGAAGAAGAAGAAGAAGAAGGAAGAAGAGAAGAAGAATGCCCACGTAAGGTAGAGACGCGCAGGGTACGGGGCTTCGCCTGAAGGGTTAAGGTCCCCTCCATGCGCCACTCTTTCATTCGTTATTCGTTCCACAGTCCTTTTCCAGCGTGTCAATATTGTAATTCTATATTCCACCAGCAATCACCTAATAAAGACGAGTGTCAAAAATGACGCTAACGGTTAAGGCAACCCTTTGTATGGCACATGGGTGTTAAAAACATAAAAACACACACAGTCACACCCGCCGTCACCGCAAAACAACACACAAATAACAACCTCTCACACATGCACACACATAAACACAAACATGTTCATATATATATATATATGTATATATAAATATATATATATTATATATATATAATATATATATAATATATTATATATTATATACACACATATTTTAAATTATATATACTAGCATATATGCACCCCGGGTGCAAGTATTAAGTTTTAATATAATGAAATGTTAAATTAGAAAGGCTAATGAAAACTGAATAAGAATGCAGGTAAAAAGATTTGAAATAGGGGGGGGTCATTATCGAAAAATAGAACAGCTTGAAACTAACTCTTCCATCAATTTCCATTACTCCCGTCTTTCATTGGTAATTTTCCTAATTCAACTATTTTAGTTAGAATAGGAAGTAAAGAATAATAATACAGTTATTTTTTCTTGTTAATGGATTTCTTTTAAGATTTATATCCGAGATTTTTGCTCGGATTCGATAAGATAAAACCAAACAATTAGAAATCAATAATACTAAGCATATATTTTAGTTAAAATCAAATTTTAAATATCAATATGCAAATTAGGCCTTCTTTCGTTCACACTGTAAACGCTATTTTGTTGTATATATAAATACAATTACATGTTATTGGTTACGTAGATATGGTCAACAGTATTAATAAGGTATTACAATTTTATCAATAATTGAGGTTTAAATAAAAATAAAATTCATGGTAAATGTGACGACAAATAACTAAGGGAATCGTGACTTGAATAGTGATTTAGTTTCGGTTACAGACAGACAAACCACAATCTCCATTATAATAAGATATATATAATATATAATTATACACTTTTTAAATAATTCTGCATCAGGCTCTGTTGAGTCTTATTATAAACTATAATGCTTTCTGATTATTTTAAGAATTAGAAATAAAATTCATTTTATTTTAAATAAATTCATTTTATTTTTAATACAGACCAGCGCATTTTTTTTTGATTAATTCCAACTTTTGACTAGCAGCGCGTCTGTTTTGCTAAACAGTCAATCTTCCCGTCTTATTTTTGTTGGATGACCCGATCCACGTGCGGTCGATGCAGATATTTGCTAGGGTCCTCACATCAGTGAGGTAGGCCGGTGTTGCTTTTTTAAAACCGTAGAGAGGACGGCCCCCGAAACGGTTTGCACATTCTCTCCTGATGAGCCCATGCATTTGTAAACATCCTTTGTTTTATCAATATATCATATTTACACTGTCGGATTAATTTTCCATTTTATTTCACACACACCCACACACACACACACACACATATATAAATATATATATATAATATATATATATATATATATATATAAACAGACGCATGACATATATAAATTATATGTATTCAAGAGCAATATAAATAAATACAAATTGTATACGAAAGACAGCCATTGTGTCTGCATATATATATATATATATATATATATATATATATATATATATATATATATAAATTTAATTATACCAAAACTTATTGGTAAATCCTCGCGGTGAGAAAAAAACCCAGCAAATAGTTTTGTAAAAAATATACTACCAAACATCAACCGGGAGAAAAAATTTTTGGGAAAAAAGAAAAGACCAAGATAATCGTACCGAACCAAAAAATAATCTATTAGTACAATACTTTGGGCCAAAAAGAAAAAACAATTTATATGCACATATATATATAAGATATATATATATATTCATACAAAACCACCAGGAGACTAAAGCTAATAAGTAAAAAGTGCTCAATACCTAAGTAGAGCAAAATAATAAAGATAAATCTAATGAGTCAGACGAACTACTAAAAGTTTCGCTTAATGCTCTTCAGATCTTAGCCCTGAAGAGCATTAAGCGAAACTTTTAGTAGGTTCTTCTGACTCATTAGATTTATCTATCTATCTATCTTATCTATATATATATATAATTATATTATATATATTATATATATATATATTGTTTGGAATTTAATATGAAGAATTGGGGTGTGAATATGAGAAAAGTTTTTGAATGTTAAGTTTCGTTTTATTTTCGTTAATTTTCCAGCATATTTATACCCCTTCTTTGAAACATATATACGTATATGGCTAGAAATAGATATCTCTCCGTGTG
>CM042146.1:27913269-27920769 GCA_023376005.1 Doryteuthis pealeii
CCTGAAACCTCCGTCTTAAGGAAATTGACCTTGTGTCGCATCCTGCTCGCGCGGAGGGTTTGGTAAAATATATATATATATGTTCAAATATTTCTCGATTTGTTTAGCCTTACATTTGAACATATATGCCCGCCTAAATCATTCATTATTAACTAATTAATTTTCAAAATTAGGTATGACTTCAATTAAGCACATATTCTCAAAAAAAATATATATACAAGGCGTGTCTTAAGAGTATCGTGATTGAAGCTGTATTTACCAAGATATAAATGTACAATGAATGGAACGTTAATTTTTCAGAATAACAAGTGTGTCAAAAAGTATCGAGATTGAAGCTGTATTTACCAAGATAGAAATGAACAATGAATGGAACGTTACTTTTTTTCAGAATACAAGGTGTGTCATAAAAGTATCGAGATTCTCAAAAGAATGTCCATCACTGAAGCAAGTCATGGAGAAGGTCTAAAAGACCGAAACGTTGCATCGTCGACAATAAATATCCAGTTTCCATAGCATCCCGTGTTTGTCTACCTTTCTCCACACACACACACACACACACACACACAAAAAAAAAACACACACACACACACACATATATATATATATATATATATATATAATATATATTATAAGGTATGTGATAAAAGTATCAGATTGAAGCTGTATTTACCAAGATAGAAATGAACAATAAATGGAATTTTAACTTTTTCAGAATACAATGTGTGTCAAAAAGTTAAAAAATCTTGATACTTTTTTATACACCTTGTATATATATATTTGTTTTCAAATAAGAAAAATACTAAATTTCTGTAAAAAGTAAAGAATATATCTAATACTAAAAAATATAAATCTACAATAAAAGTAAAAACGGATATTATTTTCAAAAATCCAAATTAGCCGTTACTAAAACATTCACGGCTACATGGCCATCATTAGATTTTTTTTACAGGAGTAAAATGTGATGATATCTGTAGTGGAAACCGACAAACCCCTGTCAGTGAAATTGCAGTAAATTTCAGTGTGTTCAATTGAACCCTTTCAAATAATTTAAGAGCAACCAAGGAAAAAAAAACCTAAATTCATAAAAGGGTTTCGTCTGATTTAAATTGTACAAAAAATGCAGATGTCTGAATGTCGACATTAATCACATTCAGCTGTGCGAGCAATGGCATCGTATCATCCCTTATCATGAAAAATGGATTTCGAATAATGACCGGAGAACATCTACACAATGACTTGATGCGAATGAGGGGTCAAAATCTCAACCCGTAAAACACGCTACCGTAATACTTCGTAGGTGAGGGTGTGTGTCTGGAAAGAAACAGAAACGGGTTTTTTTTTATGCACAATAGCATTCTGCAAAGTAGCCAGACATTCAATGTGCAAGGATATGTAAAATAGATTTAAATCCGACACAAAAAATAAACATCCAGGTGGCGAATCTAACGAGTGTCAGGTGACTGCATGTGACAACGCCCTGCCTGGTGTTGCACAAGGAGGAGTCAATAATGTTGAATCACTTGCAGATGTGCATTTGGTTGCACTGAGTCTATTCAAGTGACATCCCGACTAGAGATTACCCACTCTAAAAAGGGATACCCTAACGAAAACTAGAAAGAATACACGCCCTCCGTCGGGCGTAAATATTTCAGCTTTAATGTAATGAAATATGTTAAATTAGAAAGACTAACGAAATTAAATACGAGCACATATAAAAAGGTTATTCAATTTTATTTCAATTGGTTTCTGTATAAAAAATATTCGTAAGATTGATTTTAAAACGTTGCGGAATAAAAATTATCAAAGATTATTTTTCATAAAATGATACTAGTTATTGTAAAAAGTATCTATCTCTCTCTCCCTCTCTCTCTCTCTCTCTCTCTCTCTCTCTCTCTCTATATATATATATATATATATATATATATATATATATATAATATATATATTGATTAAAGAAATGGATACAATAGAAACCTACTCGAGTTTCACCATAAGGATCTTCAGGGTTAAATCCACTGAATTAATCGGTACCTCGATTAATTCAGTGGATTTAATTCCCTGAAGATCCGCATGGTGAAACTCGAGTAGGTTTCTATTGTATCCATTTCTTTAATAAAGTTGCTCTATTTTCTATTGAGCACTTTGTATTTGTTATATCGCTGACTTAACCCCTGGATTTTGTGCACCTCCAACGATCGTGCCCATATTCACGGTAAGCCACCTTTTATCTTTATATATATATATATATATATATATATATTATATATATATGTGTGTGTGTGTTTGTGTGTGTGTGTGTGTGTGTGTGTTTCTATATGCTAGTGTGAGTGTGTGTGTTGAATGTGTGCCTATGTGATGTGTGGTGTGTGTTGTGTGTGTGAGAGAGAGAGAGAGAGAGAGAGAGAGAGAGAGAGAGAGAGAGAGAAAAGAAAGGTGAAAGGTGAATATGCACAACAGAGTACACATCCTTTTATAAAGGAAAATTGTTAGGAAAAATTAGTTTCTACCTGACAAAGTTTCCCTTTTTGGCAAAATAGAATCTCACACAATCTTTCAATTTTAATTTTAGCCTTGTGTCTTTCTATCTTCGTTGGACTTAATGATTAATCTGAACGACACCCCCCTTCTTGATATATGATTGCTTGCAATTTAAACAGGTTGCCGTGTATATATTTTCCAGGCCTATCATTAAAGTGATGTCAGAGTAATCGAGCCTATATATATATATATATATATATATATATATATATATATATATATATATTGTGAAAGATTTGGCTTTTAATTTATTGATCACCACCAGCTGACTGAATAGAAGAAAATACTTTGCCAGTCTGAAATCATATTGTAATTGAGATTATGTATCTGTCTGTATCCCAAACTACGTCACCACTAGCGTCACAGTTACCTTAGTTATTTACATTATATTCCCAATGGTTATCAAGTAATCCTTACTTAATCTTAATTAGAATCTTATTTATTTACAATGTCTGTAAGATCTAGCCAAGATAAATTTGTCTCAAAACAGCCAATATTATTTATATATTTGACATCCTGCGATTTGTGTTATATATAATTAAAAAAATGAATGTTTACATAGTATATGATGAGAATAATTTGTATACCGGGTTTATTAAACCCGTGTTTACTAAATAATTACTTGGTGCTATTGATTTCTCATATTATTGTTATATACTCAAACGTATTAAAAGCAATCATATATATAATTGTGCATTGAAATCAATTAGGCGCGTGGGCTAGTGGTTAGAGTGGTGGCAAATGGACTCGTCGATTCGAGTTCAATTCCTAGACGAAGCTGTTAGCATTTCACATAGCGCTAATACCCTTGGGAAAGGTATGAATCCATATATTCTCTTTCCAGCAATGGGTTAAATAGTAGGGCAAACTGGGCCCTTCAGCCTTGGGTAGGTAACCAGTCTAGGAGAGGGATAACTCTGAATTCAAAATTCCTCAGGTCGGTCGTTGGTTGGGTTTGTGGCAACCGTTGATGCACCAATTCTTTCCTATCGACTGTGTCAAAAAGTGTGGATGATCCAACACAAGCCTTCACCATTATAAACAAATCACTGTGTGGGTGTTCATTGTACGAACCCCCATGCGTCGAAAATCGACGAGAGAGTCCATAATATAATTGTGTATTGAAATCAATTAGAATAAAGTAAAAATAAGTGTAATGGTTTTTGTGTTCGTATTTGATTTCATTAGTCTTTTTAATTCAATATAATATTCAATTATATTAAAACTTAAATACTTGAGCTCGTTGGAGCATTTTTGTTGTTGCTAGTCCATTTAAAATAAGAAGAAACTATGGTGTGCAATTGGTAGGTCGATTTTTCACTTTTTAAAATATCAAATTACATGAAACGCCAGAAGTTGTTAATTGGTCTATTAAGTAATGGTATCAAAAATTAAATCTTGAAGTTGCAGTCATTTTTGAGGAAATGGCATCAAAAATCGTAGACAAAAATGCACTGAATTTATTTATTAGAAAAAAAGAACAACAATAACAATATCAATTTATCATTAATGCAAAATTAATTTTTCACATATGCTAACTGACCTTTTGATTACTGAATTGATTTGGGGTGCTTATTGAAGACATGATCCTAATTTTTACTTCTTCAGAATAGAATTTAACAGCATAATAAAGATTTATGAAACAACCCAACAATTCAAAATCAAATCTGCTAACTCTAAAATGCAACTTTACACTCTGTTTAACCCTTTATCTACCGCCCGATGATCAAAATGACAAGCCACCCGAAACACCCAAGATTGTCAGCTCTTAGAAAATGGTGTAGAGCGAATGCCCATGAAGTTGGAATTCCTAAATGATCGTTTGTTTTCATCCAGGACATTGTAAGCGTCTAATGACAACCAACTTCACTATTTAGTGCTGTAAAACTTTTCAGGAACGCTGATATTTGACATCATTATAGGTAGCACTACTGAGATAAAATTTACATCATTTTGTAAAAAATTTAACAGTTTTGAAATAATAAATATTTTTTTGTTGTTGAATTTTAGTTATAATTTCGTCATTTAATTTTATTTTGATAAAATGACAACATTCTCTGGTTTAAATTTCCGAAATTGTTATATTTTCTTATCAAATCTAAAATTATTATATTTATATAAATCTATCTGAAATTGTTTTATTTTCTTATCAATAAATTTCTGAAATAGTCTTTTTTAAATTTCTGTTATATTTTCTTATTAATATTTTCGGTCAAATTTTGCAGAACTAAGAATTTTTTCGGTGCATTTGTGTCTGCAATATTTGATGCCATTTTCTCAAAAATTGGTACAAGTTCAAGATCTAATTTTTGGTATGAGTACTTAATAGACCAACTCACAAATTTTGGTGTTACGTGTAATTTGATATTTTTTAAAAAGTGAAAAATCGACCTACTCTATTGTGCAACAAGACAGCAATAGCGTTACTGTCGGTTATTAGAAAACACGTTAACTGCCCTCTTCGATATTAATAGCAGCGATCAGTAACCGTGTGGTTGGCTGAAATAATTGCAGAGGGGGAGAATACATTGGCGATAATTCTAGTTGTACTACTTGTGGAACTTGAATTAATTACTATATTATTTACATTCAGAGTTGAAATGAACAGGGTGCCAAACAGAGTGCCAAACAGAGTGCGATGTTTCGCAAACCTCTATTGTGAGACAGTTTGCTAGCACCGTGAGTTCGATCTTCAGAAGTGCTCAATACGTATTGCCTTGTGCCAGAGTACACTACTTATGAGTGAAGACAATGTTTTTTTTTTATGTAATATTTAATGAACACAAATAATGATAACTATAGTCACTTACCCTATATCTAGTGACTGAATGTGAAGAGAGGAAGTAAATCCGACGGTATGTTATATATCAAAAAAAATGAAAAAAATATGACTGAATATAATTATATAATAATATATATATATATATATATATATATATATATATATTATATATATATATATATATATAATATATACTGAATATTATATATATATATATATATATATATATATATATGTAATATATATATATATATATATATATATATATATATGATATATATATATATATATATATATATATATATGGAGTAAATATGGAAATTAAATCCGACAATGTAAAGAAAATTGAAAAAAACAAGTATTCCGAAATTGGGATGAATTTAATAATCGATGTTTAAAACATTTCGGTTACATTGAACCTTCATCAGGATGTCTCTTGGGGTGAAGAAAATGATGGATGTTTTTATATGTGACAGGAGATGAAAATCTTTTTAGTTATGTAACTGTATTTGATCAGCGTTTTAATTTTGAAAGGCAAGTCGCGATCTATGAATTAAATATTTTTAGAAAAAAACAATATTTAATTCATACTGTCGGATTCACTTCCATTTACTTTTCATTTATATATATATATATATATATATATAATATATATATATATACTGATTTTAGACCTTGTATATCGAAGTTAGGGTCCCGAAGTCATGATGTCAACGGCGTATGGTAATTGGCCGTACGTGACGACCCGTGATGTATCAGGACGGAATCTTGGTTGCTGAGTAGTCCATGACATGCAACACTTTACTTTGGCCCTTACTAAGGCTACACGGGCGGTCAGAGAGACACCCGCCGATTAATCGGCCGGTCACATCAACTCCTGTATTATTGTCCCAACCCTATTGCCCTCATGACAAAAAGAAGTCTCCTGGCTATAACGTTAAACACTGGTGGTGAAGTCCAGTTCTGGAACTCTGAGAAATGTGGAGCACCCCTTCATCAATATTACTCCTAGATTTAGTATAATCCGGGGTGGTAGTACCTGTTAAGGTCACATTTATGGGCTAAATATAAAAATTGAATTTAAAAATGAATTTAAAAAGATATTGAGTATCCGTCAAGGATTTTTTTAAAAATCGGCATAAAATAACCCAAAATGGATTGATATGCCGTAAAATCCAACCAACTAGCCAACCAATTGACTCTCAGAAACAAAATTTAGACATCTACACAGTATCTATTACTTATGAAAAACTATTCATACACCTTCATTTAAATTATAGATCTATGGGTTGAATAGATAAAAATAGTTCTAACTTGACTATAAAAAAATTGAGTTTAAAAAGAAATTGATTTTTTTTTTAAAGTGTTGAATACTCATCAAGAATGAATAAAACAAAACGTCTTCCGCATAAAAATGACCCAACAAGGATTGATATGCCGTAAAATCCAATCAACCAGCCAACCAATTTAACTTTTGAGCTTCTATGGTATATTTTATCATTTATATTGCCAACAAACTGTTATAAATTTTCAGAGATTTGTTTAGTAAATTACGTGTCGTTATCGAAGACGCTATCATTGTACAAATAAACAGTATACAAGTTTAGACTCGTTATTAATTCCATGGAGGACTTATATTAGTCAAACGCCTATATATATATATATATATATATATATATAATATATATAATATATATATATTCACATAAAATGACAGAAATACTCTTTACTGTATTATGAACCAGTCGGTGGGGCCTTGGAAAATGCTGATTTTACCCTCTGCAGAGAGGTAATACCCCCACCAAAATGGTGCCAGATTGTATGAAACTAACTACATCTGAGGCTCCGATTAGAAGGATCTGGGGAGTGCAAAGTACCTTTTTAGTGGCATTACTCACAGACCCACACAAATCTGGAGTGTGAGCACATGATAGGGTCTTATCTATGGGTCAAAATGATCGGTTTATAAATCATTTGTACGAGCGAAATATGCACCCCTTGGTGCAAGTATTTAAGTTGTAATTTAATAAAATAGTATATTCAATTAGAAAGACTAATGAAACTAAATATGAATATATTAAACTTATTGGGATTTTAATTTAATTGATTTCTATATAAAATTATATAAAGGATTACTTTTAATACGTTTGAGAATAACACGATAGAATTAGAAATGAGTA
>CM042146.1:27928269-27930769 GCA_023376005.1 Doryteuthis pealeii
GTGGGTTGTTCCTTGTATGAACCCTCATGCGTGCGTCGAAATCGACGAGAGAGTTCATAATATATATATAACAACCCCTCCGCCTGAGTATGATGTGACACAAGGTCAATTTATAAAGCGAGGTTTAAGAGGTTTGATCTAAGAGTTTTCCTTCTCCTATACTGGTTTCCTAATCACGGTTAAAAAGCCCAGTCTACCCTACTATTTACCCACAACTGTAGGGAGAATAGTTGGATTCATACCTTTCCCAAGGGTATTAACGCTACGTGAAATGCAAACAGCCTCGTCCAGGATTTGAACTCGGGTCAACTAGTTCATTTCCTACGACTCTAAACATTACACCACTTGCCTTACCAGTTCTTTTAAATTGTATGTTATAGGTCTGTTAGTTGGTTGGATTTTACGGCATGTCAACCCTTGTTGGGTTATTCTATGCCAAAGACGCTTAGTTTTGTTCATTCCGAAAAAAATAACTTTCCATTCATTCTTCATTTCTATGTTGGTAAATACTGCTTTAAACTTGGTACTTTTTTGACACACCTAGTATTCTGAAACAAAATAATGAATGAATGGAACTTTATTTTTTCAGAATACCAGGTGTGTGAAAAAGTACAGAAAATCTCGATAATTTTTTGACACACTTTGTACAATTACATATGTTGAAGTGATTGAGTCCAAATATTCTCCCCCCAGCTATGGATGAATAGTGGGACAGACTGGGCTATTTAACTTTGGTAAGTGTATTTTACCTAAAAAATCAGCATTAAATTTTTTGACCTTTTTTTTTTATCTAGAATTGAACTCTGACTGCAGGCTTTCAATAATTTAGTTTCTTTCTATCATATTGTTTCGCATATTATCTTTTTTTTTTAATTTGCAATTTCTTTTTTTTTTCATTAGACACTCTCAATTAAACTCGTTCCCCTCCCTTCTGACTTCTCAGATGTCCATTTCTTTTACCTTTTTTCATCAAACTCCCCAAAGGGTCCACACTCCACCCCCCAACCCTTGTCACTCAGAAGCCTGCGGTTTTGCCATACTCATATTCCCCCCCCCCCTCAAAACTATTTCACATCAACCCCGACAAATAACCTCATCTATACCCTCAATTAATACTTTTTTGTCCTTATACTTTTTTAACAATGGACTTCTTCTTCTTCTTCTTCTTCTTCTTCTCTTCTTCTCTTCGTCGTCGTCGTCGTCGTCTTCTTCTTCTCCCCCCTTCTTCTCCCCTTCTTCTTCTTCTTCTTCTTCTTCTTCTCTTCCCCTATTTCTCTTCTTCTTCTTCTCTCCTCCCCTTCTTCTTCTTCTTCTTTTCTTCTTCTTCTTCTTCTTCTTCTTCTTCTTCTTCTTCTTCTTCTTCTTCTTCTCCTCCTTCCCATACTTCTTCTTCTCCTCTTTCCCATTCTTCTTCTTCTTCTTCTTCTTCTTCTTCTTCTTTCTTCTTCTCTTCTTCCTTCTTCTTCTTCTTCTTCTTCTTCTTCTTCCCCCTTCTTCTTTCTTCTTCTTCTTCTTTCTTCTTCTTCTTCTTCTTCTTCTCTCTCTTCTTCTTCTTTACCCCTTCTTCTTCTTCTTTCTCCTCTTCTTCTTCTTTCTTCTTCTTCTTCTTCTTCTCTCTTCTCTTCTTCTTCTTCTCTGCACATTTTCTACTTATTTTTATTATTCTCTCCTTTCATCTCTAAACCCATCAAATCTCTCTACTGTTGTTGTTGTTGTTGGCCTTGGTAATCGCTAGGATCCTAGTTCGATACCTATTCACGCCAACTCAACGCATCAGTAGCACAATTTGAGTAATCTGATTTATGTTGTAAAGTTGGCGCTCCACCTCAACAAATACAATCTCTCTTTGCTAGTGAAAAGGGGATAGACCCCCTCGCCGTCGGGTTGATAGCGACAACAGCTCACTCTGTTTACTTCACTCCGTATTTTATTTCTCATTCCCAAAATTATTTTTCTTTTTTCTTTTTATTTATTCCTTTTTCCTCTCCTGATCCTCTCCGTTGTTGTTGTTGTTGTTGTTGTTGTTGTTGTTCTTCTTCTTCTTCAATTAGCTCCGTCTAACTAAAACCTCGTTTTTCTTTTCTGAAAGATCGGACAAAAGTGCAGGAAAGACAAGGGGGGGGGTGTGCGGTGGGTGACAAGAGCGAATTGGACGTAGATGTGGAGATAGAGAAAAAAAACGAGTGGTGAGGATTGGGGAGAAAAGGGGTAAGGGTAAAGACAGGGGGACACCTATAACGGACTTCACCAGGGACAATCTGCTTAAGGAAAAGCAGCTGTCCTTTAGAAGGCCCCCCACCACCCCTAACCTCACGACGTCACCCCTCTCCTCAATTTCGAATCCCGTTCTCGTTCCTCTTGTCACATAACTTCACACGCACCTCTACTAAGATACCGACATTTAAACTTGGTCCACTCACCCATCGCACTTTTCATCTCCCCCCCACCCCCTCACCCTCAACCCTAATGCAGAACCCCGTTTTTTTGTTGTCCCCAAATC
>CM042146.1:27933269-27950769 GCA_023376005.1 Doryteuthis pealeii
GGGTCTGACGTGTAAAAAATGACCGTCAAGAATGTCGCGTCCTATGTCCAATTCAAAATTATTTGTTTGTCCACGGATCTCACGGCTCTACCCGGTCATCCACGGAATGTGTACAGGCGCGTGGGGGAAGTGTGTTTGAAAGCAATTGGACCCGGACAGGAGAGTGTGTGCGAGGAAATGGGTTGGGGTAGCCCCTTTTTTTGTCCCCGCTGTGACAGACGCATCTTTTCGCTCTCCCAATAGAGACGGGGGGGGGGGTAAAGAAAGAAAGGTAAACAGAGAGAAAGAGGAGGAGGCAAGTGAACCAACGCTATTTTACTCGATAATGAAACATTTTGATGCTTGTAGTAGCCAAATTGTCAGGCTAGAGATTTTGTAGTTTTCACCTGAAGTACTAGAGGGAGAATATTTGGAC
Organism: Doryteuthis pealeii; assembly: GCA_023376005.1. Classification (NCBI taxonomy): domain Eukaryota; kingdom Metazoa; phylum Mollusca; class Cephalopoda; order Myopsida; family Loliginidae; genus Doryteuthis; species Doryteuthis pealeii. The sequence continues at coordinate 27,933,685 of CM042146.1, forward strand.
CATATGACCTTTAGGCACCCCTTTTTGATTTCGATTAAGAAAGGACATGTTTTTCATTTACACCGTCAATATCCGGTTGTTTTAACAAACGATTTTTAGATTTTTTTTTAAATTATAAAACTAACCCTAACTCTAACCCCTAAAAAACAACCGGATATTGACGGTGTAAATGAAAAACATGTCCTTTCTTAATCGAAATCGAAAAGGGGTGCCTAAAGGTAATATCGTCCGAATATTTTGAATGTGGTTGGCAGCCTTTCGTCTACGAGCGACGATAGAGTAATGTCAAGTTTTCAAAAAAAACTTTGAACTTTGAACTACTTAACCTAGGCGGATTCATATGGAGGATGAGTTGTTGCCCATGCAGCAAATCCCCCTCTCCGCACTAACACTGTTATCCAAAGGAAATGTAAGGGACCAATGCAGTTTGGCAACGGTAGTGTCACAGGTGTTAATGGGTAGCACTGGATTTCAGTATTACACCAACTTAGGGACTCCGGCTCCTGATTAATTTCGGTGTTTACACCCCTAGACTTTACTTGAAAGGCAATAGAGGTCCTCTGTGTCGGACTTCCCCTTGAGTTGATGGGTTGTCGACCAAGCCTAAGGAGCCCCTTCAAAACCATTTTTTGAGTGTATATGTGTAGAAATAATCGTAAGAAATGGACTCGTCGAACCGAGTTCAAATACAGGACAAGGCTGGACAAGAATCCCAACAAGAAACCCCAGACAGAAAATCAAGAAGAAATCCACCCTAAGCCCAGATTGCAGATCCCGAATAATAGATAGCAGAGACAACTTTGACGAAACATAATTTAAATGTATTAGATAAGTAAAGGTCTATGGAGGCCGTGGTGTAATGGTTAGAGTCGTAGGAAATTGACTGATTGAATTCAAATCCTGGACGAAGCCACAGTTCACATAGCGCTAATACCATTTAAAAAGGTATGAATTTACCTACTCTTCCTCCAGCTATGGGTAAGTAGGGAAGACTTGGCTCTTTAACCTTGGTTAGGCAACCAGTCTAGGAGAAGTGAAACTCTGAATTCAAACCTGTTAAACTCTGCTTTGGGTGGTTACTACTAGAATATGCTTAGTCCGAATTAGTGATCTATTTCACTAATTTAAAAGATACTATGTAAAAATAATGGTTCCCGTCATAGTAATCGGAAACTGTAAAACGAGTTCAAATCCTGAATGAGGCTGTTTGCATTTCTCATAGTGCTAATACGTTTGGGAAAGGTATGCATCCAACTACTCTCCTTCCAGGCTATAAGTAAAATAGTAGGGCAGACTGACCTCTTTAACCTTGGCTTGGCAACTAATCTAGGAGAAGGAAAACCCTGAAATCAAACCTTAACTCCACTTAATAAATTGACCTTGTATCAAATCCTGTTCGTGCAGGTTGTTAAATATATATATGTGTGTGTCGAAATGTATGCATCTATCGTGTATGGTTATGTCTATTTTTAATTTTGGCGAGGTGGGGTAGAGGGTAATTGTATATTATTTATAATGCTTTGGTATTACCCTTTCCAGCTGGGAAAATTTGGCTCTTGATCGCCCTCGGTGGTGGCAGGCTCTCCGTAGCGGACTGTTCAAGTCTGAAGACACCCTGGCGCAATACCATGAAGCCAAGAGGTTCAGAAGAAAGCGGCGGCAACAAAGCACCTGCACATCAAAATCTTCAGGGACAGCCTTCACATATATTCACGTATATATATATTTACCAACCCCTCCGCACGAGCAGGATGCGACACAAGGTCAATTTCTTAAGCGGAGTTTATCAGGTTTGAATTCAGAGTTTTCCTTCTCCTAGACCGGTTGCCTAACCATGGTTAAAGAGCCCAGTCTGCCCTACTATTTACTCATAGCGGGAGGGAGAGTAGGATTCATACCTTTCCCAAGGGTATTAGCGCTAAGTGAAATGCAATTACCACGTCTAGGATTTGAACTCGGGGCGACGAGTCCATTTCCCAAGACTTTAACCATTACACCACGCGCTTCACAAGAAGTATATAGTCTTCCGAGACTGCAATGCCAATGAATAATTAACATTTATTAAAACAGAGACATTTCAAAATCACTTATATTCGGAGATTTTTATCTGAAATCAATTTGATTAAAAACGATTCAAAGTATAACTATTATCATCTTGCAACATCCCCTGTTTAAAATCGTCAGAGTTGAAATCCAATAAGGCAAATCCTGATTATTTTTCTTTTTTTTTATCATAAAGAAAGAAAGGGAAGAAAAAGGACATGCTGAACAGAATAAATATGATAAGAAAGAAAGAAAGAGAGTAAAGATTGAGAGAGGGTATTCATAAGGGCATGTATCAGAGAATAGGAATTTGACCATGGTTAAATAGTAGGGCACTAAATATTTACTGGATTCTTAAAGCCTGGCAAACTGAAATGAATAAAAATTTCCTTAATATGAAAGAATTCCACAGAATAGAAATGAGAAAATAAACGATTAGACATAAACACACACACATCTTAACATTTGAATCCACAAAAACACATAAATAAATCAAAGAAGGTTAAAATATAATGAGTGAACAATATGATAAAATACAAGCAAAACCCTACACACCAAATCCACTCAGATTTGGAGACATCAAACCTCACAAATTACCGACCTTTCGATTTATACTTCGATTCAGATTAAAACGCTTGGATTCTCTGATATGACTTATAATGTCAAAGCAATTAATTTCTGTTAGTCTGGCGTTCGTGATTCATTACTCTATCAAGGTTAATAGCTTTGTGTGCGCGGACGCAGACCCCAACACACAGACATCAAATAACATTTTTATGTACGTATATATGTAAGTTATTTTGATAAATAAATTTTTCAGTCCTATGACTGGTTTAAAACCAGAGAGGATGAAGAAACTGATATTAAAAAAGAAAGAAAAAGAAATACGATGGTTGACAGACAAATAAGGTCTCCAGTTCTTCTTGAGCGAAATAAAGATATACAGAAAATTATAAATCAGATATGACATATATAAGATACGTCTACGAAACAGAATAATCAACAAAGTTATTCCTGTAAAGCAAAATTGTCTACTAACTTTGGTCTAATAATTCGTTTTAAAAAACAAAATGTTTGCCTGCAGAATGGTCGGAGGTAATATATACATCAGAACAAGATTGCCATACCGTAAAATCCAACCAACCAACCAACCAACCAACCAATCTATAAAACAAAATTTGGACCGAAGAGAATAACGAAAACTTTTATAAAAGAAATGAATTTTATCTATTTAAAATTACTAAGTTATATTCAAATCTAAACATCATTGTGTTACACATTTTACCCAAATGTTTTACCCTGTCGGTTGGAGCTTAGAATACGCTAACTATATACCATACAAAGAAGTAAAAAAATATACCATACAAAAAAAAAAAAAAACAGGGGGGTTCTGGGTAAGAGACTAAACTATATCCAGAAAATATTGATATATAGATCCTGAGTATGGCGTTAAACTACATCGAACAAGTAAGTAAAGGAAAGTCGTCGGGTTGGCCTAAAGTCGGTATCAACGATAGCGAAGGACTCTATCTCCTTTTAACAAGCGCTAGACCAAGGAGATTGTTTATTAGCGGCTGAGATGGAGCGCCACACCTACCATCACTTTATTTTACCACACACTTTACTTCACTTTACCACACAGATCTCTGTGCTACTCATACGCTGAGTTGGCGAGAACCGGTATCCAATCTGGAACCAAGTGGTTCCTAGACAGACCCTCTACCGACTGAGCTAAAATCTAATTTATGTAGCTTTAGGGAATTCAGATTACCCCTTCATTGTTATTACTCCCAGTTCCACCTGTTAGGGTCCCATCTAGACCATTCTATAGGGTTTATTTTTACTTATAGTTATAAAAGTATTTAAAACATTAATACGCTTCTTCTTTAATCTTCCGATCGTTATCATCCTGCAACTCTATCTGGTTAAAAATCAGACCATCCAAATCGTCAGAAATGAAATGCAAAAAAAGAAATCTTAATTACCTGGTATTGCTTATCCGCTGAATTCTTATTTCTTATGAGTGTCATTACCTCAGGTAATGGACTATTCCATTTTTATTATAAAGAGAAAAAACGGAAGAAAAAAGTCATGCTACACAGAAAAATATAATAAGAAGATAGAGAGAGGGGTGAGCGCACTGAAGCGATAACGCTAATATGTTTCAATTGAACCCCTCCCCCCCCTCTCTCTCTCTCTCTCTCTCTCTCTCTCTCTCTCTCTCTCTCATACCTACACACAACACACACACACTGCCTCTGTGTGTGTTTGTGTGTGTGTGTGTGTGTGTAATTTGGTGAATCTTTCCTCTTCTCTCTCTCTCTCTCTCTCTCTCTCTCTCTCTCTGTCACTGTCTCTGTCTCTGTCTCTCTCTCATATACACACTCACTGCCTCTGTGTGTGTTTGTTGTATGTGTATGTGTAATTTGGTGAATCTCTCTGTCTCTGTCTCTGTCTCTGTCTGTCTCTGTCTCTGTCTCTGTCTCTCTCTCTCTCTCTCTCTCTGTCTCTGTCTCTCTCTCTCTCTCTAACCTTTGGGGAGGAGACATGTACCCAGTTTTCTAATCATCCACATTGACAAAAGCAAATAAAATATACCAGTACCATTAGGTTATGCGTGTTTTAATACAATTTCATGTATATGTACAAATTCAATAATAATAATAATAATAATAATAATAATAATAAAATAATAATAATAATAATAAGAAGAAGAAGAAGAAGAAGAAGAAGAAGAAGAAGAATGCCCACGTAAGGTAGAGACCGCTAGGGTACGGGGCTTCGCCTGAAGGGTTAAGGTCCCCTCCATGCGCCACTCTTCATTCGTTATTCGTTCCACAGTCCTTTTCCAGCGTGTCAATATTGTAATTCTATATTCCACCAGCAATCACCTAATAAAGACGAGTGTCAAAAATGACGCTACGGTTAAGGCAACCCTTTGTATGTGCACATGGGTGTTAAAACATACAAAACACACACAGTCATAACCGCCGTCACGCAAAAACACACACAAATAACAACCCTCTCACACATGCACACACATAAACACAAACATGTTCATATATATATATATATGTATATATAAATATATATATATATATATATATATATATACATATATATATATATATATATACACACATATTTTAAATTATATATACTAGCAAATATATGCACCCTCCGGGTGCAAGTATTTAAGTTTTAATATAATGAAATGTTAAATTAGAAAGGCTAATGAAACTGAATAAGAATGCAGGTAAAAAGATTTGAAATAGGGGGGGGGCATAATCGAAAAATAGAACAGCTTTGAAACTAACTCTTCAATCAATTTCCATTACTCCCGTCTTTCATTGGTAAATTTTCCTAATTCAACTATTTAGTTAGAATAGGAAGTAAAGAATAATAATACAGTTATTTTTTCTTGTTAATGGATTTCTTTTAAGATTTATATCCGAGATTTTTGCTCGGATTCGATAAGATAAAACCAAACAATTAGAAATCAATAAACTAAGCATATATTTATTAAAATCAAATTTTAAATATCAATATGCAAATTAGCCTTCTCGTTCACACTGTAAACCGCTATTTTGTTGTATATATAAATACAATTACATGTTATTGGTACGTAGATATGGTCAACAGTATTAATAAGGTATTACAATTTTATCAATAATTGAGGTTTAAATAAAAATAAATTCATGGTAAATGTGACGACAATAACTAAGGGAATCGTGACTTGAATAGTGATTTAGTTTCGGTTACAGACAGACAAACCCACAATCTCCATTATAATAAGATATATATATATATAATTATACACTTTTTAAATAATTCTGCATCAGGCTCTGTTGAGTCTTATTATAAACTATAATGCTTCTGATTATTTTTAAGAATTAGAAATAAAATTCATTTTATTTTTAAATAAAATTCATTTTATTTTTAATACAGACAGCGCATTTTTTTTTGATTAATTCCAACTTTTGACTAGCAGCGGTCTGTTTTGCTAACAGTCAATTCTTCCCGTCTTATTTTTGTTGATGACCGATCCACGTGCGGTCGATGCAGATATTGCTATGGTCCTCACATCAGTGAGGTAGGGCCGGTGTTGCTTTTTAAAACCGTAGAGAGGAAGGCCCCGAAACGGTTTGCACATTCTCTCCTGATGAGCCCATGCATTTGTAAACATCCTTTGTTTTATCAATATATCATATTTACACTGTCGGATTAATTTCCATTTTATTTCACACACACACACACACACACACACACACACACACACATATATATATATATATATATATATATATATATATATATATATATATATATAAACAGACGCATGACATATATAAATTATATGTATTCAAGAGCAATATAAATAAATACAAATTGTATACGAAAGACAGCCATTGTGTCTGCATATATATATATATATATATATATATATATATATATATATATATATATATATATAATTTAATATACCAAACTTATTGGTAAATCCTCGCGGTGAGAAAAAAAACCAGCAAATAGTTTGTAAAAATATACTACCAAACATCAACCGGGGAGAAAAGTTTTTTGGGAAAAAAGAAAAGACCAAGATAATCGTACCAACCAAAAAATAATCTATTAGTACAATACTTTGGCCCAAAGAAAAAACAATTTATATGCATATATATATATATATAAGATATATATATATATTCATACAAAACCACCAGGAGACTAAAGCTAATAAGTAAAAAGTGCTCAATACCTAAGTAGAGCAAATAATAAAGATAAATCTAATGAGTCAGACGAACCTACTAAAAGTTTCGCTTAATGCTCTTCAGATCTTTGCCCTGAAGAGCATTAAGCGAAACTTTTAGTAGGTTCGTCTGACTCATTAGATTTATCTATATATATATATATATATATATATATATATATATATATATTGTTTGGAATTTAATATGAAGAATTGGGTGTGAAATATGAGAAAAGTTTTTGAATGTTAAGTTTCGTTTTATTTCGTTAAATTTTCGGGCATATTTATACCCCTTCTTTGGAACGATATATATATATGGGTAGAAATAGATCGACAACTGATAATATGACACATTTTTAAGCCTTTCTCTCTACAATATACATATATATATGTATATGTATACACATATATAAAGTATGAATACTTGTAGTTTCAAGAACATCTGAACAAATATAGAGATGTATGTCCTGAACCTAAACATTTATTTAGCTTCAACAAATATAAAGGTCGGGGAAAGCGCGAAATTTACTGTTACGATGCTGGTTTGATATTTGTTTAAATAGACACTCACCAGATGTTACCTACTATAATTTTGAAAACATATTTTCAATTCAGCTTTGGTTAGCATAATGCATTCTCCAATGAATGCGTTGGATATGCTGTGGATAGTTACCAAGCCCGGTCACCAGGTGACACATAATCGCAAGCATAGGAATCTAGCGAGGATCGAACTCGGTATTCTTTATTAATGGATCTGTGAGACTAGCTTGCTAAGCATTAAGCTATGATGTGACGATAAATAGGTTGGATCTGGTGAAGAACGTAATCTTCTCATCGAAACCCGTGTCATATGATCGCAATTATGCAATTATGGACCGTCCTGCGAGGATCGAACTCGGTATTCAATAGTAATGGATCGGTATTATCTGCGTTATTCAGACTATTGTCCCCATCTTTATTGTTATTTGTATAACGTCTCGGCCGATATGCCCTCCAGCCTTCTTCAGGTATTTCTTGTCGGACTCGGGAACCTTCTTGGACTCGGGAACCTTCTTTTCGAACTCAGGAACTTTCTTGTCGTAATCGGGAACCATCACGAAACTTTGAACCTAACCCTTTATTTAGTCCCCGGGTGTATCCTGTTCTAATTCCGCCAATCATAGCTTGGGTAGGAGTTGTGTTAATTATGTTTCTATGTTACTGCCTCTACTCAGGATTGAACCCGGAATCCAGAGATAACTGTCACTCAGAACTGTCTTAACCTAACTACCTTATCCACTAGGTCATGTGTCTAATTGCATATCGGCCAAAACGTTGTACAAATAACAATAAAGATGGGGACAATAGTCCGAATAACGCAGATAATACTAATCATCAAGCCTCATCTCAAACATTCAGAGAAATAGTGTGGATAACAATAAAGATGAGGAAAATAGTCCGAATAACGCAGATAATACTAATCATCAAGCCTCATCTCAAACATTCAGAGAAATAGTGTAGATAACAATGAAGATGAGGACAATAGCCGAATAACGCAGATAATACTAATCATCAAGCCTAATCTCAAACATTCAGAGAAATAGTGTGGATAACAATAAAGATGAGGAAAATAGTCCGAATAACGCAGATAATACTAATCATCAAGCCTCATCTCAAACATTCAGAGAAATAGTGTAGATAACAATGAAGATGAGGACAATAGCCCGAATAACGCAGATAATACTAATCATCAAGCCTCATCTCAAACATTCAGAGAAATAGTGTAGATAACAATGAAGATGAGGACAATAGTCCGAATAACGCAGATAATACTAATCATCAAGCCTCATCTCAAACATTCGGAGAAATAGTAATGGATCTGTGAGACTAGCTTGCTAACCATTAAACTATGAAGAGACGATAGGTTGGATCTGCGGTATATTTTAATTTTCTAACCGGAACTTGTTTGCTTCGGTCTTTTGCGTTTGTTTTGTTTTTTGTTTGTTTGTTTGTTTGTTTGTTTGTTTTTTCAAATCACAAGATCAAAAGGTTTTATTCACAAAAACAATGAATAATGTAGCATTGGGAATAAATCTGTATCACGAAGAACGCAATATATTTCATGTATTTTCAAAAGAAAGACTGTAAGCCTCTAAATCCAGTAGAACTTTTACCTAGTTAGAAATTACTGATCCACGTGTAACATACGAGAGAGAAAGAGAAGTTCCGATAGATTAGCATGGGAAAGTTTTAGGATGAATCAGCACGACGCGACATGGCGATTTCTCATTGGTCGTTGAGACCACATCCAGCGATGTGTGATAAAGTAAGAGTGAGAGGTAGGAATGTGAGCTGAGTTTGGAACAAGGCGTTGACTGGGTGAGACGTGAGTTCTCGTTTTGAACAGTGTTGATTGGGGGTAAGTGAAAATCTCATGAGAAAATATGTCGCCTAGTGTTATTACTAAAAACTATGAATGGTACTAGGCAAGATATCCCTCAGCATCCCAAGTTTCTTTCCAGACTCCAAACATCTCAGAATTGCTAGTCAACACAACATCAACCCAGCAACCGGATTCGAGCCCCTGCACGTAGAACAGAAAATGAGATAAGTATGTGATGATTATTTCTAAATGACACATTCCATTCGAAATGAGAACCATAGCGTTATATAGGGAAAGCGATGTTAATGCACGCATAGGGAAAACGTGGTCTGCTAAAAATGTATTATCAATCATATGGAAATCAGATCTATCTAAGAATTTAAAATGACAATCTTTTTCTGGTCGTAATTGTATCAGTGGTACTCTCTGTTTATACCACTTGTACATTAACGAAGGGTCTAGAAAATTAAGTTGATTGGAGCTGCACAAAAATGTTGCGTGTCATCTTAAACAAAACGTGGAAACAATACACCACAAGGAAGCAGCTTTAAGGTCACTTGCCCCCATCACAGAAACCATCTGACACTGCTGCTGGACACTGCTAGGGAAACAAGGACGAACTCATAAGTGACGTCCTACTATGGAAACTAGCTCATGGAGATGCTAATGCGGGTTGTCTAGAAAAGATTTACATTGACCAGCTATACACACATATTTACCCTCACACACATATACATATTTAAACATGTAATTATATTTGCGTATGTAAGGACACTAAAGTCAGTCGGGGTTCACCTCTGGTCGGAGTTAGTTGTTTTGTCTAGCCACACTGAAGAGGTGTGAAACGTCGAAACACGTGTCTGTGGATCACACACACACACACACACACACACATATATATATATATATATATATATATATATAAAGGCATTCTCAAACACCGTGTTTCGACGTTTCACGTCTCTTCAGTGTGTATAGACTTAGTAACTACTTCTAGCCATGAGCAAAACCCGACTGACATTTCATCAGTCCGATACTTTGACCCCTCGGTCGTAGGCAGCTGCCAACAAAAAGCGGAGTTTTAACTGTTAAATACATACATAGGTATATGTTACGATCACTATATGCATACATATATATATATATATATATATATATATATATATATATAGAGAGAGAGAGAGAGATAGATAGATAGATAGATATATATATACATGTATATATATATATACAATGTGTGTCAAAAAAGGTATCGACAATTTTTCTTTTTTGATACCCCTTGTACTCTGAAAAAAATAACGTTCATTCACTGTGTTTTTTTATTTTTTAGAATACAAGGTGTGTCAAAAAGTACCACGTTTAAAGCTGTACTTACCAAGACAGAAACGAAGAATGAATGGAACGTGATTTTTTTAGAATACAAGGTGTGTCAAAAAGTACAAAACATCTCGATGCCTTTTTTACGCACCTTATATATATATATATATATATATATATATATATATATATGGGGTTAAGTAAACAAACAAATGAGTTTATTTTATATGGCTTTAAGCCGACAATTTTTGGAGGATATGTGCTTAATTGAAGTCGTACCTAATTTTGAAAATTAATTAGTTAATAATTAGTGAATTTTAGGCGGCATATATGTTCAAATGTAAGGCTAAACGAATCGAGAAAATGTCCATCCCTGAATTTACATTTCGACCAATTAGGTCTCATCAGCAAGGTCGAAATGTACATTCAGGGATGGACATTTTCTCGATTCGTTTAGCCTTACATTTGAACATATATGCCCGCCTAAAATTCACTAATTATTAACTAATTAATTTTCAAAATTAAGTACGACTTCAATTAAGCACATATCCTCCATATATATATATATATATATATATATATATATATATATATATATATATATATATATATATATATAAGTTTCCGTGTGTACATGTGTGTGTATGATCTTTTAATATAAATACGTACCTACGTACATATCTTATTGCAAATAGATTTATAGATAGGCAGGCAGATCTACCTTCAAACTAGTCTACATAGGTTTAAATATTTTCTCTGGATTTATAATGATCAAGGTGGTGACGCAAGTCACGTCACCACGAGATTCTTAAGTAAGTCTGGAGGTCGTTTCGCTCGCTTGCCTGCTTGTATGTAACCCTTTGTTGCAATAAAATATCTTGAAATTGCGCGCACACGGAAAGCGGGACCCGGGCGCATATGTGTCGTTGAGGTTTTAACAAAATAAAAGGACACTTGCTGTTTCGCGTAATCCTAAACCTTCCCGGCCATTCAATATACGTTCAGGAATTCCCCGCACTTCAAACAACATTTGTAGATTTAATAATATGGTCTGAATGTATTCGTGTCCGCGTCTCTATATGTGAACACACGTACAATGTACAACTGTCAACGGGCAATAGTTTGGTGTGCTCTTCTTGAGAGTCTGTACTGTTGGTTGGTTGGTTGGTTTTTACGGCATGTCAACCCTTGTTGGGTTATTTTATGTCAAGGACGTTTTTTTTATTCATTCCTGATCGCATTCATTTTATTTTTAAAACTTAATCTTTTTTCTTTCTAAGATATTCTCCCGCTTGCTATGGGTAAATAGTAGGTATATTTGTCTCATACCCACTTGTATGGACTGGGCACAAGGCCTCGTTTAAACGTGGGCCCACCCACAAGCCGAAGCTCATGGGTGGGAAAGAACAGAAATTGCGTCGATCCCCTCGGCATTCCCCCTCAAGGGGCGCCCAGGCGCTGGGCAATAAAGCCAGCCCTGCCCCCGAGGGGACAGGTACTGTCTGGGGGAAAGCCCCCTGGGATCGACGCTATTATTTGTACTTTACCGGTCCAGTGGCCGAAGCACACTGGACCCCCAGCTAGGCCGGGTGGGAATCAGACTGGGCTCTTTAAGCTTGATATGGCAACTAGTTTAGGAGAAGAAAAAACTCTGAATTTAAGGTATTTATTCCTGCCTAAGATACAGTAAAGGTGTAACACCCCCACAACTTAAAATAATAAGATATGGAAATTAGGAAGACCCCACAATTTCAGGTATACTTTATATAATAGTCAGCAGTAAGGTGAGCAGTCCTTGGATTGTGTATTCATTAAAAGATTGCTGAACTGATGTAACATTTTGCTCCCAAAGATTAGGAGAAAGGCCTTAGGGGGTTGTGAACGGTTAGGGCAAATTCCAATCTCGCTATTTCTCACTTGTGAGATTTCGTCAGATATTATTTTATTTTCATTACTTAGGCACTATATATATCTACCAATCCCTCTGCACAGGCAGGATGTGACACAAGGTCAATTTCTTAAGCGGAGTTCAACGGGTTTGAATTCAGAGTTTTCCTTCTCCTAGACCGGTTGCCTAACCAAGGTTAAAGAGCCCAGTCTACCCTACTATGTATCCATAGCTGGATGGAGAGTAGGATTCATACCTTTCCCAAGGGTATTAGCGCTAAGTGAAATGCAATTACCACGTCCATGAATTGAACTCGGAGCGACGAGTCCATTTGCCATGACTTTAACCATACACCACGCGCTTACTTAGGTACTATATGGCATTATACAAACAATTTGCACCCAGTTATATGGTTTAAAAAATTCTTATCAAATAATGATAACTATATCTACTTCAACTATTTCTATTTGATAATAATCATTTGTTTACACATAGGTGTATTGATTCATATGGGCCGGTTTAGCTCAGTCGGTAGAGCGTCGGACAAGGAACCACAAGGTTCCGGGCTCGATACCGGCCCTCGCCAACTCAGCGTATGAGTAGCACAGGGACCTGACGTGAAGATATGTTGTTTCAAGTTATTGATAAAAATAATCCCGAGTAAATTGAAATAGCTTCAAATGATTATTCTGAACATGAAAAAAGTAAAGTTTCCTAGTGAATCCGAAAAGGTTTTAAATTTCTGTATTTGACACATAGACGGTACCTTAACATTTGCGGGTCAGAGTAGACTTGGAAGTAATGGCAAATAAAGGGTACTACGAAGAAAGGGTACCACAAAGAAAGGGTACTACGAATACATTATTTTAAAGACTTAATTATTTAGGCAAAAATTAGTGATTTCTTGATCATAAATAGAGCTTTGAATCATATATGAAAAATGATTTGGTAACATTAAAATTCAGCTCTAATAAAATCAGCTTTGTTATAAATCAAAGGTCGACCAATAAACGAGTAATCGCTGGTGAATAAATAAATAGATCGACTAATACACGAGTAATCACTGCTGAATAAAAAAAATGGATCGACTAATACACGAGTAATCACTGGTGAATGAATGAATGGATCGACTAATACACGAGTAATCACTGGTGAATAAATAAATGGATCGACTAATACACGAGGAATCACTGGTGAATAGATAAATAGATCGACTAATACACGAGGAATCACTGGTGAATAGATAAATAGATCGACTAATACACGAGTAATCACTGTTGAATAGATAAATAGATCGTCTAATACACGAGTAATCACTGGTAAATGAATAAATGGATCGACTAATACACGAATAATCACTGCTGAATAAAAAAAATGGATTGACTAATACACGAGTAATCACTGGTGAATGAATGAATGGGTCGACTAATACACGAGTAATCACTGGTGAATAAATAAATGGGTCGACTAATACACGAGTAATCACTGGTGAATAAAAAAAATCGATTGACTAATACACGAGTAATCACTGGTGAATGAATGAATGGGTCGACTAATACACGAGTAATCACTGGTGAATGAATAAATGGATCGATTAATACACGATTAATCACTGGTGAATAAATAAATGTATCGACTAATACACGAGTAATCACTGGTGAATAAATGAATGGATCGACTTATACACGAGTAATCCCTGGTAAATGAATGAATGGATCGACTAATACACGAGTAATCACTGGTGAATAAATAAATGGATCGACTAATACACGAGTAATCACTGGTGAATAAATAAATGGATCGACTAATACACGAGTAATCACTAGTGAATAAATAAATAGATCGACTAATACACGAGTAATCACTAGTGAATAAATAAATAGATCGACTATACACGAGTAATCACTGGTGAATGAATGAATGGATCGACTAATACACGAGTAATCACTGAATAATAGATATACTGGTCGACTTATACACGGGTAATCACTGGTGGATAAATACAGATAGTAGAATTGAAACAAACACAACCCTAACCAAAATTTGTATAAATAGATATACATAAATAAACTAAAGTCGTCGGGGTGGCCTAAAGCCAGACAGCGAGGGAGTCTATCCCCTTTTGACTAGCTCTAGATCAAGGGGATTGTTTTTTAGCATCTGAAGCGGAACACCACACCTACCATCAGCTCCTCACTTTACGCACAGTTCTCTGTGATAATCATAAGCTGAGTTGACAAGGGCCGGTAACGTAACCAGGAACATTGAGGTTCCCAGTCGAACACCTACGGACGAGGCTAAATTAAGATCGTTTAATTATTTTTGGACTACTATATATCTAAGACTGCTACATATATCTATCGTGTTACAGAGATTCAATTCTCTAGAGGATGGTAAATAATCCATATATATCTGATTTGAGTGTATTATGTTCCACTAGATATAACAAAATTCTGCTATTTTTGGTAAAGACTAAAGTTAACTGTAAAAATAACTGTTATCAATTTTTTTTCCTAGTGTAATTATTCATCTATCTCTCTATCTATCTATCTATCTATCTATCTATATTATATAATATTATATATATATATATATTAATATATATATATATATATATATACATAGTGGTTAGTGGTTAGAATCGTGGAAAAAGGACTCGTCGATTCGAGTTCAATTCCTAGACGAAGCTGTTGGCATTTCACATGCCACTAATACCCTTGGGAAAGGTATGAATCCATATATTCTCCCACCAGCTATGAGTTAAATAGCAGGGAAAGACTGGGCCCTTCAGCCTTGGGTAGGTAACCAGTCTAGGAGAGGGATAACTCTGAATTCAAAATTCCTGAGGTCGGTCGTTGATTGGGTTTGTGTCAACCCTTGATGCACCAATTCTTTACTATCGACTGTGCCAAAAAGTGTGGATGGTCCAACACAAGCCTTCACCACTATAAACAAATCACTGTGTGGGTGTTCATTGTGTGTGTGAACCCTCATGCATCGAAAATCGACGAGAGAGTCCATTATATATATATATATAATATATATATATATATATATATATAGTCATCCACAGACACGTGTTTCGATTTATCCAGTCTCTTCAGTGTGGCTAGACATTTTGTAAGCTACCTACAGCCGCGATAGAACTCCGATCGATTCAGGATCAGTCGGACAGCTTAACCGCTTGGCTATCGTCACCCACTGTGTGCGAAGGGTATTTTAACTGTTTTAATACACACATCTGTATGTATGTAAAGGCCACCATATAGTGCTCCATCCCTTTTATAGGAGAGCCTTGCGTTTACGCTTTAGTTGGCGCTGGTCAAAAATACTCTCCAAAGTCTTCAACCCCAGGGGAATGGGAAGCATATATATATATATATATATATATATATATATATATATATATATACATACATATATGTAAGGTAAAATGGATATGAATCCGACATTAGGTGTAGAAAGTTTGTAGAAAATACAAGATGTTAAACGTTTTTGCTGACAGAAATCTGTTTCGACCATATGAAGAGGTTTTTATCAAAGCAACATTGTAAACGGAAAAACGAAATAAATAATTTTTTGAAAATTCTGGTACTGATCGAGAGCGTTCTGTGCCTCGTGATTAATGATATATTTATTTTGTTTTTCCGTTTACAATGTTGCTTTGATAAATACCTCTTCATATGGTCGAAACAGATTCTGTCAGCAAAACTTTTAACATCTTGTTTTTTTCTACAAACTTTATATATATATATATATATATATATATATATATATATATATATATATATATAGAGAGAGAGAGAGAGAGAGATTGAACAGATGTTTGCATGCAATTATCTTTGTGATTTCTAATAATTTTTTTTTCTATATTTAAAATAAGTTTACATAGAGTAATGTGTGTGTAAACAAATTTTGGTCAAAACACGTGTTGGCAAATAACGATTGTAAATTTAATCCATAGCAAAATATATTGTTTCTTTCAATTATCTGTTCAACGTATCTGTTGGATTCATTTCCATGTTTTCTCACTGAAACACAAAAACACATGCACACACACACACACACACACACACACACACACACACACACACAAATTTATATATACTAGTAAATATACTAGTAAATACTAGTAAATACTAATATATATACTAATATATATACTAGTAAATATATGCACCCTCCGGGTGCAAGTATTTAAGTTTTAATGTAATAAAATATTATATTAAATTAGAAAGGCTAATAAAACTAAATAAGAATGCAAAAAAAAGATTTGAAACAGAGGTGGGTATAATCGAAAATTAGAACAACTGAAACTTACTCTTCTATCACTCTCGTCTTTCATTTGTATTTTTTCTAATTTAACTATTTAGTTAAAAGAGGAAGTAACGAATAAAATGACAGTTATTTTTTTTGTTAATGGATTTCAATTTAAGATTCATTGAAGAGATTTTTGCTTATATTCATTAAAATAAAACCAAACAATTAGAAATCAATATACTAAGCATATATTTTATTAAAATCACATTTTTAATATCAATATGCAAATTAGCCTTCCATTCACACTGTAAACCGCTATTTTGTTGTATATATAAATATAATTGCATATTGTTAGTATGTTGATATGGTTAACAATATTAATAATGTAAAACAATTTTATTAATAATTGAGGTTTAAATAAAAATAAAATCATTGAGAATGTCATGTCAATAACTAAGAGAATTATGA
>CM042146.1:27955769-27960769 GCA_023376005.1 Doryteuthis pealeii
AAGAGACAATTTCAGATATCTAGAAAATGGACGACATGAGCGGGAATATTATCATCGACATAATGAACAGTTTGGCTGGTTGCTTATTTGGTTTAATTGCATATAAAACCTTGTGGGGTATTTAATGCTAAATCTTTTCAGAAATATATGGTTTGTTTTGTGGGAATAACTGCCTACAGTCTATGAGGAACAAAATATATGTTCACAGAATGTAATGACGAAAGAGAAAGCACATGTACTTTTAACCTTATTTATTCAAAATATGAACTCAACAACAGTCAATATAACAAGTACTTAGAGGCAGTACTTATAGTTCATATATCTCCATCGTTGAGGGGGGTGTCAGATTGAGTCTTCAGTTGTTACTTCCTCACTGAGGGGAAAGTTCCTTCAGTCACAAGAGACTGAGACAAGAGCTCGTTTTTACGAGGCTCACACGTTGGTACCAAAACCGTAAAGAGAATTCTTCACCCAACCTGACAAGGAACGTTACCTTTTCTACTTCCTGTCCCCGAAGGCACAGGAGAGTTCTAGTCCCTACAGTTTATTGAAATAGTCTTCATTAACTTCATGTGTATAAATAAGTTTGGCAGAAATAATTTTCATTAAGTTCATGTGTATAAATAAGTTTGGTAGAAATAATTTTCATTAAGTTCGTGTGTATAAATTGTTTATTAGAAATAATTTTCTTTAATTTCATGTGTATTAATAAATCATTAGAAATAATTTTCATTAATTATTATTGGCATTTCAGTCTCGGAAGACTATAATAAAGTTGTTGTGCCCATGAAGTTGCAGCGTCTCCTGTGACTGTAATGTTCAATGTTTAAAAAACATTCTCGACCACAGATGTTGCATGTGAAGGCTGTCCCTGAAGATGTTGATGTGCCAGTGTTTTGTCACTGCTGCTTTCTTCTGGACCTCTTAGCTTCACGGTGTTGCGCCAGGGTGACTTCAGACATGAACAGTAATTTTCTTTGATTTCATGTGTATTAAGAAAATTGTTAAAAATAATTTTCATTACCTTCATGTGTATTAATGCATAGGTAGAAATAAAGTAAAGTAAAGTCGTCGGGGTGGCCTAAAGTCAGTATCAGCCAATCAGTGAGAGAGTCTATCCCCCTTTCACTAGCGCTAGACCAAGGAGATTATTCTAGCGTCTGAAGTGGAGCGCTACACCTACCATCAGCTCCTTACTTCACCGCATAGATCCCTGTGCTGCTCATACGCTGAGTTGGCGATGGTAGGTATCGAACTAGGAACCTTGCGGTTTCTAGCCGAACGCTTTACCGACTGAGCTAAACCGGCCCTTTTTGTTATTAGCAGAAATAATTCTTATTAACTTCATGTGTATTAATGAATTAATATAGAAAGTTTTGTAGAAAAAACAACAAGATGTTTAAAGTTTTGCTGACAGAAATCTGTTTCGACCGTATGCGGTCTTTATCAAAGCAACATTGTAAACGGAAAAACGAAATAAATATATCATTAATCACGAGGCACAGAACGCTCTCGATCAGTACCGGAATTTTCAAATAATTTTTTAAAATGCGTAATTTATGTTAAAAATAATATAAATTTTATTTTTAAAAATTATAAGCATTTTTATCATTAAAAAGAAACTCAAAAGAGTTTGCAGTAAAGGTGTATATAAATATCAAAAAGTTCAGGAAAATGTTCCGGTTACAAAAGAAAGTTTAAAAAATATAATACGTCCAACCGTACAATAGATGAAGATGGAAAATGAATTAGTATAAATAACTTTCATTAGCTTTATGTGTATAAATGCGTAGGTAGAAATGATTTTTATATTGGAAGCAATGACAATAAAGGGTTACTCTCCAGAAATGGTGTCTCATTATCAGATGCAGTTCAGTGGTTTACTCAGTAGATCGAAAAACTAAGGAAATTGCAGACGAGTTTACCTGGACATGGCTAAAAAGAGAGAGGCGGGGTTATTCTCTGTATTAGCGTTTAATATGTCACATCTATGGGGCCGGTAGGGTGTTCGGCTAGGAACCACAAGGTTCTTGGTTCGATACCGGCCCTCGCCAATTCAGTGTATGAGTAGTACAGGAATCTGTGCGGTAAAGTGAGGAGCTGATGGTAGGTGTGGCGCTACACTTCAGATGCTAAAATTATCTACTTTGTCTAACGCTTGTGAAAAGGGGATAGACTCCCTCGTTGATTGGCTGATACCGACATTAGACCGCCCAACAACTTACTTTACTTATGTATATGTATATAATTTTTGGTTAGAGTGATGTTTATATCAATTCTACTATCTGTATTTGTCCACCAGTGATTAACCGTGTATAAGTCGACCCGGGCATTCATTATTCAGTGATTACTCGTGTATTAGTCGATACATTTATTTATTCCCCAGCGATTACTCGTGTATTAGTCGATCCATTTAGCTAAGTCGGTAGAGTGTTCGGCTAGGAATCACAAGGTTCTTGGTTCGACACCGGCCTTCGCCAACTCAGCATATGAGTAGCATAGGGATATGTGCGGTAAAGTGAGAAGTGGTAGGTGTGGCACTCCACTTCAGATGCTAAAATAATCTTCTTGGTCTAGCGCTTGTGAAAAGGGGATTGACTCCCTCGCTGTCTGGTTGATATCGACGACCTTAATTTTATGTCACATCTTCAAACATTTGTGAGGGGAGTCCCCGTGGAGTAGTGGCTAACGTGCTGGACTGCGACATCGTAGTAAGCGAGTTCGAATTCCGGGCTCACAATCGAACCAATACCATTGGGAAAGGTAAAGAACCTTTCATCCTTAAAGCTGTTAAATAGTATCATTACTTTTTCCACAATGACGGTTTTTGCATTAAATGACCCATGAAGGTTGATATGCCATTAAACAAAGAAAACCAATTAAAACTAACAAGAGTGTCTTTGAAAAAGGACCAGTTTATCTCTGTCAGTAGAGCACCCGACATGTTAATCGCAAGGTTCCTGGTTTGATACCGGTCCCCGCCAACTCAGCGGATCATTAACACATTATTGGGTTATCTGATCCGTAAAGTCGGGAGCTGACGGTAAGTATGGCGCTCCATTTCGAAAAAAACAATCTCCATGTTCTAGCGCTAACGAAACGTTGGTAGACTCCCTCGCAGTCCGACTGATACCGACAATAGGTCACTTTACTAATTTTAAAAACCAGCATTCAGAATGATGGATTTTCACCCGAGTTTGAACACCGACCGCTGGCGTTGGTTGGAGATGCGCCACCAGGCAGGCGCAATGCCAGTGAGTTTTTTTGTTTCTTTATAGATCCCAAATAACTATCGCTATGCGAGCGTGCGCTCTAACCATACAGCTGCGCCATCGAGTGCGTGTCTTTGTGAGGTTTGTTTTTCACATGAAAGAGAATCTGATATCCTGGTCTAAAACAACGCCCGCCAGTAGTTTTTTTGTTGATAAAGGGACAGACACGAACGACCGTGACGAAAGCCGAAGAATTTCAATGTCTATGTCTATGGGACTCTTTCTTTCTTTATTTCTTTCTTTCTTTCTTTTTCTTTTCTTTCTTTCTTTTCTTTCTTTTTCTTTCTTTATTTTCTTTTTTTTCTTACTTTCTTTCTTCCTTCTTTCTTTCTTTCTTTCTGTGTATCTCTTTCTATCTTGTTCTCTTTCTCACTTTCATTTTCAATTTATTCATCTTTTTTCTTTCGTTAATCATGTTCCTTCTGTCTTCTTCCTCTCATTCGTTGCCTCTTCATCTTTCTTTTCACTTCTAAAGTTCTGTCTGTCTGTCTGTCTGTCTCTGTCTGTCTCTGTCTCCCCTCTCTCTCTCTCCTCTCTCTCTGTCTCTGTCTCTCTCTCTGTGTCTCTCTCTGTCTCTCTCTCTCTCTCTGTCCCTCTCTCTGCTCATTCCACACTCAGCTTTCTTTAAGCCATGGTGTTAAATAATGTTTTTTTCTGGATTTTTCGTCTTTCTCGTTGCCTCTTCTTCATCTTTCTCTCCCCCACCTCTCTCTCTCTCTCTCTCTCTTCTCTCTCCTCTTCGATTTCCCACTCTCTCTCACTCTGTCACTCACTTTTTCTCTCTGCTCATTCCACTCTCATATTTCTTAATTTCTACAATATTTTTACAATTCTTCTTTCTTTGGACCTCTTCAGTTACCTTTCGTTTAACAAGGCTTTGGCTATTATAAACGTCTAGATTTTCGTTGCAGACCAACTGTCTCGCTATCTTTTTTGATAAATTCAAAGACGAATGTCAATAAATATCGCCACAGAAGAGAAATACGGAACCTGAGGTTCCATCCCCAATTTGATCAGAGTATCTTTTTGTCAATTTCAAAAAATATTCATTGGTCTGTTCTTTGATCGTAGCAAAGTCTAACTCTAATTTGACATTGTGTCAAAATTTATTCCATCTATTCATTTAGTGTGGCATAAATCTACAGATGGGTTGTATGCAATAAAGATCAAATTCATTACAATAGTATTAACCTACAAAATCAAACTAATTACAAAACCTATAAGTTTGTTACCCCAATAAAGATCAAATTCATTACAATAGTATTAACAGAATTTAAAGTTAGTCTACAAAGCTATGAGGAAACATCATCATCATCATCATGTCGCGCAGTTTGCACGGATATCCATGACGATCTCTCGCCAACCTTCCCTATCATTCATCGACTCTGATAGCTCCTCTGTGCTGCAGCCAGTATCCATACATAGTTGGTCAATGTAGGTCCTGGCTGGGCGGCCCACATTAGCATGCCCATGTGCTGGCTTCCACAGTAGTACGTCGCTTACGAGCTCGTCCTTGCTTCTCCAGCAGTGTCCTGCATGCCTAGCCCGTCTTACTCGTATGGTTTGTGAGATGGGGGGCAGGTGGCAATACAGTTGCTTTTTCGTGGGGTGCTGCTTCCACGACTTATTCAGGACCGCTCGCAGCATTCTGGTGCAGCTCCCATCTAGCTTATTTTCAATGCACTTTGTTAGGGTCCAGGTGGTACAGCCATATAGCAGTACTGACAC
>CM042146.1:27965769-27970769 GCA_023376005.1 Doryteuthis pealeii
CTTTTAAATTAATCGAGTTTACGATTAATCTTTGGTGTTATAAACATGCCGTTGGAATTCCAACGGGCATGTTTATAACACCAAAGATTAATCGTAAACTCGATTAATTTAAAAGTAACCCTGAAGAATCTATCGATGAAACTCGAGTAGGTTACTCATTTCCATTCTTATATATATATATATATATATATATATATATAGGGTCCTTCAACGTTGGGTAGGTAACCAGTCTAGGAGAGGGATAACTCTGAATTCAAAATTCCTGAGGTCGGTCGTTGATATGGTTTGCGGCAACCCTTGATGCACCAATTCTTTCCTATCGACTGTGCCAAAAAGTGTGGATGGCCCAACACATGCCTTCATCACTATAAACAAATCACTGTGTGGTTGTTCATAGTGTGTGTGTGTGAACACTCATGCGTCGAAAATCGACGAGAGAGTCCATAATAAGTTAATGTAGCGTGGATATGGAGTCAACGGCACTTAGCTGCCTACAGTTTCTCGCTTATGTGATCATCAGACCAATATATATATATATATATATATATATATATATATATATATATATATATTAAAAAAATGTTGTTTTTTTAAATTGGGCGTTATTATGAAGCATTAAAAATGTATAAATGAATGAACTCGATATTATGGAGTATTGGATTCACTTATTTTTTAATCATTTTTTGTCATAAATGTTCAGGTTCGTTAGATACCCTTTGTCAAATGTTATTACTGATTGACGGTTTCTTTGTCTCTGTTGTTATCGACAGTGGCAGCGTCTGTGAAATATTTGTAATAACGGAGTATTCCGATATCTGCGTTTGATCCCTTCACGTGCGTTTGTAATTTTAGAATCCATTTAGTTTCTGATTGTTTTCTAGATATATACATACATATTGCCTTTAAATTATTTTGACCTTGAAGTGGCCGATAACCAATGACATCCCAGTTACCGTCTTGAAACGACAATTTAAATGGACATGTTTGAACCTGTGACGTTGATAAATTTTCTTGATATAAGGCAGAACACAAAATGTTTTTAATTATGAATGCTTTCAGATCAAGTGGTTCTAAAACGGAAT
Source organism: Doryteuthis pealeii (assembly GCA_023376005.1). Classification (NCBI taxonomy): domain Eukaryota; kingdom Metazoa; phylum Mollusca; class Cephalopoda; order Myopsida; family Loliginidae; genus Doryteuthis; species Doryteuthis pealeii. The sequence continues at coordinate 27,966,852 of CM042146.1, forward strand.
TCACCCTTCTCAACCAGTTTTGAGAATCTAATTCGCTGCTTCAGAATTCCTTAGTTTGCAAACTAACATAATTCTCACTACATTAACTCCTATTAATAATTGAGATTTGCTCTTTATCTGTCTGTAACGAAATCTACGTCACTGCTTACGTCACAAAACTGTCACCCTTTTTTCAGTAACAAGAAGTTAACTAAATGTTTACAAATAAATAAATACCTACGATTTTGTGTAAAAGTTTATGTGCTGTAGATAGAAGGAAAGTGGTCAAGAAATGATCAACTCAAAACAAGTCACAGGGTAGTACGTTTCGTCTGTATGCACAGACTTTCTCAGCCGATCAAACGCAGATATCGGAATTCTCCGTTATTACAGATCGGCTGAGAAAGTCTGTGCATACAGACGAAACGTACCACCCTGTGACTTGTTTTGAGTTGATCATTTCTTGACCACTTTCCTTCTATCTACAGCATATCGTCGGATCCTAAACCCATCCACCCTTCCTTCAAAAGTTTATGTGTAAAATATTCAAAATAGTTATCTAATTAATAATTAATAGATGCATGCAAATTCTATTTGAGAGAAATCCAACTAAGTTTCCCTTTCAAATTGTTTTACTTCTTTATTCCCTTGATAAAGTTGATGATTTTGCTTATGATACAAACCTTCTGACATTGAATTTTTATCTCCCTTCCCTCTGGTAATATCTTTCAAAAATAGATTTTTCCACCGCCCGGAAATTTATGATTACCTATTTAATTATCTAAAAAATTATTCCATTTACCACGTAAACATTCTTTGCAAAATTTTCTTTTAAACAAGAACGCTAGTTTTCAAATTTCAAATCATGTTCCTTCTGACAGAAATATAGAAAAATTTAATGGCGTAAAATCTAGAAGTAAGGAAATAACAAATAGACATAAGAAATAAAAAAGAGCAAAGTGTAGGGTAAATGTATTTACCCAACCCCTCCGCCACGGGCATGGTGTGACATAATGTCAAGTTTTTTTAACAGGTTTAAGTTTACCTTCTCCAAGACCGGTTGCCATGCCAAGGTTAAAGAGCTCATAATGGCTGTACACCAATTGAAATGATCCAATAAAATCTAAGTGTTGTAAGGTTAATGACGATTATTCAAAAGTTAATGATAATGAACATGCTTTATATAAGAAACAAAAAAAAAAGACCCCGTTTGTACTTCCCCAGGTGTCTTCTATTTGAGTGTAAAATTTCAAGAATATTGATAAAGATTAGCCACTTTGATTTTGAAAAACAAAACTGCGTGTAAAATTTATTAAAAAAAAACGGTCATATTTTTGTTTTCAGCTGTTCGACCGAAAATACGGATTTAATTCGCTGTAAAAAATAATTCAATTGATGAAAACCAATAAAAATTACATATTTAGAAAGATTACTATATTCTCATTCCAGCTATATAAATTCTTTTAAGATTGGTTAAGAAATGCTCGAGGAAATGCAAATTTAACTGATTAAGGTCGCAAGAATGCAGATGGAAATTTCCCGTTGCAATGTGTGTGACTGCATCTGCATGTCCAAAATTGTACTAATTAGCCTCCAGAAGGTCCACAACTGATGAACGACATGGAGTGACGTCATCATCATCTAGACAGACTTCTAAAAGGGGTCGGACCTGTGGATATACTAATATGATACTTTAACTATTAAATGTTTGATATGTTTACTTAAGAGCTATTACGAAACATATTTTTAATGAGTTTTAAAATAATTGAAGAGTGAATGAAATAAAAATAACCCAACAAGGGTTGGCATGCCGTAAAATCTAGAAGTAAGGAAAATAACAAATAGATATAATAAATAGAAAGAACAAAGTTTAGGGTTTTATGAATGTATTTACCCAACCCCTCTGCCACGGGCATGATGTGACACAATGTCAATTTTTTACAGGTGTTTAACAGGTTTAAGATTACCTTCTCCAAGACCGGTTGCCATGCCAAGGTTAAAGAGCTCACAATGGTTGTACACATCTTAAACCAATTGAAATGATCCAATAAAATCTAATTGTTGTAAGGTTAATGACGATTATTCAAAAATTAATGATAATGAAAATGCTTTATATAAGAAATTAGAAACAAGGATGCTGAAGTCAACTTGAAGGAAACAAGGATGCTGAAGTCGACATGCCGTAAAATCCAGCCAACCAGCACACCTTTCCCAATAGGGTTGGGACAATCATATAGGTGCTATTGATCGGAGGGGCCTCTCCGTCCACCTGTCTAGCCTAACAAAGGAGTACTCAACACTCCTCAGAGCTCTAGAACTGGAACTTCTCTATCAGATAGAGTTTAATGACAATAAGACCCTCAGCCTGCGTTCTCTATGGTAGTTTTTTTTCCTGTGGTAATCCTCTGACGATACTTAGATGAAAACAAAGAATAACATAACTCTAAGTTGACCATAACTCTGATTTTACGGATTGACTCTTCTTCTGACTAATTATAGTGGATATTGTGTAAATAAAATCACCCTGGACATACACCGCTACTTTTCTATCCAAAACCTGACTGGTTCCTTAGATATACAGGACAGGCCGGACATCTCTGTTCCCTTTTCTATGTTGGACTGATTCCCTCTCTGTTTTTCTGGTCTGTTTTCTTGTGACTTCTTCTGCCCTGTTTCCATTGTGTTTAGTAACGAACAGATTGTGGAAGCAGCATCTCACAAAACAACCGGTGTACGTCCACCTGCCTCTAATCTCACAAACAATCAAAGTAAAATGAGCAAGACATGCTGGACACTACTGGAAAAGTTTAGGATGAATTCATAAGTAATATTTTCCTTTGGACTACTATATATTGACCCACCATTGTTGGTCAATAAGCAAAATTTTAGATTCATCAGCTTTGTGTAGACACTGAATGTCGTGTAAAGGAATAACCAAGAGCAATGGTCGATATAGACTGACAGCGTACATGAAAGTGTGTGTGTGTGTGTGTGTGTGTGTGTGAGAGAGAGAGAGAGAGAGAGAGAGAGAGAGAGAGAGAGAGAGAGAGTCAAAGGAGTCTAGGAGCATCCTTCTTAACTTCTAAATGTCGCGTAGGAGGATTTTCTTGGTTGAAATTCACTGATGTAATATATGCACCCAGCAAACCCACTAATGAAATATCCAAAAAATTATAATTATAAATTACTGGTGTATCTGTCCAACCTCTTCGCAATGGATAGTATGTGACACAAGATCAAATTTAAGCGTCGGAAGTAGGTTTGATTTCAATTTTCCTTCTCTTAGAGGGGTTGCCTAACCGAAGATAAAGAACGCAGACTGACCCGCTACTTATATACATCCCAGGGAATAGAGGATCAATGTATGTTTTCTAATGGAAATAAAACGCAAACAGGGTCGTCCAGGATTTGAACTCTAGTCAAAATTCCATTTTCAACGAGGATAACCATTATCTGAACAGAAATGTATCTTAGTTAAGCGAAGTATTTGGTCCAGATGAAATCATTTGGATCGAAACCATAGTAAACCCTTCCTTTCCTCTAATATATATATATATATATATATATATATATATATATATATATATATAGTCTTTTTTCTCATCTTAACTGGCTTAATATATCTGACCTTCAAATCGTAGCCAAAAAATTGCACCATCCGGTATTCCCTAGAGGAAGAGATCAGAACATTTCCTGATGTCTGGTAATATTAATGGATGCCACAAGCATTTTAGTTTTCAGAATCAACATTTACATCTATTGTCAAGCTATTCAAATCCCCTGAAACAATATGAAGTAAGTAAAGAGAAAAACACGATAATACACGCACATCTATTTACTGACTGTATACACACTCTCTATATGTTCGTGTGTACGTATAACTGAATACATATGCGGAGACGTATATAACCACATATATAAATGTATACACATGTATGT
>CM042146.1:27973269-27993269 GCA_023376005.1 Doryteuthis pealeii
GTCACCATCGGTCATCACTCCAGGGACGTCCTATGTGCAACACCCAGAATCCGCACAAGACTGATAAATGTAGGTCCCTGCTGGGCAGCCCACAGTGGCGTGCCCATGGGAAAGTTTTCACGAGAGAACGTCACTTACGTGTTCGTCGTTGCTTCTTCAGCAGTGTACAGCATGTCCTTTTTCGTCTTACTCAGGGGATTTGTGTGATATGGGGCAAGTGGCCGTACAGCTGCTTTCTTATGGGATGCTTTTTTCCACGATTTGTTTTAGACAGCACCCCAGCATTCTGGTGCAACTCCCATCTAGGTGCTTCGTTTGAATCCAGGTAGTACAGCCATACAGTAGCACTGACATGTCACGGCTTGTAAGTGTACATGAGAAGAAATCCGCATAAATCAAATCCCTGGACCCACTTCAATAAGTGTATTAGATAAGAAATATCGATCAGCGACACCTACAGGTGCCATATGTAACTACTTCCAGTTGGCATGCTTGAATAGTTTTCCTGTCTTTTGTGAATAATCCCTTAAGTATGCATGTTTACATTAATTTTTTACTCTAACCCAGAAATAAAAACAGAACATCATTAAAAAAATATTATTATCAGAACAATGCACTTAAGATGTCCTAACTTAGAAAAAATCTTTTTTTTAGGTCAATATAAAAGACTAGCAGGACCTGTAGATATTCTTCTTCTTATTCTTCTTATTCTTCTTCTCTTCTTCTTCTTATTATTATTATTATTATTATTATTATTATTATTATTATTATTACTCCTTTTGAGTTTTCACATCAGTGTTAGCTGATGGTCTTTCACTGGAGTCTGAGTGACAGCAAGTCTCCTCGGGTCTCCAGGACTCTTCTGAGTATTCTGGCAGATTGCAGCAGTGCAGTGTTTTGAATGGTTTCAATCCTTCCTTTGATATCCAAACTTTCTAAACCCTTTTCTAATCCTTTTGGGACTGTTCCAAGTGCACCAACCACAATTGGTATCACTTTCACTTTCATGTTCCATAACTTTTTCAGTTCTCTGGCAAGGTCCAGATATTTGTCCATTTTTTCATTTTCCTTTAGCTTCACCCTGTGATCTGCTGGCACTGCAAAATCCACCAGTTGACAAGTTCTTTCTTTTTTGTTTATCAACACTAAGTCTGGTCTTATGCTCCATGTGAGTTCTTCACGCCAGTTTTGATTGGTGGTTTTTTTCACGAAAGTATCTACGTTTTCTCTCCGATCTCTGTAATCTGGACAGTTTAGCTTCTTCCTCTGATCTCCAATTCCTCTCAGAGAGAGAGAGAGAGAGAGAGAGAGAGAGAGAGAGAGAGAGAGAGAGAGAGAGAGAGAGAGAGAGAGAGAGAGATACTAATAATATATTATGTTATATATATCATCCACGCATTTTCTCTATCAACACACGAGTCTTCAAAAATTGAATCATAGCATTATGAGTTCAATCACCCATCTCTCTTTATCCGGTGGAATGTCTACATTTTTTTAATGTTTTGTTTCCTATTCCACGGCTTTAATACTACTTTCCCTTTAACTAGCAGACTTAAGACTTTACCTATAAAATACTATTTTCTTCTTTGGATACATCCCTTATACAGGTATGTATAAGAAACATCCATTTTGATGATTATTTATTGTCATATATGTTCGCATTCGACCAGAACAAAATGGAGAAAACGTATCAACATCTTTCGTAATTATAAAAAATGGAATTTTTTAGGTGACACCTATGTGCTGTGCCACACCTAAGCACAAAAAAAACAGCACCTACGCATAAACATAGTTAATAATTGAATACGTAGAATACACCTTTTTAGAATAGCATTCATGATATATATATATATATATATATATATATATATATATATATAATATATATATGTGTGTGTGTGTGTGTGTGTGTGCGTGTGTGTGTGTGTGTCTTTTCATGTAAACATTGTGTATTTTTTTGTCTGCGTGGCGAAATATTTTCAGAATTAGATAAAGAAAAACCTTAGGAGTCATGATAAATATGTAATGAAAACATGTTTATATAAACATCAGCTCATACCCTATATATATATATATATATATATATATATATATATATATATATATATATATATATATATATTTAGAAAAAACAAACAAATGATGTTTTTTTCTAAAAAAAATTATTTCATACTGTCGGATTCACTTCCATTCACTTTTCATATATAATATATATATATATATATATATATATATATATATATATATATATATATATATATCAACCGCTCCACATGAGCAGCATGCGACACAAGGTCAATATCTCATTGTGTTACATAATCTATGCGGTTGCATAAGATTATTGTCAATCCCCTGTATTTCTGAAGGGATGGCCCCTTTTCATATCACGGGCGGGACTTTCCATGGAATATTACAGAAAGCCCGCGAAATACGTGAAGTCACGTGGAACCTGGTTGGGTCTTGAGTTTCAGCTTGGACGTCAGGCAGATAAGGTCTTTCTGCCTTAGGTAAAGCTCACTGCATACGCGCGTTATATTAGTTACATGAAATGTTTAGTTAAGAAATAAAAGTTTAAATAAATAATATGGTTTTTTGGTTGATGAATGTCTTGGCAACAAGATTGACCTAGAAGACCTGACACGAAGTCCCCACGACTAGGTCCAGACGCTGGAAGATGAATGTAAGATACCAAAGATGAACATAAGAATAATAGAAGTAAAGAAGAGTATACAACAATTGGAGTTTAACAGTTTTGAATTCATGATTTTCATTCTAAAAGAAGGTTAAAGAGCCAAGTCTGCCCTATTATTTACTCATACCCAGGTTGTGAACTTGTCTCCTCGTGCCAATTTCGTACGATGGAAAAGTTTATACCACGTGTCTCCCCCACATACACATAAATGAGGTCTGTCAAAATGCATCAAAATTGAAGCTGTGCTTACCAAGAAATGAAGAATGAATGGAACGTTATTTTTTCAGAATACAAAGTGTGTCAAAAGTACGAAATACATCGATACTTTTTGACACACCTTGTATATATATTATCTACAATATATATATATATATATATATATATATATATATGCATATATATGTGTGTGTGTGTGTGTGTGTGTTCACATATACAGGGTGATCCATTTTGGTGGATACCATATAATATTATATATATATATATATATATATATATATATATATATATCGTCACCCCGAGTTCAAATCCTGGATGTGGTAATTGCATTTCACTTAGCGCTAATACGCTTGGGAAAGGTATGAATCCTAATCTCCCTCCAGCTATAGATAAAAATAGTAGGGCAGACCGGGCTCTTTAACCTTGGTTAGGCAACTGGTCTAGGAGAAGGAAAAATCTGAATTCAAACCTGTTGAACTCCGCTTAAGAAATTGACTTTGTGTCAAATCTGGCTCGTGCGGAGGATGGTTTATATATAATATATATATATATATATATTATATATATATATATATATATATATATATATATATATATATGTACACGGTGACCAAATAAAAAGCCTGACTTTGAAAAACCAGTATGTTTCTTGGGGTCAACATATAAATATATATATATATATATATATATATATATATATTATATATATATATGTGTGTGTGTGTGTGTGGTGTGTGTGTGTAGAATAGTAAGTAAAGTTTTATAAATAAGAATAAGATTATGAAATTTACAACGCTGGTATATCAGCCCGATGCTCGTTTGTAAGAAAACATATTTAGCCATAAGAAAAATGATTAATCTGGACAAGCACAAGATTTCTTCTTTTTTTTTACAATTAGGTTCGGTGGGTCATGTTTATAAGTTGTCAGTCTGATATATCAATATCTATAAAATGGACATTAATTTGTTTTAATTAGATTTTCTTGGTAATTAATCTCATAAAAGTTTCATTATCAACTTTTTTTTTAGTTATTTTTAACAGCAATTGGAAAAAGTTCAGCCTAGTATGTGGCAATAAAAACAAATTTTTTTATACCAATTATCCATAGGAAAATGGAAGGATATATATATATATATATATATATATATATATATATTTTATAAAATGTTATCACACACACACATACACACACACAAATACACACACGCACACACACACACCACACACACACACACACACACACATATATATATATATATATATATATATATATATATATATATATATATATATATACCTGTAGTGTGAGATGGTCACTGTTTCAGCTTTTGCAGGATTATTGGTAGACTGCTCAATATAAAATAGAGCTGTTATATAATATAATAAGATAAATATATAAAGGTTTTACATATCTATTTATTAGGTGACAAAGGAACATTCACAACCATATTGGTTTCATGCGATGCAATCATCAGGTGAAGATGTTTCGATTGCATCGCATGAAACTAATATGGTTGGGAATGTTCCTTTGTCACCTAATAAATAGATATGTTATATTTATCTTATTATATATATATATATATATATATATATATATATATATATATATATAATATATATATATATATATATATATATATATATATATATATATATATATATAAGTACGTATATATATATATACACACAACTTAAAAAAAACTACCTCACATATTTTTAAGGACATTTCAGACGAATTTAACTAAAATAAGTTTCTCAGTAAACAGATGGACTCGCCACTTCGAATCTATTTCTCTGTCCGGATTATAATGGCTTGTCAAATACTTAGAAAAACATTTTTTAAACTTTCTAAAAGCAATTTCTGTCACAAGAAAATTTTCTGGTGACTATGATTTAAGGTCGGAACCAGTTGAGAAAAATAAACAACGGGAGTTTCCGTAATTTAATGTTATTTATAAAATGAAATTCTAATGATATTCTCTTTTGCGCGCTATTCTGTATTCGTGCCAATTAATGAATTAAGTGAAGAAATACATGCTGAGATCAGATATTAAATAAAACAGATATTTGATATCTCTTGCGCACTATTCTGTATTAAAATACCCGAAACCTTTGAGACTCGGTTAGGATTAGGGATAGGCTACTTAGGGTGTTTCAATAGTCTAATGCTATTTATACGTAAAATGCGATTCTAATGATATTCTGTTTTGCACGCTATTCTGATTTGTGCCAATTAATGAATTAAGAAAAAAAATACATGTTAAAATCAGACATTAAAGAAAAGTGATATCTTGCGCACTATTCTGTATTTGTAGCAAAAAAAAATCTTATGAATTCACATTCAATATAAGTGTAAATAATTATTAAATTAATTCTAGTTTTTAAATTCCTTTGTAAATGTAGTAAATTAATAGGGTAGAAATGCAAAAATAGCGGGAACGAGATATCATTAAATTACGTATAAAAAGCATTAAACTTCACGGAAATAGCCGAAACCTTAGTAACTTTAGTGTTAGAATTACTAACTCCGGTTTCGACCGGGGGTCCGGTGAGCTTCGGCCGCTGGACCGGTAGTGTAGTTATAATAGCGTCGATCCCAGGGGGCCATCCCCCCAGGCAACACCTGCCCCCTCGATTTAAAGGGGCAGGGCTGGGTTTATTGCCCAGTGCCTGAGGCGCCCCCTTGAGGGGGAATGCCGACGGGACCGACGCAATTTTTCACCTGCCACTCCATGAGCTTCGGCTTGTGGGTGGTCCCACATAAATAGGGCCTTGTGCCTGACCCGTACAAGTGGGGTACGTGGAAAATATCAACTTTAGTGTTAGAGTTAGGTTAGTGTTAAGGATAGTTTTGGAGTCAGGGTTACGGTTAATATTACGGTTGGTGATAGGCTAGTTAGGGAGTTTCAGTAATCTTATGCTACTTTTACTTAAAATGCGATTCTAAAGATATTATCCACCCTGTCGGCTGGGGCGTTAGAATGCACCGATTGCATCTCTGCGTAGGGGTAAGATCCTCCCCCCAATGGGGCCACCTGTTGGCCGTGGGTGGCGACCCGTGATGCTTAAGGATAGAGCCCAGGTGAATGAGCAGTTAATGACATACAATACTCCACTTTGGACCTATCTTGGGCTAGACGGGCGGTCGGAGAGGTCCCCTCCGATCAATCGGCTGGTCACGTCAAGCCCTAGCACCTATATGATTTTCCCAACCCTATTGCCCTTATGGCAAGCCCCAACCCCTTTTTATCATATGGGTGCTAGAAGGCGGTGGCTGCGGGTCTACATGTCTTGGGAATGACTCTATCTGATGGTGAGGTTCCAGTTTGGGAGGTTTGGGGAATGTGGAGCACCCCTTCATCACCATTGTTCCCTGGTCCACTCTGACCTGGAGTGGTAGTACCTATAAGGGTCCCATCTATGGGTTAAATAGAAAAACATGAGTTCATAAACAATTGTATTATGCATTAAGAATGAATTTTTCACAACTTAGTCGGCATTAAATGACCCACCGAGGTTGATATGCCGTAAAACAAACAAAACCAAAACCAATCAATTAATAGGGTTGAAATGCAAAATAGCGGGAACGAGATATCATTAAATTACTGTAGTGAGACAGAAGGACAACATTCACGTCAACCTGAATACGACCGACTCCGGAACACCTGAGAGATCTTTCGCCAACAGTGAAAACGTTTACTTCTTTTCTCTTCCAGGGGCGACAGAGCTGTCTACACACGAGCGATCTTGAACAACCTGTGTCCAGCAACGCCAAACTCTTCAGCCCATCGATGCGTACGGTAATTGCTGGCAGTGCCTCATTCATACGGGATTCAGGGAGCAGACTGGCACTAAAGCCTATTCCCCTAACCCGTTTCCCGGACAACTGCGGGTTTTACCGCCACAACTAGTCGGACTCGTCACATGTTTTGTTCTTCCGCCCACACGTGCAACATGCCACCCGCTGTCTCTTCGATCGACGGACCGTTGTTGGCTCATCACAGGTTCGTGAATTTTACCCTTCTGTCTCACTACAATTACGTATAAAAAGCATTAAATTTCACGGAAATACCCGAAACCTTAGTAACTTTAGTGTTAGAGTTAGGTTAGTGTTAAGTATAGTTTTGGGGTCAGGGTTAATATTACGGTTAGTGATAGGCTACTTAGGGAGCTTCAGTAATCTCATGCTACTTTTACTTAAAATGCGATTCTAAAGATATTATCTCTTGCACGCTATTCTGCGTTTGTATCACAATGCGTACTTTAACATCCTTGTAAAATATGTAAGGCATAGATATCCACAAGTTGTGAAACAATCAATATCTGTGTTTGTCTGCGCCTTTAGCTAGGAGAATGATTGTGTCCATGTTTAAACGGAAAAAAATACTCATTTTTCCCTTTCTTTTTACAATTTCTGAAAAATTCTAAAAAAAAGAAAAAACGAACAAAACAAAACAACCTCTGCTTCGTCTTTGACTATTAAGAAAAGCAGGTGCGATTAAGGCTCGGCGCTCTTTGTTGTAAATCTCCATATATATTTCGATATTTATTTCCCAAAATATAATCGCTTGAAAAAAAACCCAACAAAACAACAAATAATTATAACCTTTTAAAATAAAGACATTGTTGAGACTAAGAGAGAGAAAAATGCAAGGAAATTCGAAATTATTAGAAGCAATTATTTTTTTATTTTCGTCTGATTACTTTTTATTTTTTCATTTCTATTTCTCCCCCCCTCTCTCCCTCTCTCTCTCTCTCTCTCACTCTCTCTCTCTGGCCTCTCTCTTTCTCTCTCCTTGCTTCCTCTCTTTCTCTTTCATTAATATTCACATTCACACACACACACACACACACACACACACACACACACACACACACATATATATATACATATATATATATATATATATATATATATATATATATATATATATATATATATGTATTTATTTGTCTGAATTTTTGGGAAGAGGCTAGATAATTTCTATTATTTGGATTTTCATCAAAAAATACCAATAATACAAATACATACACACACACACACGCACACACACACACACACACACACACGCACATATATATATATATATATATATATATATATATACTTATTCTTTTTGAATAATCTATTGTCTCGATTTTTTATTTTCTATTTAAATTCTATTATATATATATATATATATATATATATATATATATATATATATATATATATATATATATATATATATATATAAAATGAATAATCTATTGTCTCGATTTTTTTCTATTTACTCTTCTCTCTTTCTTTATATATATATATATATATATATATATATATATATATATATATATATATATATATATATATGATACCACTGTGAATAATCTATTGTGTCGAATTTCTATTTTCTATTTATTGTTTATTCGAATTTTTATCCTATAAAACGTTCAATTTTCTTTCTTCCCATTTTCCTGTGAATCTAATATTCCTTGTGTTGTTTCATCGTTATTATCGTTTCCTCCATTGAGTTGATATGTTCTTTGTATATACTAGCAAAAATAAGCGCCCTCCAGGCACAACTATTTAAGTTTTCATATTTTTACATATTATATTGAATTAGAAAGACTAAATGAAATTAACAAAAAGATTACACTTATTTTTACTTTATTCTAATTTATGTACATGGGATTGCTTTTAATTTGTTCGAGAATAAAACAGTAACTTTAGAAAACAATAACACCAAGTAATTATTTATCAAACACGGTTTTTGTAAACCGGTATGCAAATTATTCTCACCATATACTATATTAACATGTTTTTCTTACTTGAAAGTCATTGTAGAATTTTTAACACATTAATGACGTGCTATATTGAGGCAAATCCATCTCATTGAGAGTTTTAATTGAGATGTCATTGATTAATAGGTCGCTAATTAGAATTAAGATTAAATAATGATTGCTTGATAACCATCGAGAATATAACGTAAATAACATAGGAAATTGTGGTGTAGGGAGTAACATAGTTTCGGTTACAGAGAGATAGACACATAATCTCCATTATAGTATTTTTCTACATCTTCTTAGTATAATGGAGATTGTGTGTTTTTCTGTCTGTAACCGAAACTATATTACTACTCAAGTCACAATTTCCTTAGTTATTGACATCACATTCTCCATGATATTAATTTCATTTAAAACTCAATTATTAATAAAATTGTCTTACATTATTAATACTGTTAACTATGTCTACATACTGACAACATGCAATCATATTTATATATACAACAAAATAGCGGTTTACAGTGTGAACGGGAAGGCTAATTTGCATATTGATATTAAAAATGTGATTTTATTAAATATGTGCTTAGTATTATTGATTTTTAACTGTTTGGTTTTATTTTAATGAATATAAGCAAAAATCTCTTTAATGAATCTTAAATGAAATCCATTAACAAGAAAAAATAACTGTCATTTCATTCTTTACTTACTCTTTTAACTAAATACTTAAATTAGAAAAAATAACAATTAAAGATGGGAGTGGTGGAAGAGTAAGTTTCAGTTGTTCTATTTTTCAATTACATCCCCCTCTGTTTCAAATCTTTTTATCTTCATTCTTATTTAGTTTCATAAGCCTTTCTAATTTAATACAATATCTTATTACATTAAAACTTAGATACTTGCACCCGGAGGGTGCATATATTTTTTCTAGTACTTTTAATGTTTCTTTTAATCTAATTTTGAAATCTTTATTTCGTCTGTATTTGGTATCTTTTTTCCCGCCTCTTTTTGTTGTATTTCTATTTAGTTTATTTTTCACAATTTCTTTGTTACTTTAAATTTCTTTTTCTTACAATGTACGGTTCGTTTCTTTCACTCTTACTGTACTGTTTGTATATTTTATTTTGTCTCCCTGTACCGTTCATTTCTGTATCTCTCACAATACTATTCCTTTCTTTTTTCTCTATTGTACCGGGCGTTTTTTCTCTCGCACTGTGACGTTCTTATTTCTTTCTCTCACAGAAATGTTCCTTTCTTTTTCTCTTATTGTACCGGACGTTTCTTTCTCTCACACTGTGAAGTTCCTTATTTCTTTCTTCACAGTAATGTTCCTTTCTTTTTTCTCTTATTGTACCGGGCGTTTCTTTCTCTCACACTGTGAAGTTCCTTAATTCTTTCTCTCACAGAAATGTTCCTTTCTTTTTCTCTTATTGTACCGGTCTGAGAGAAAGAAACTTCTCTCACACCGTCAGGTTCTTTTTTTCTTTCTCTCACAGTAATCTTCTTTTCTTTTTCACTTATTTTACCTGGTGTTTTTTTTTTCTCTCACACCGTAACGTTCCTTTTTCAATCCCTCAAAGTAGTGTTCCTTTCTTTTTCTCTCATTGTACCAGGCATTTCTTTCTCTTACACTCTAAGGTTCCTTTTTTTCTTTCTTTCACAGTAATCTTCATTTTCTTTTCTCTTGTACCGTTTGTTTCTTTCTCTCACACTGTAACGTTCCTTTTTTCTTTCTTTCACAATAATGTTCCTTTCTTTTTCTCTCATTGTACCAAGCGTTTTTTTTCCTCGCAATGTAACGTTCCTTTCCTCTCCTCTCACAATAATATACCTTTCTTTTTCTCTCATTGTACTGGGGTCTCTTTTTCTCACACTGTAACGTTCCCTTTTTTTTCTCTCCCGGTACAGTTCGTTTCTTTCTCTTCCACTGAAACATTCCGTTCCTTTTCTCTTATTGTACCGGGTGTTTCTTCCTCTCCCATGTAACGTTCCTTTATTTATCTCTCACTTTACTTTTCCGTGTCTCTGTCTAACTCCCCCACTCTCTCTCTCTCTCTCTCTCTCTCTCTCTCTCTCTCTCTCTCTCTCGAATATTTATATATCTCTGTCTGTCTGTATGTGTCTCTCAACTATCTCTCTATCTCTCTCTCTCTCTCTCTTGATATTTATATATCTGTCTGTATGTGTCTCCCACCTCTCTCTCCACCCCCTCTCTCTCTCTCTCTCTCACTCTCTCTGCTTGTATCTTATTTATCTCTTCTACAAACTTTTTCATTTTTTCTTTATTGTTCTGTTCTTTTTTTAAACTTCATTTTTATATTTCAAGCTTTCCTTTATTTCATCATTTCTATTTTTTTTCTTTTTCTTTTTTTTTCTCTTTGTCGTTTTTTTTTTTACCTTTTTTTTTATTCCAGCTACGAACAAATTTGGACTTCTTGCCTCTTGTATAATTAAATCTTAATCATTCGTATTTCCTTCTTGGAGATTTTGTTCCGGTATTTCCAAAGAAGAAAAAAAAAAAAATCTTGAAACAAGAAAAAAAAAAAAAAAGAAAGAAAAAGAAAAGAAAATGGATGCATATATGCATTATGAATTAAAATCTTGTCTAAAAATACGTAAAATGTTTATCAAGACGATGAATCAACTGACATGCAAAAATGTCATAACATAATACACGCAGGTCTATTTTAAGACACATTTTGTTTACATTATTATTATTATTATTATATTATTATTATTATTATTATTATTATTATTATTATTATTATTATTATTATCTCCTTTTGAGTTTTCACACCAGTGTTAGCTGATGGTCTTTCACTGGAGTCTGAGTGACAGCAAGTCTCCTCAGGTCTCCAGGACTCTTCTGAGTATTCTGGCAGATTGCAGCAGGGCAGTGTTCTGGATGGTTTCAATCCTTCCTTTGATATCCAAACTTTCCAAACCTTTTTCTAATCCTTTTGGGACTGTTCCAAGTGCACCAACTACAATTGGTATAACTTTCACTTTCATATTCCATAACTTTTTCAGTTCTCTGGCAAGGTCCAGATATTTGTCCATTTTTTCATTTTCCTTTAGCTTCACCCTGTGATCTGCTGACACTGCAAAATCCACCAGTTGACAAGTTCTTTATTTTTTGTTTATCAACACTAGGTCTTATTATTATTATTATTATTATTATTATTAGTAGTAGTAGTAGTAGTAGTAGTAGTAGTAGTAGTAGTAGTAAGAGTGGTATTATCTTAATCATCGGTTTATCTTATAACAGCTGGCCTAATCGTTTGGACGAGTCTATCATCTATATATTAATACTTGTGTTCCTTAATCCTACGTCATTTATCCTCCTGCAACACCCTCTGGATAAAAATGAAACCATCCAAATCGTCCAAAATGAAATGCGAATACTGATATCTGGTGTTGCTTATCCGCCGATTTCTTATTTCTTAAGAGTTTCGTCACCTCGGCTAAATAATGGACCATTCCGTTTTCATCATAAAGAATGATAGGACATGCTACACATAAAAAATATAAGAAACAAAGAAACAAATAAAAAGTAGGAGAAAAATAGCGAGAGGGGGTGAGAACGTGGAAACAATAACGCTAATCTGTTTCAATCGAACACAATGAAAAGATGAAAAGAAGGTAAGAAAGGGAAAAAAAAGAGTGAAATCAAAATTATATTTTTTACATATTGAACTATTCGGTAATAGGTCTTAAGTAAACATGTCATACGTTGTAATAATCAAATTCTAATACTGTGGTATATTATTATTATTATTATTATTATTATTATTATTATTATTTTGCTCTATGATAGTTCTTCACATCCGCCTCAGCAGTTGGTTCGCTGGAGTTTCCTCAGGTCTCCAAGACTCTTCTGATTATTCTAACCGGTCTTAACATTGTCGTAGTTTGGATGGTCTCGATTCTTCCCCTAATCTCAAATTCACCCAGACTCTTTTGGTCACCGTTCCAAGGGCACCAACGATAATTAGTACGACCTACACCTTTATGTTCAACAGTTTCTCAGTTCTCTCGCAAAGTCCTAGTATTTGTCTATCATTTCGCTTTCTTTCACTTTCACCCGGGACGGCACAATATATTTTGACACTCTTTCAATGCTTCAGTTCTTTTGCTTTTTGCCCATAAAAGTCGTTTCTGCTTATTCACCTTCTGTAACAAGGTTTATTGATGGCTATGCGCCCAATTAGCCCCGCTGATCTAAGTTGATTTTCACAGTTGAGAAAGACATTGGTTACTGTTGGGGGAATTAAGATCAGCTATCAACATTGGAGCAGTTTTCCTTCTGTGTCTTTTGCTGTTAGTAATGTCAATATTTGCGCCAATTTCTAATGATTTTCTAACCTAGAACTCTCCAACTTTTTGTCAATTTATCTTTGAGAATGGTCATCTTTGATTAGAATTTCAGTTTTTAGACTCGCCTCGATGTTTAACTGCTTTCATTTTGCTGTCAGTTAAGAGTTAATTCGCGTTTAATACGGATTAGCTCAGTCGGTAGGGCGTGGGATTTGGAATCACAAGATCAATGTTCGATACCGGCCCTTGCCCACTCAGCATATGAGTAGCACATGCGTCTGTGCGGTAAAGTGAAGAGCTGGTGGCAGGTGTCATGTACCACCTCTGAAACCAAAACAATCTCTTTGTCCAGAACTAGTGAAAAGGGGATAGACTCCTTTGCGGTCTGGCTTAATACCGACTTTAGGCCACTCCGATGACTTTACTTACTCTATGGCCTTCAAACGAAATGCTCTATATATTGTAAATAAGTTCAAATCCTGGACGTGGTAATTGTATTTCTCTAGCGCTAATACCCTTGGGAAAGGTATGAATCCTACTCTCCCTCCAGCTATGGGTAAATAACAGGACAGACTGGGCTCTTTAACCATGGTTAGGTAACCGGTCTAGAAGGAAAACTCGGAATTCAAACCCGTTGAACTCGGCTTAATAAATTGACCTTGTGTCGCATCCTGCTCGTGCGGAGGGGTTGGTAAATGTATATATATTGTAATTATTCACAGAATTTAGAACAACTAAGATGCAGAATGAATGGAGAATGAATGTGAAAATATATCAGCATATGAAGGTGCTCAATGCTGAAATAGCAGAGCAGTTTTAAAAATCAAATGTTAATATTATGGATTTAATATACCGTAACTAAAGTTTCATGCGTACTTCATCGGACGGTCAAAATGTTAAGATTTTTAAACAACTCATCGTTTTTTTTTAATCTTAATATTTTAACCGTCTGATGATTGCAAGTATGGATAAAACTTTAGTTACGAGATATTACATCCATAATATTAATATCTGAGTGCCGGGTTAGCTCAGTCGGTTGAGCGTTCGGCTAGAAACCACATGGCTCCTAGTTCGATACCGGCCCTCGCCAACTCAGCGTATGAGTAGCACAGGGATAATGGTAGGTGTGGCGCTCCACCCCAGAAAAAAAACAATCTCCTTGGTCTAGCGCTAGTGAACATGTGATAGACCCACTCGCTGATTGGCTGATACCGACTTTAGACCACCCAGACGACTTTCACTTTATATATATATATATATATATATATATAGTAAGGTCATCTGGGTGGCTTAAAGTCGATTTAAGCCAGGCAGTGAGGGAGTATATCGCCTTTTCACTAGCGTTAGACCAAGGAGACTGATTTTTTAGCATCTGAAGTAGAGTGGCAAACCTACCATCAGCTCATAACTTTACCACACATATCCCTGTGCTCCTTATACGTTGTATGTGGTTGGTTGGTTGGTTGGCTGGCTGGTTGGTTGGTTTTTACGACATGTCAATCCTTGATGGGCTATTTTATGCCGTAGACATTTTATTTGGAAGGTAAATTGTTGATAAAGAAGTTGGAGATTTCAAAAATGAACGTCTCGAATAATTACTGTGTCAACTGTGTCAATTTTTGTCTACTTGGTTATTAACAGTTTCCAAAAAGATTTATTTGACCCCTAAATGTGACCTTAACAGGTACATTCCAAGTCAGGGATATTCTATAATCCTCAGGTTTACGGAACAGGAGCCTCTCCATCAAATGCAATTTAGTTTTCGTTTGTCCTTAAAAGGGATACAGCCAGACAAAGTTGTAGTCGAGTGGAAGGACCAGTCAACAAATTCGTAGATTTAAGAAAGAGCCTTTTATTGCTGAGCGATACTATAAGATAGACGAGGAATAGGGAAAAACAAAACAGAATCATTTTTCTCACCAACTGCCTACCGGAAAAAGTTATTCCAAACAGTATCCCAAAAGTTCTCAGACCTTCCCATATATATATATATATATATATATATATATATATATATATATATATATATATTAGCAACCCTAATAAAAGAGTCATAAAAGGACGAGAATCTAAATTATTAGTTTATTAACCAGGCACCCAAAAAAACATTTGTTTACGCCTTACATTTGAACAGATATATTCGCCTAATTCATTAATTATCAACTAATTAATTTTCAAATTACGTATGACTTCAATTAAGCACATATTCTCCCAAAAATTGTCGGCTATCGCCATCTCAAACAAACTGTTCGTGTACTCTCATATATATATATATATATATATATATATATATATATATATATATATAATATATATCTGTGTGTGTGTGTGTGTTGAGAACTATATATATATATATATATATATATATATATATATATAAAAAGATATGAAAACACCACAAAATGCTGTTAAAGTGAAAATATTTTATAACATAGCCGATATTGAACAATATTTCGATTTTATGAAAATCATCATCAGAGCTTGTTTATACTCCGTGTTGTTAAGAGTGGAGACAAAAGTCATATGAGTTCAAAACCTGTTGATGATGATGATTTTCATAAAATCGAAATATTGTTCAATATCGGCTATGTTATAAAATGTTTTCACTTTAACAGCATTTTGTGGTGTTTTCAAATCTTTTTTATATATACTCATACCGTCGGATTCATTTCCTTTCTTTAACTTATATATATATATATATATATATATATATATATATTATATATAATATATATATATATATATATAAGTTAAAAGAAAGGAAATGAATCCGACGGGTATGAGTATATATAAAAAGATTTGAAAGATTATTATTATTATTATTATTATTATTATTATTATTATTATTATTATTATTATTATTATTACTAGCAAATATATGCACCCTCCGGGTGCAAGTATTTAAGTTTTAATGTAATAAAATATCGTATTAAATTAGAAACGCTAATGAAACTAAATAAGAATGCAGATAAAAAGATTTGAAACAGAGGAGGGTATAATCGAAAAATAGAACGACTGAAATTTACTCTTCCATCACTCTCGTCTTTCATTGTTATTTTTTCTAATTTAAGTATTTAGTTAAAATAGGAAGTAAAGAATAAAATGACACCTATCTTTTCTTGTTAATGGATTTCATTTAAGATTAATTGAAAAGATTTTTGCTTATATTCATTAAAATAAAACCAAACAGTTAGAAATTAATAATACTAAGCATATATTTATTAAAATCACATTTTTAATATCAATATGCAAATTACGCTTCCCGTTCACACTGTAAACCGCTATTTTGTTGTATATATAAATACAATTGCATGTTATTAGTATGTAGATATGGTTAACAGTATAAATAATGTAAAGCAATTTTATTAATAATCGAGGTTAAAATAAGGATAAATTCATGGTGAATGTGACGTCAATTTCTAAGGGAATTGTGGCTTGAGTAGTGATTTAGTTTCGGTTACAGACAGAAAAACACACAATCTCCATTATAATAAGATTAGCGAAGGTGGGTGTCTAGATGTGTAAATCATTGTTTTGCAATATGTACGGTAATAATGCTTGTGTGTTATGCATCTCATTAAAAAAAAAGAAGTTTTGACAAATATCTATGAAGATAAATATCTCCATAACAACATGCATTTATACAAACATGCTTTGAAATTTTATCCCCCATAAAAAAACATGTGCAATTTATAATTGGAAGAGCTTTTCAAATCGCAAGAAACTTTTATTTATTTTCTTTCCGTGGTGTTTAGGTTAACGAGTCTTTAATAAAAATCGTGACTCGTGTCGAATTATTAATTTTGTCAATAAATTCCCCTGGAAAAACGATACTCCTCCCTTCAATTTTATTTTGTTTTTGCTGTTCTTATTTTTGGTCTTGATTTTATTGCTGGCTGCTTGCTGATGATGATGATGATGATGATGATATTTATTATTATTATTAGTAGTAGTAGTAGTAGTAGTAGTAGTAGTAGTAGTAGTAGTAGTAGTAGTAGTAGTATTGCTGTTGTTGTTGATTTTCTTCTTCTTTTTCATTATCATTATTACTAGCAAGAATATGCGCCTCCCGGCCGTAAGTATTTAAGTTTTAATGTAATTAGATATATTAAATTAGAAAGACTAATTGAATTAAATACGAACGTGTAAAAAAAAATTACACTTTTTAAAATTATATCTTAATTGGTTTCGATATAAAATCAATAATAGGATTGATTTTAATAAGTTAGAGAATAAAACAATGGTGTTAGAGATCAATAATGTCAAGTAATAATTTATTAAACCCGGTTTTGTTAAAACCATTATGCAAATTAAGCACACCATATATTAAGTAAAGCTTTATTACTTATTGATAAATGAGACACATTACAGCATTTGCAACGTACATGGGCTGTTTTGAGGCAAACCAAACTCAGATTTTCATAGAGACATCATTAATGAATAAGCTATATCATATTCTATGTATTAATGACTTTGGCTGTAAATTAGATACTGATTGATAAACTCACGCAATTGCTAAGTGTATTCTGACGTAAGAAGGGACGTAGTATCTGTAACAGACAGACACCAAATCTCTATTATAATAACATTTTACTTCATTTGGGTTTTTCATGCCCACCTTAACCGGTGGATCACTGGAGGCTGAATGTCAGAAAAATTCACTGCTATTTCTATGAATATTTTAATTTTCAAATACCTTTGAATATAATTCAATTCTTCGTAATTTTTGCTCAAAAAGCAAGAACTGGTGATATTTAATGTGGATATACATTTACCTTATCATAATTGTTTTATTTTTGTTGTTCCAACCGGGGACGCACACGTACACACACACACACACACACACACACACACATACATACATACATACATACATATATACATACATACACATCAACTGCCCTTTATATATGTGTAGATTAAATTTAAACGAATAAAACAATAGTAAGTACTGTATAGTATAATCATAGGGGGGCCTAAAGTCGGTATCAACCAGACAGCGAGGGAGTCTATCCCTTTTTCACTAGAGCTAGACCAAGGAGATTGTTTTTAGTATTTGATGCGGAGCGCCACACCTACCATCAGCTCCTCTAATCAACATATAATAATTATTTCTCTTGAGAAATAAAAAGATATAATTGAGCGTGTGTACAGATTCAATATTGTTATTATTATTATTTACTCCTTTTGAGTTTTCACATCAGTGTTAGCTGATGGTCTTTCACTGGAGTCTGAGTGACAGCAAGTCTCATCAGGTCTCCAGGACTCTTCTGAGTATTCTGGCAGATTGCAGCAGTGCAGTGTTCTGAATGGTTTCAATCCTTCCTCTGATATCCAAACTTTCCAAGCCCTTTTCTAATCCTTTTGTGACTGTTCCAAGTGCACCAACTACAATCGGTATCACTTTGACTTTCATATTTCATAACTTTTTTAGTTCTCTGGCAAGGTCCAGATATTTGTCTATTTTTTCATTTTCCTTTAACTTCACCCTGTAATCTGCTGGCACTGCAAAATCCACCAGTTGACAAGTTTATTTCAGTCCTTGTGAGTTTTCTTCACCAGCGTTTGCTGATGGTCTTTCACTGGAGTCAGATTGACAATACGTTTTCTCAGATCTCCAGGACTCTTCTTAGTATTCTAGCCAATCTTAACAATGTTGTAATTTGAATGGTCTCGATTCTTCCTCTGATTTCCAGTACATCCCGATCGCTTCCAAACCGGCGGGACCGTTCCAAATGCACCAATTACAATTGGCAAGAACTTCACCTTCATGTTCCACAGTTTTCTAGTTCTCTAGCAAGGTCCAATCATTTGTCTACCATTTCAATTTCTTTTACTTTCTGTCAGTGATTATTATTATTATTTCCCCTCGATGTGTTTTTAAACCCGACTTAGCTTTGGTCTTTTAGTGGAGGCTGAGTCGCAGAATGTCTTCTCAGGGCATCAGGAGTATTCTAGCCCATCTCAACAATGCTGTTGTCTGGATAGTCTCAGTCCTCTCTCTGATTTCCAAATCTTCCAGTCTCCTTTCTAAAAACCTTGGGACCATTCCATGGCCTAATCCTAAACTTATATGAAGGATTATAGAAACCAATTAAGATATAACAAAAATAGGTGTAATATTTTTTATATGCATTCTTATTTCGTATTCTTAGTTTTTCTAATTTGCTATATTACATTGCATTAAGACTTAAATACTTACGCATGGGGTCACTTATTCTTGCTAGTCAAATTAATTTTCTGAAGAAACTACACTTAGAGCGAAATGTTCTAAATTGTTTTATTTATTCTCTTACCATCCATACAACATATATGTATGGCGAATATAACATATATATATATATATATATATATATATATATATATATATATATATATATATATATATATATATATATATGCTAAGCACTTTTCTCTCTGAGTACCGTGTTGTGACACTTCCAGTAGCATAGAATAAATATAGGTGCTTGTAAATGTATCTTCTTTCAATGAGAATGGCTACTTATTATGTATTTATTAATCATATATATATATATATATATAATATATATATATATATATATATATATATATATATATATATATATATACTTACTTCTAATGTACTTATTTTATATATATATATAACATTCAATATATACATATATAAATATATATATATTATATATAAACATATATAAATAGACATATATACATATGTATATATATTTATTTGTGTGTTTGTGTATATATATATATGTGTGTGTGTGTGTGTGTGTGTGTGTGTGTGTGTGTGTGTGTGTGTGTGGAGAAACTTGTTCTTTGAAGGAGGAAGACAAAATAATATTGAGTGTAGTTCAGAACGATTGCCTGTGGATTGTTAGTAGGAGTTAGAGTAGGAGTATCGAGTGATTCGCATAAAAATGGACCTTCTTAGGAATGACCTTGGAATACACAATAAAATGGCCGACATGATTCAGAAGAAAATAGACCAAAGTATTTCGGTCCGTTTTTTTAGCCATTAAAAAAAGACAT
>CM042146.1:27998269-28010578 GCA_023376005.1 Doryteuthis pealeii
ATTTTCTTTATCTGTAACAACCCGATGAAAACTAGAAGGAAAGATTTGTTCTTTTTGATAGTTAATCGTCTTTTTCTTTTTTTGCTAATTCTATTACAGCCCAACATTTGGTTTCTTCCACAAGAAAAGCGGTTATATATACATACATACATACATACTTTTAAAATACTAGCAAATGTATGCACCTCCGGGTGCAAGTATTTGAGTTTTCATGTAATAAAATATTAGATTAATTTAGAAAGGCTAATGCAACTAAATAAGAAGGCAGATAAAATGATTTGAAACAGAGAGGGTATAAGCAAAAAATAGAACAACTGAAACTTACTCTTCCCCCACTCCCGTCTTTTATTGCTAATAATCCTAATTTAACTATTTAGTTAAAATAGAAAGTAAAGAATAGAATTACAGTTATTTCTTCTTGTTAATCGATTTCTTTTAAGATTTATCCACGAGATTTTTGCTAATATTCATTAAGATAAAATCAAACAATTAGAAATCAGTAATACGAAGCACATATTTATTAAAATCAGATTTTTATTATCAATATGCAAATTAGCCTTCCCATTCACATTGTAAACCGCTATTTTGTTGTATATATAAATACAATTGCATGTTATTCTGATGTAGATATTGTCAACAGTATTAATAAAGTAAAACAATTTTATTAATAATTGAGGTTTAAATAAAAATAATATCCTGTAGAATGTGACGTAAATAACTAAGGGAATTGTGACTTGAATAGTAATATAGTTTCGGTTACAGACAGAAAAACACACAATCTCCATTATAATAAGATAACAAACACAGGATGTTATGATTAGAGGAAACAATTTTATGTGTCAATACTTAAGCATTTCGGTATACTGTACCATCTTCAGTACACTGTTAAGTAATGTTTAATGCATGCGTCATCATGTGATCGTCATCTTTCATTTTTACACATGAATTGATCACGTCATTGGCTTTCGTAAACAAACGCGCATATAAAAATTAACGGTTGATAACATCATATTCACACATTCACTATACACTTAACATCTTTCATTTTGTCCCTCACATAAACATTACTTAACAGTGTCCTGAAGATGGTCCAATATACCGAAATGCTTAAGTATTGACACAAAAAATTGTTTCCCCTAATCGTAACATCCTGTGTTTGTTATATTTTAAAAATATTTTCTTCTCATATTGTCGGATTAATTTCCTCACCGTATGTCCATCCATCCATACATGCATGTGTGTGTGTGTGTGTGTGTGTGTGGCACTTCATCTAATTACTTTTTTGCCCTGATATACAGCATTTCATTTTTTTCTCATATACCTTGAAAAAGGGTGAACGTTCACCCGAAATATAGGAACAGAACAGCAATTGAATATTAAAATTCTGATTTTTCTTCGGTTTTCTTGTTTTTATTCTTTCATTATCAAAAGACCAAACAAACAACGTTCACAAGAACATAACATACATAATTATACACACACACATATATATATATATATATATATATATGTGTGTGTGTGTGTGTGTGTGTGTGTGTGTGTGAAGTGAAAAATGGAAGTGAATCCGACGGTATGTAATATAGTGAAAAATTTGAAAAAACGCATGTTCAAATAAAATAAGTGAAATTTATTCAGCCAACGCTGCAGTGTTTCAATCTGTTTAGTAGATCTTCTTCAGGGCTTTTGTTGATATAAGGAAAAGTGATATTTATCACAGAATAATAAGAAAAGTTTGATAGATTTTTGTTGATCAGTTTGTTTAAAAAAGTGTTATAAGAATCAGACAATATGAGAATTACGGAATATAAATTATGTTTTTTCTCTATTTTATGGTTTATTCTCTAATTCCAATAATTTATATTCCGTATTCTCATATTCTCTAATTCTCTATTTTATGGTTTATACTCTAATTCCAAAAATCTATATTCTGTAATTCACATATTCTCTAATTCTCTATTTTAGGGTTTATTCTCTAATTCCAATAATTTATATTCCGTAATTCTCATATTCTCTAGTTCTCTATTCATGGTTACTTTAATTCCAATATTCTATATTCCGCAATTCTCTTATTCTGAAATTCTCAATTTTCTTATTATTTTCCCCAATTTTATTTATTTCTTATGAATTCCCAATGGCTATATAATTATTGTTATATTTTTCAAATATTAATTATTTCAAAGTAAGCCAAAATGCATGCATTGAATCTGAAAAATAAGAAATTTTGGATTCCGACACTTCGTGATTTTTAAGGTTACATTCACATTATTAAATATGAACACGAAATATAATGGAACCCACTTTCCTTAGTCATGGAAATATACACCCTGGGGGTGGATATTTCCCTGACAATATAACATCAACATGGTTACCTCACGTAGTGGAATTTAGCTAGCTAGTCATGCCAACCGTTACTACCGAATATCATTCTCACTGAGTACCTATATGTTCAATATTTTACATTAGTTAAACTTTTAGATTTGTTAGCAGAACAACCAGCATGGAATCGCAAGTTTCTGAGTTCGAAAAACGGAGCTTCCAACTCAGCGTATGAATAGAACATATTGGTAATCTGATCTGTGCCGTGAAGTGGGAGTTGACGGTAGGTGTGGTGCTCCATCTCAGCAAAAACAATGTCCCTCGTCTAACGCTAGCAAAAGACGGATAGTCTAGTCTAGCTAAGCTAAAGGGTTTTTTATTGTTTAGTTTAATGAAATACATTGAATTATGTTTAATTGTTTTAATTGGTTCTAATTAGTTGTAATTTGAAATTATGTCAAAAACCGACCAATCTCCTACTTTACTCTGTGTCTATCTCTTTCTTCCCCTCTATGTATCTCTTGACTTCCTCCTCGTTATATAATATTAGTTTCTCTGGGAGTAGAGTGAGTGTGTGTGTGTGTGTATGTGTGTGTGTGTGAGAGAGAGAGAGAGAGAGAGAGAGAGAGAGAGAGAGAGACGGAAGAATTTGAAATGTATTTCTATGTTAAATTTCACAACCAGCAGTCCGTAGCTTAAATGAGGTCAAACATTTCCTTTCTTTGAAAGCTAACAAAATGATTTTAACGTTTCATCCTGCCGTATTTATCTTTTTTTTATTTATTCGATTTGCTAACTCCCTTTCCCTAATCTCAATTATCTACCCAGAGCTGAATTGATGACCCAATGGATCACGTTTTGTCTAGTATTATATAAATGGTTAACAAGCAAGTCCTGAAAGCTATCAACAATGAGTTCAAATGTTACTGTGTACATTATATTTGTAACTTTATTACATATCTAAGCTCCAAACACACATACATACAAACATACATTACTATTGTTCGTTTTTAAATTTCACTCCTTGTGCGTTTTTCACACTAGCGTAAGCTTTCACTGGAGACTGAGTGACAACAAGTCTCATCGGGTTATAGGAGTCGTCTAAGTATTCTAGCCAATCTCAACGAAGCGTTCTGTATGGTTCCAATTCTTCCTCTGATTTCCAATTCCTCGATTCTGTTTTCTAAATTTTAGGGGACTGTCCAATGTCCATCAATTACAATTGGTTTCACATTCACTCTCATATCCGCAGTCCTTTTCAATTCTCTAGCAAGATCTAGGTATTCGTTTTCTTTCATCTTCACCATGTGATCTACTGGAACTGCAAAATCTATCAGTTGATAAGTTCTCTTTTTCTTATTAATCAATACAAGGTCTGGTATTCTGTCTGGGATGAGGCGATCCGTCACACTCATACATATTATTATTATTATTATTATTATTATTATTATTATTATTATTAGTCCAATCTTGTCCAATCACTGGCAGAGCTCTGCTGCTGATGTTATTATTTATACTGGCCTTTTCTGGTCATACTATCATTACTACTTTGATCTTCTTGGGCGACGGAACGTAGGATTGTATCACGGGACTTATTCACTTGCCAAAGGATTCTATAACTCAGGACTTACTTACTTATTTACTTTAAGTTCTTTTCAACTGGACAAGGATGGCGGCCAGATACTTAACAAGTAGTAGTAGTAGTAGTAGTAGTAGTTTTTCACAACCAGCGTTAGCTAATGGTCTTTCTCTGGAGTCTGTGTGACAACAAGTCTCCTCAGTCTCCATGATTCTTTTGAGTATTCTAGTCGATTTCAACAATGATGTTGTCTGAATGGTCTCAATTCCTCTTCTGATTTCCTGTTCCTCCAGTAATTTTTTAAAATCTTTTCGGACCGTTCCGAGTCCACCAACAACAATTGGTATCACCTTCACCCTCATGTTCCACATTTTTTTCAATTCTCTGCCAAGCTTCACTATATATATTTTCTTTTATCAGAGGTCTGTCATCAACCTACTGGTGGTGGAAACGGGCAAACCATTTGAAATTTACTCAAGAAAGGATGATTTTTCGGATAAGCATATTTTAGTCAAACATATATTTACAAATAGGCTAAGTATGGTTTTGTCGAAATATGAGCCTGTGTCGAAAAAAAAAGTGTATGACTCTCCACTAACGAATTTCCCGGAGCAGCGTCCAGTATGTATTAAGGATTTTGACTATGAAATACTCATTAATAAACTTACGCAATTCATGAGGGTATTGTAACGTAGGTAGTGACGTACTTTCTGTTACAGACCGACTGACAGACACCAAATCTCTATTATAATGAGATATTCGCCATACCTCTGTTGTTATGCATTCTCTCTCTTTCTCTCTCTCTCTCTACTCTCTCTCTCTCTCTCTCTCTCTCTCTCTCTCTCTCTCTCTCTCTTCTCTCTTTTCGGCATTAAATGACCCACTGAGGTTGATATGTCGGCATTAAATGACCCACTGAGGTTGATATGCCGTAAAACAAAACACACCAAACACTCTCTCTCTCACTCTCTCTCCCTCTCTCTCTCTCTCACACTCTCTTTCTTCGCATTAAATGACACTGAGGTTGATATGCCGTAAAGCAAAACACACCAAACTCTCTTTCTCTCTGTCTCTGTCTCTGTCTCTCTGTCTCTGTCTCTCTCTCTCTCACACTTTCTTTCATCGGCATTAATGTTGATATGCCGTAAAATAAAACACACCAAAGTCTCTCTCTCTCTCTCTCTCTCTCTTCTCTCTGTGTATTTCCTGAAGGTATTGTGGCTGTTAGCAGTGACGTAGTTTCGGTTACATTATGATAAGATATTCCTCAGAACGTACCTCTATATCTCTTTTTTATGCATTCCGTCTCTCGTGCATTAAGAAATAAAAGTTGAACTCTTCTACGTATTAATGAATTTAACTATGAATATAAATTAAATACTCATTCATAAACTTAGGCAATTCCTGAGAGTATTGTGGCGTAGATAGGAACGTAGTTTCGGTTACAGACAGACTGACATCGAATCTCCATTATAATTAGATATTCGCAAGAATGTTATTCTCTCTGTCTCTGTCTCTGTTCTCTCTCTCTTCCATCTCTTCTCTCTCTCTCTCTCTCTCTCTCTGCCTCTGACTCTCTCTCTCACACACTCTCTCTCTCTCTCTCTCTCTCTCTCTCTCTCTCTCTCTCTCACACACACACACACACACAACACACACACGCAAGCGTCTTTGTTGTCCAAATGACCGTTCTCCTCTGCGGTGAATTATCACTCACTTGACGTTGTAACGATGGGTTATTAAAACAATGTGCTAGAATGCCGTCGACTGTGCGCTATCAGACACACGGGCACAGCTGCACAGGGTCGGGTGAGCGCGTTCAAATATTTACAGGCCACCCGGAATCGTGGATCTGATTGCACACTGAACTTGATTAGTTTATTATTTGCTGTAATTACAGGATGAAGAGATTTTGACATTGTTATAAATTGTTTCCGTTCGCGAACACCACGCCCTCGACCTGCAATCGTGAGATACGAAATGCAGTCGTGGATTTGAAACCTAATCTCATCTACTAACGCAGCTGTAGCGAGTGCAGTATTCTCTGCCTGATGCATACTATATGCATACTGCATTTGTTTTTACGTTGTGACAAATTAACCAACGTGAATATCGATTTACAGCAAGAAATATAGGATGAACCATAATGATAGGACACATTTTAAATGCTATTTTCTCAGATTATAAAAACGACACAGAGTATTACATATATTTATTACATAACTGATATACAGGAGTATTACATGTTTACTAAGATGTGAATATTCCATTAGGATTTTATTATTTTCAGGTATTAATTTTGATGATCCTCATAATACCGTGGAGTCCGAAAGAAATTGCATATGTAGTCGAAGATATTCATTGGCCATCCAGATCACCTGATCTAACCCCATTGGACAATACGTTGTGTATCATAACTTCTAGCAAGAATATGCGCCCTCCAGGTGTAAGTATTTAAGTTTTTATGTAATGAAATATATTAATTTTTATATTATTATTATTTATACTAGCAAATATATGCACCCTCCGGGTGCAAGTATTTAAGTTTTAATGTAATGAAATATCGTATTGAATTAGAAACGCTAATGAAACTAAATAAGAATGCAGATAAAAAGATTTGAAACAGAGGAGGGTATAATCGAAAAATAGAACAACTGAAATTTACTCTTCATCACTCTCATCTTTCATTGTTATTTTTCATAATTCAAATATTTAGTTAAAATAGGAAGTAAAGAATAAAATGACAGTTATGTTTTCTTGTTAATGGATTTCATTTAAGATTTATTGAAGAGATTGTTGCTTATATTCATTAAAATAAAACCAAACAGTTAGAAATCAATAATACTAAGCATATATTTATTAAAATTACATTTTAAATTCAATATGCAAATTAGCCTTCCCGTTCACACTGTAAACCGCTATTTTGTTGTATATATAAATACAATTGCATGTTATTAGAATGTAGATATGGTTAACATTATAAATAATGTAAAACAATTTTATTGATAATTGAGGTTTAAATAAAATAAATCATGGTGAATGTGATGTCAATTACTAAGGGAATTGTGATTTGAGTAGTGATTTATTTTCGGTAACAGAAAAACACACAATCTCCATTATAATAAGATATACATTTTTATGTCACGAAATATAATAGATTAAAAAGACTAATTTCGCCATGTGAAATGTAAACAGCGTCGTCTAGGAATTGAACTCGGGGTGACGATTCCATTTCCTCCGACTCTAACCATTAGACCACGCACCTCCAAACAGCGTTAATAAATAAGATTCATTTTATGTATATGTGCCAGTTTAGCTCAGTCAGTAGAGCACCCGCTGCGGAATCGCAAGTTCTGTGTTCGATACGGGTTCAGCCGTCTCAGCGTATGGGTAGCACATATTGGATAATCTGACCTATGCTGTAAAGTGGGGAACTGATGGAGATGTTGGGCTCTACCCCAGCAAAAACAATATCCTTGGTCTAGCGCAAGCAAAAAGGGGATAGACACCCTCGCTGTCAAGCTGATACGACAATAGCCGTCAAATAAAAAAAAAAAGAAGATATATGCGTATATATTCCTAGTATTTTACTTTCAAAGAACGATATCGAATACTTTAGGAAAATGCAATATGTCTAAAAAATAATGAAAACTGATATAAGCACAGGGCCAGGTTAGCTCAGTCGGTAGAGCGGTCGGCTAGAAATCACAAGTTCCTATTTGAAACCGACCCTCGCCAACTCAGCTTATGAGTAGCACGGGATCTCAGTGAGGTAAAGTAAGGAGCTGATGGTTGGTGTGACGCTCCACCTCAAACGCAAAAACAATCTCCTTCGCCTATAGCTAGTGAAAAGAGGGTAGACTCCCTCGCTGTCTTGCTGGTACCGACTTTAGTCCAGCCCGACAACTTTACTCTGATATAAACACGGTGTAGCAATTATAAATAAAAATATTTTCATAAACTCAAAAAGATTTCAAAAAAATTACATTAGAATCACACTTAAATTCACAATGATACAATTCGCTTGGGATGGAACATAGTCTTAAGTTACAGTATAACACTAACTGTATTTCTATAATGAATTTGTATATATATGTATCATGAAATATATATATATATATATATATATATATATATATATATATATAATATATATATATATATGCGGAAGTAACTGATTGGGTAAAATCCAAAGAAATGGGATTAAAAGTTGAGGAACAAAAGTGGATAACACACAAACAATTTCTTACAAAAATTCTGATGAAGCTTCGTAAATACGCTGAGGCGAAATATTAATTGATTGAAAATGTTTTGTTTCTGCACTTTCCTTCCTCAATTTTGTTCCTCGATATATATATATATATATATATATATATATATATATATATATATATATATATTATATTATATATATATTATTATATTATATATATTATTAAGTCGTGCTATTAATATTTTAAACTGTTTAATGATTAAGTAAACATATGAAATAGCAATGGTGGTTAACTACTAGAGTAGGCTCAGTTCTAATTAGTTATCATCCTTCACACATTTTGTTAATGTTATGTGTGAAAATAAACATATTTCTTTCTTTTTTTTTAACCAGCTTTAGTGAACGGTAAGAAAATGACGTTAAAAGAAAAAAGAAAAAAATAACGTTTAAAAAAAATTAAATCAAGACGCAACTAATAGAATTGAATTCGAACGTAAAATATAAGTAAAGAAATATAGTTAAGTAATTGTTTATATTTACGCAACTTCGAAAAAAAGAATCTAATAGATACTTTATAAATTTGTAAAACAAACAATGAATTTAAAACATTAATGAGAGAATAAAAGTAAAATAAATATCAATTTGAAACGCCGAGATATTGACCTGAGTGCTTGTGAAGATCTAGCATCGGATCGGAAGGAATGGCGCAAGACCTGTTTCGCTAAACTAAAGAGCTTTGAACAAAATAGACTTAAGCATAGTGATAGGCTCCGCATAACTTTAAAAGAAAAACATTTAACTCCTGCCTTTCGTTTGTCAGTGTGGCTTTTTGGCCCGACGACTTACACTGTTAAAATTCTGGTTGCCATTTTAGGGGTTTAGGCATCGAAACCTTACTAGCCAAAATTCAACTTAGTGGGCTGGTCACGTTGTCCGAATGAATGAGAACAGGCTTCCAAAGAAGATTTTATACGGGCAACTACCAAATGCTAAGCGTTCTATTACGCTTACGCTACAAGGACAAATTGAAGGATAATTTGAAACGCCTCGATATTGATCTGAGTGCTTGTGAAGATCTAGCATCGGATCGGAAGGAATGGCGCAAGACCTGTTTCGCTAAACTAAAGAGCTTTGAACAAAATAGACTGAAGCATAGAGATCGGCTCTGCATAACTTTAAAAGAAAAACATTTAACTCCTGCCTTGGATCATTTCGTTTGTCAGTATGGCTTCATGGCTCGCAGCAGGGCTGGGTTGCTGTCACACTCGAGGAAACATAAAATGTCTTCTGGACAGCATGCACAACATGGGAGGAATCAAATCACTCACTGCTGACCCTCATCTATCGTTCTCGATAGGAGATTCCACCATATATATATATGAAGGTGGGACATATGCGATTTCAAATTTGGTTTGAAAATCGCATAAGCGAGAAAATAACAGTTACCAGAATTTACGTATTCGCTACACTAACTTAGGTATACATGATCTATCAATGATTTTGATCATTCTTTACTTATAAATATAACAACCAACATTGTCAATATATATATATATATATATATGTGTGTGTGTGTGTGTGTGCGTGTGCGTGCGTACATGCGTACGTGCATTTTTATCTACACAAAATATTAATGAAATATTTTCTAATTTATTTATCAAATAGAATTTGATATTAAACGTATTAATTACATTTAAACTCTAAGGGATTTTTTAAAATCATTTTCTCTCCGTTTATTAATAATTGATTTGTTTTGGAAAAAAAAATGGGTCTCGTTAAATTTTCTGATTGGACTTATCGACATCAGAGAATATATCTAAAAGCCGATCCTATAAAACTTTTTTAATAGAATAATTTTGTCGCTGCTTTAATATTAGAAAAAGATTTCTACTTTGTATAGTTTACACTAACATCTCGTTATTAAAATTTATAATAGTTCAAGCTATACATGTTGCATAGCCCTTTTTCACTGGCACTAAATGATTATAATGTTGCATACCTCTTTTTAAAAATTCTATTTCTTGGCCGTCTTTAGTATTCTGATCGTCTTTGGTATTTCTTCTATCATCTTGACTTGGTCTGGAATCTTCTAAGGTCTGGACTTTCTTGGGGACTTCGGGTCTGGTTTTCTGTTAGGGATTTCTCCTTATCAGAAGCCCTGTGTCATTGTTAGTTTTTAGGTAATAAACACAAGACTTCGATTTAATTTTGATCTTATTTTATTGTTAAATCCCACCAGACATCTGCTAACTAACATAGCGCCCGTATGCAGAGTGAGTCACAGTTCGGTAGTACATCTTCACTGCCTGACGTCCAACTGCAAACTGGGGAACGAACAGGTCCCACGTGACTTCACGTATTTTGGCGGGCTTCTGTAATTTTTCATGGAAGGACCCGGCCATGGTATGAAAAGGGTCATCCCCTCAGAATTACAGGGGATTGACAATAATCTTATGCAACCGCATAGATTATGTAACATACAAAGTAGAAATCTTATTGTAATGAAGAATTGGTGTCTATGTAAGAAAAAACTACCTCATTGCTTTTGGTTGGTTGGTTGGTTATTAATTTTAACGGCATATCAACCCGTCCAGGTTATATCATGCCTAGCGGTTGGGGTGTTATACATATTGTGCATTCATATATATACTTTTAGTAATTGGTTTTAACAATGTGTTAGCATTATTGGGGATTATATTGTATGGCATTGATTTGTTTCATGTCTATATTCTATGGTATAATTTTTATTTCCCTCAAAAAGGAGAAAATATCCCCAATGTTAACATTTTCAAATAGTTTCATATTGCTTGCTCTTTAAATAATGGTTTCTGATGGGAGCAAAAAATCTGCATTCCATCAATAAGTGTTTAACTGTCAGGGGTGTTTGACATGTTTTCACATTGTGGTTGTTGTTCTTGTTTGAGTATATAAGAGTGCGTTAGTTTTGTATGACCAATGCATAATCGGGACATAATGACTTGTTCCTTTCTAGACTTCCTTAAAGTTGGTCTGCATCCTCCCAAAGTCGGTTTGATTAGGAAGAGTTTATTGGGATACAGTTATTCCAGTGTTGCTGCCATTTTGTATGAAGGAATCTATTAATTTTAGGTTTCAAGTCAGTATATGGTATCTGGAACTTGTCAGGGATTAAATCTAGAGCCGATTTAGCTGCAGAGTCAGCTCTTTCATTCCCCCTCACTCCTATATGACTTGGTATCCAGCATATAATAATCTCCTTTTGTCACAATAACCTTAAGAAACGCCTAAGTTTATAAAAGATTATTTGATTTATAGTTAAAATCCATAATACATAGAATAAATCTTATTTATTAACGCTGTCTATGAAAATCCTGCATTGTGTCTTATATATCACGAAATAATGAGGATTTACATAATATATGGTGTGGTTAATTTGCATACTGGGTTTAACAAAACTGGGTTTAATAAATAATTACTTGGTGTTATTGATCTCTAATTGTATTGTTTTATTCTTCAATGTATCAAAATATGTTGTATAAATGATTTTTATATAGAAACAAATTAAATTATAATTACAAGTGTAATATTTTTATATGCGTTCTTATTTAATTTCGTTAGTCTTTTAATTCAATTTACTTCATTACATTAAAATTTACATACTTACGCCTAGAGGGCGCATATTCTTGCGTGTTGGGACTGTGATTTTTAATTTGAACAAATTACTAAATGAAGGCATGAAACAAAATCCACAATAAACACAGATACACATTTTCAAAATAAGTGCACGAAACAATATGGATATCTAAATTATTTTTTAAACTTTATTTCTCAAAAAATAACATCATTCGCTACATATTAAGAATTCCCTTAAAGTGAAGGGCTTTGTGAGTCTTTTCACACCAGCTCTGATGGTTTTGCACTGGCATCTGGGTGACAGCAAGCCTCCTCCGTTCTTTTGGACTCTTCTAAGTACCTTAGATGATTATTGTCGTGCTGTGGGGGTTAGATGGTTTCAATTCTTTCTCTAATCTCCTGTTCATCCAGTCTCTTTTTCAGCTTCCTGGACAGTTCCAAGTGCTCCAATTATAATTGGTACCACTGACACCATGTTTTACCACTTCTTCTCTTCAAAATTCAATTTTCTTTGTCAGCGTCCTGCCTCTACAGGTAGCAATGGGATTAAGATTTGATATATTATCATAATGATATATCCCTTCATTTT
>CM042146.1:28010678-28013178 GCA_023376005.1 Doryteuthis pealeii
ACTGAGGAGAATCGTCAGGCGGGTTGGGGTGTTATACATATTGTGCATTCATATATATACTTTTAGTAATTGGTTTTAACAATGTGTTAGCATTATTGGGGATTATATTGTATGGCATTGATTTGTTTCATGTCTATATTCTATGGTATAATTTTATTTCCCTCAAAAAGGAGAAAATATCCCCAATGTTAACATTTTCAAATAGTTTCATATTGCTTGCTCTAAAATAATGGTTTCTGATGGGAGCAAAAAAGCTGCATTCCATCAATAAGTGTTTAACTGTCAGGGGTGTTTGACATGTTTCACATTGTGGTTGTTGTTCTTGTTTGAGTATATAAGAGTGCGTTAGTTTTGTATGACCAATGCATAATCGGGACATAATAACTTGTTCCTTTCTAGACTTCCTTAAAGTTGGTCTGCAGCCTCCCAAAGTCGGTTTGATTAGGAAGAGTTTATTGAGTATACAGTTATTCCAGTGTTGCTGCCATTTTGTATGAAGGAATCTATTAATTTTAGGTTTCAAGTCAGTATATGGTATCTGGAACTTGTCAGGAATTAAATCTAGAGCCGATTTAGCTGCAGAGTCAGCTCTTTCATTCCCCCTCACTCTTATATGACTTTGTATCCAGCATATAATAATCTCATTTTGTCACAATAACCTTAAGAAACGCCTAAGTTTATAAAAGATTATTTGATTTATAGTTAAAATCCATAATACATAGAATAAATCTTATTTATTAATGCTGCCTCTATGAAAATCCTGGATTGTGTCTTATATATCACGAAGAAATAAGGATTTACATAATATATGGTGTGGTTAATTTGCATACTGGGTTTAATAAATAATTACTTGGTGTTATTGATCTCTAATTGTATTGTTTTATTCTTCAATGTATCAAAATCTGTCGTATAAATGATTTGATATAGAAACCAATCAAAATTATAATTACAAGTGTAATATTTTTTATATGCGTTCTTATTTAATTTCGTTAGTCTTTTAATTCAATTTACTTCATTACATTAAAATTTACATACTTACGCCTAGAGGGCGCATATTCTTGCGTGTTGGGACTGTGACTTTTACTTGAACAAATTACTAAATGAAGGCATGAAACAAAATCCACAATAAACACAGATAGACATTTTCAAAATAAGTGCACGAAACAATATGGATATCTAAAGTATTTTTTAAACTTTATTTCTCAAAAAATAACATCATTCGCTACATATTAAGAATTCCCTTAAAGTGAAGTGCTTTGTGAGTCTTTTCACACCAGCTCTGATGGTTTTGCACTGGCATCTGGGTGACAGCAAGCCTCATCCGTTCTTTTGGACTCTTCTAAGTACCTTAGATGATTATTGTCGTGCTGTGGGGGTTAGATGGTTTCAATTCTTTCTCTAATCTCCTGTTCATCCAGTCTCTTTTTCAGCTTCCTGTGGACAGTTCAAGTGCTCCAATTATAATTGGTACCACTGACACCATGTTTTACCACTTCTTCTCTTCAAATTCAATTTTCTTTGTAGTTTGCTCTGGTAGCAATGGGATTAAGTAAGTTGCATATTTTCATTGTTTTTTTTTTTAAATTTTTGAATATTTTAAAATCGCTTATTAAAACAAAAAAATATCTTTAAAGGAAAAAATGTCCAAAATTAATAATTTTTATTATTCATTTTTCATTATATTTTATTAACTTTTTTGTTTGTTTATTGTTGTGTTTTTAAAATAAACAATTGCTTTGTTGATAGTATTTTTTCTAATCATGCTTGATTATAGGGCCAGTTTAGCTCAGTCGGTAGAACATCCACGTAGCAACCACAAGGTTCCAGATTCAATGCCCTCACCAACTCAGCATATGAGTAGCACAACTTTGGTCTGTACCGTAAAATGGAAAGCTGATAATAGGTGTGGCGTTCCACATGAGACACAAAAAGCAATCTCCCATGTCTAGCGCTAATGAAAAGGGAATAGACTCCCTTGCTGTCCGGCTGATACCAACAATAGGCCACTCTGTCGACATTACTTTACTTTACTATGATATGGTTGCCATCAAACTTGACCTTGTCGCTAACCGGCAAAGATAGCCTTATTGTAAATCGAACCTCGTATCTAAAATAGAAAAACAACAAATTAACTGAATTAGTCGAATTTTCCAGCTGTTCAGGGAGTGGTAGTACCTGGGTTCCATCTATGGGTTAAATAGAAGAAAAATTAGTTTAAAGAAAATGTGTTTAAAAATGAGTTAAAAAAATGAGTAAAAGAAAACCACTTCAGCATAACATAACCCAACAAGAGTTGACATGCCGTAAAGTCCAACCAACCAACCAACTAGCTGTTCATTCTTAGACAGCTAATCGTCGATCGTTTTCGAGTGGATTGATATAAGCTTAAACCTATCATTGTTTTTTTGTAAAATCTTAAAATGAAATAATATTAATACTTGTGTACCTTAATTTGTGCTACTTATCGCTGAGTTGGTGAGAGCCGGTATCGAAACCAGAA
>CM042146.1:28018178-28035678 GCA_023376005.1 Doryteuthis pealeii
CTGTTTCGACCTTTTATTAAAGTGGTCTTCATCAAGAGCGAAATGTCTAATGGAAAGACGGGTGTGAGTAAAACGTTACAAACAAAAGTGGTACAAACGAAACGTTCGTGTTCAATATATATATATAATATATATATATATATATATATATATATATATATATATAATATTATATATATACATATCTGTAAAGTTAAGGGTCTACCGTGGTTTGGATCTAAATTATATCATCAGGACCCTACCTTGTATTTAACTAAGTCGATGTCATTCCTTAGTTAAACTGAGGTAAAATTCTTTTCCTATAATAGTGGTTGAAAACCATGTTATATTATATTTTTCCAATTGTCACGTGCGGCTTATTCTATTCGTTTATTCAAGCCTTAGTTATGATTTCTGTTTTGTCATTATCTTAATCCTAATTATAAATTACAGCTAGTGAAAACAGTTAAAATTTAACAGTAATTATGTTTTAGGAGTTCAATATTACTAGATTATAGTTTTTTACTTTCGTATTTCAGTATCTCTCCAATTATAATTAGTAACTATTACAAAAAATTACTAATTTAATTGGTTAAAATTTAATATTGTAATTGTAATAATATCTTAATAATACTTAAATAATATTTTAGTGGCCTCCTTAAAAGTATATCTACAATTGCAAATTAATTTCATATCGAGTACGTTTGCATAATTTACTGATGCTACTGGAAAGAAAAAGTTAAACCAGGAATTATATATATATATATATATATATATATATATATATATATATGGAAAATAGATGGAAATTAATCCGACAGTATGAAATTTAACATTATGAAAAAAACATATGATGTTTGTTATGTAATTGCTGACAGTACTGTTTCGACCAAATCGATAAGTTGGTCTTCATCAAAGAACGACATAGATGGGAAGAGAAGATATCCGTTAAAAAAAAAAAAAAAATTAAAAAAAATGACTGTTTACAGAAACGAACGCTGAGTTCAACCGCTGAAATTTTTGAAAAATGCATGTTCTGTTTTAAAAATAAAATAAATTTTATTTTTAATTTTAAAAAAATCAGAAGCATTATAGTTTATAGAAAAACTCAAAAGAGTTTGTTGTAAAAGTTTATATAAAAATGTAAAGTGGGTATCAAAATTTTTCAAAAATTTCAGCGGTTGAACTCAGCGTTCGTTTCTGTAAACAGTCTTTTTTTTTTTTTAACGGATATCTTCTCTTCCCATCTATGTCGCTCTTTGATGAAGACCAACTTATCGATTTGGTCGAAACAGTACTGTCAGCAATTACATAACAAACATCATATGTTTTTTCATAATGTTAAATTTCATATATATATATATATATATATATATATATAACTTTTTCCGTTATTTACTTCCCATTAAAATAAAATAAAAATTTAGGTTTATTGTTTTGATTTATAAATAAGAAGTTTTCATTTTATTTGATTTGAATTCGGTTTTGAAAATAAAAAACCTTACATTAGATCTAAATGCTTCACATTATCTAAAATAATAACAAATTCCGTCCAGAACTTTTTACTTTATATATAAAAAACAACATATAATAAATAATTAATCATTTATGAAATACAGAACATAAAGAAAAAAAAAACTAATCATAAAAATTCCTTTTCTAAAAATCTTTTGAATTCCAACCGTCACATTTTTTTTCAATACCCATCTCCTTTCGAATAAGTTAATTCGTCTTGTTGCCAATATCTCAAAATCCGCTACAATGAAGAGTTGACCGACAAAAAAGGTATACACATCGGCATGACCGACAAAAATATGGCGCGAATGCCCACAATAGGGAATAATGTAACAACTTTCGTTCTTTTTTGCAAAATTAAGGTTTTTTGTTTTTGAACTGATTTGACATTTTTCTCCGACCCAAACACCACGGAGTAAATGAGCTCTGATGATGATTTTTGTAAAATTGAAATATTGATCAATATCAGCTATGATTATATTATAAATTGTTTTCACTTTAACAGCATTGTGTGATGTTTTCATTCCAACTTTTCATACTCATACTGTCGGATTCATTTCCTTTCTTTTAACTTATTATATATATATATATATAATATATATATATATATATATATATATATATATATATATATAATCCAAAGTCCAGAGAAGAAATCTTCCTTACGACATGGGTTTTTTTTAAAAACAACTTGTCGCAGTTTGAGAGCTCAATGTGTGCTCTTATTGTTAGAGTCACAGAGCAAATTTATATTTAAATAAATAACAAAAGACTTAGAGATCTTGCATTATAGACTATTTCAGGGAGCTTAGACAAAAATGTCTAATTCTCCCGACTCATCAGATGCGAATGATGAATTCTTTATTTTTAAGGCATTTGAAAACAGATTTTTTTTTTTTTGTCCTGTCCTGCTCAGCTGTAGAGTAATAAAAATAGGAATAATATTATTGTTTACTATTATTTGTATTTTTATTCCTATTTTTTATTACTCTACAGCTGAGCAGGACAGGACAAAAAAAAAAAAAAAATCTGTTTTCAAATGCCTTAAAAATAAAGAATTCATCATTCGCATCTGATGAGTCGGGAGAATTAGACATTTTTGTCTAAGCTCCCTGAAATAGTCTATAATGCAAGATCTCTAAGTCTTTTGTTATTTATTTAGATATATATATATAATATATATATATATATATATATATATATATGGTGAATTCCCAAGTTGCATGAACATGAGTTCAAGAAACTGACTTCTTAAAGAGAAAGTCTAGAAGTCGTCTTTGAAACACTGGGGCTCGACGAGAATGCCTCAGATATAAACAATGAAACAATAAAAGCAATCTCCCTGTGTTCGTCGAACGAGCTGTGTCATCACGGACAACACGTATCACAAGAAAGACTAGCGATCAGCTAGAAGCGATCTGAATCAAAGAGACCATTGTTTGCAGCCGATGAACATACTAAACGCTAAGTACGACATCCTTACGAAAACAACGACCACAATAATACAAACCAAAAATTTGCCTGATGTGGTTTAAATGTCAAAATAAATAGGTTTCTTGTACTTTCTTCAAAATAGGTTATTTACTGAATAATTTTTTATGTTTCGGTTTGGTTTGGTTTGGTTTGTTTGTTTTACGGCGTATCAACCTCAGTGGGTCATTTAATGCCGATAAAGTTTTGAAATAAATCAATTCTTAATGGATAATACAATTTTGTTTATTAACTCATGTTTTTCTATTTACCCCATAGATGGGACCCTAACAGGTACTACCCCTCCGGGTCAGAGTGGACCAGGGAGCAATGCTGATGAAGGGGTGCTCCAAATTCCCCAAACCTCCAAAACTGGAACCTCACTATCAGATAGAGTTTAACGTCATTCCCAGGACATGTAGACCCGCAGCCACCGCCTTCTAGCACCCATATGATAAAAAGGGGTTGTTTAATTTTAATTGTTTAATGTTTTGTTTGTTTTTACAGAGTACGGACAAAAATCGCACAGCCCCATCGGCATTCCTCATTCTAGAATTGGTTCTGACTTTATCCTTTTAGTGTAGTGAGGTTGTTGCAGGCCATGGGGAATAAGGCTCCTCTAGCTGATACTGGACTTTAAAAAGACCGAGGAAACGCATAGGAGGCTAAACAAAAACACACTTTTTATTTTAGTCATACTAGCAAATATATGCACCCTCCGGGTGCAAGTATTTAAGTTTTAATGTAATAAAATATTGTATTAAATTAGAAAGGCTAATGAAACTAAATAAGAATACAGATAAAAGGATTTGAAACAGAGGGAGTATAATAAAAGATTTGAAACAGAGGGAGTATAATAAAAAATGGAACAACTAAAACTTATTCTTCCATCACTCTCGTCTTTCATTGTTATTTTTTCTAATTTAAGTATTTAGTTATAAGAGGAAGTAAAGAATAAAATGACAGTTATTTTATCTTGTTAATGGATTTCATTTAAGATTCATTGAAGAGATTTTTGCTTATATTCATTAAAATAAACCAAACAGTTAGAAATCAATAATACTAAGCACATATTTATTAAATTCGATTTTTTAATATTAATATGCAAATTAGCCTTCCCGTTCACACTGTAAACCGCTATTTTGTTGTATATATAAATACAATTGCATGTTGTCAGTATGTAGACATAGTTAACAGTATTAATAATGTAAGACAATTTTATTAATAATTGAGGTTTAGATAAAAATAAAATCATGGAGAATGTGATGTCAATAACTAAGAGAATTGTGACTTGAGTAGTAATATAGTTTCGGTTACAGACAGAAAAACACACAATCTCCATTATAATAAGATATTTTCAAATTAGTCTTAACTTTTTTTAGATAGGACCTGTAGATATACCACTGTATAATAATCTAATTATTACAATGTTTGATATGTTTACTCAAGAGCTATTGCAAAATAGTTCAATATGTAAAAAGTATAATAATATTCATTTAACTCTCTCTCTCTCTCTCTCTCTATCTATCTATCTATCTATCTGTTTTTTCTTTCTTACCTTTTTTAAAAATATTTTCATTATGTTTGATTGAAACAGATTAGTGTCATCGCTTCTACATGCTCACCCCCTCTCTCTATCTTTTCCCTACTCTCTTTTATTGTTTGTTTCTTATTATATTTTTCTATGTAGCATGTCCTTTATCATCCCTTCTTTTCTTTATAATAAAAACAGAGTGGTCCATTA
Source organism: Doryteuthis pealeii (assembly GCA_023376005.1). Classification (NCBI taxonomy): domain Eukaryota; kingdom Metazoa; phylum Mollusca; class Cephalopoda; order Myopsida; family Loliginidae; genus Doryteuthis; species Doryteuthis pealeii. Next base: position 28,022,887 of record CM042146.1, read on the forward strand.
TTGAGCTGAGGTGATGACACTCATAAGATATAAAATTCAGTGAATAAGCAACACCAGATAATTAGAGTGTGATTGAAAAATAATTCCCTATTTTAAACTATTATAATCTTTTTTATACGCAGTTACATTTTTCTCAACTTTTTAATGTATGGTCCTTAAAATATGGCAACTAAATCTGTGTTGTTTTTTCTTTTCAGATTGATTATTTGGTTTCAAAATTCGAAGCCTTAAAAAATCTATTTCCCGAGTGGCCTGAGAGGCTGGAGGCGAATGCTGGTGCCCATATAATTTTTAAAATATAGATTTTTTAAATAGGGAGTTACTTAACTTTACAATCACCCTAAATAACAAACAAACACACGCACGCAAAACACAGCACAGCACGCAGTTTGAAATTGTTTTGTTTTTGTTTTGTTTTGTTTTTACTTACCATATCTACTTGATTCGCATACTTGGAAGATTCCTCAAGAAGATACGTACTTTCTTCAAAATAGGTTATTTACTGAATAATTTTCTATGTTTCAGACTGTTGTCCTCATCTTTATTGTGGTATGTATAAACACAACGTCCATGTCGCTGTATCATCGGATCTTGTTTCGGTGTTCCCTGTTTACCTTATACTAAAATCATCATCAGATGATAACCCTGAGTTCAAGAGTGGTTTCGGAGCTTTAATATCGTTACCACTAATTACCACAATATTAAAGTTTCGATTTACTACCAAATAATTTTGATGTTTCGGACTCTGAGGTATGTATTAATACAACGTCCAGGCCGCTGTATCCTCGGACCTTGTTCCGGTGTTCCCTTTTTACCTTATACTAAAGTCATCATCAAACGATAACCTGAGGTCAAGAGTGGTTTCGGAGTTTTAATATCGTTACCTCTAATTCAGGGCGCCTCTAGCAGAGCGCCACAATATTAAAGTTCCGAAACCACATTTTGAAAATTGATTTACTACGAAATAATGTTGATGTTTCGGACTCTTGTCCTCAACTTTACTGAGGCATGTATTAATACAACGTCCAGGCCGCTGTATCCTCGGAACTTGTTCCGGTGTGCCCTTTTTACCTTATACTAAAGTCATCATCAAACGATAACCCTGAGGCCAAGAGTGGTTTCGGAGTTTTAATATCGTTACCACTAATTCAGAGCGCCTCTAGCAGCATAAAATGCCGAAGTAAGGCTACTGGCTACTTATAATTTGTGTCTGTATTTTTTAGATGAGGTTGATATGAATAATTTTGATATTTCGGACTGGTGTCCTCATCTTTATGGTATGTAGAAACAGAACGTACAGGTCGCTGTATTCTCAGTACTTGTTCAGGTGTTCCCAGAATACCCAAGAAGTCAAGCATGGTTTCGGAGCTTTATTATCATTACCACTAATTCTTATTGTTCCTAGCAGCATAAAATGTCATTATACTTATTGACAGGAATGTGATTAATATAACACATTTAATATATTAGTGGTAACGATATTAAAGCTCCAAAACCACGCTTGACCTCAGTGTTATAGTCTGATGGTGAGTTTAATCTAAGTTAAACATGGAAGGTAAACAACTAGACACATGGCGCAATGGATATAGGTGTTGAGTTAATACAATTCTAAGTGACTTCGGCATAGAATCCCCCAATAGGTTGACATGCCTTAAAACCCAACCAACCACTACTCTTTTTCTTGGCATTAAATAACCCACGAAGGTTGATATACCATTAAACAAATAAACCAAATCAAACCTTTAAATCTTATATTTTAAATTTTACTCTGCTGAGGAGTAATCCTCTCCCCCATAGATACTTGATGTCCTGTCTATGATACCTAACTGCATATGATGCAGAGGCATCAGTTCTGCATATCTTGGATGGGTTGATTTTTCCTTCATTGTCACTACCATTGCAAGATCCTTTTTAACCCAGATTGGTAGTACCTGTTAGGATCCCATTTATGAGACAAATAACACAACTCCTACCCCAGCTATGGTTAGCGGAATGAGAACAGGATACCTCCGTGGAATAAATAAAGGGTTAGGTTCAATGTTCCGTGATGGCTCCCGATTACGACAAGAAAGTTCCCGAGTTCGAAAAGAAGGTTCCCGAGTCCGAGAAGGTTCCCGAGTGCGAGAAGAGATACCTGAAGAAGGTCGGAGGGCATATTGGCCGAAATGTTGTACAAATAACAATGAAGATGGGGACAATAGTCCGAATAACGCAGATAATACAAATATACCTGTTTGAATATTATTGTGAATACTTGATAATTTTGTGTCAGGTCAGGTCAAGACAGGTCTTCTTTCTCACCTGTTACTAGTACCATGTAAACTAGTATTACTTGTTCCAAGGTCGGGTATTCGGCGAATAAATGGACACCCCAATCAGGCATGCCTCGGCTTGTCTAGTGAGTCGGGTGTATGCTGTCAAAGGGCGGGTCAGCTCCAGTGGAGCCAACTACAATCTACACCGATAGTAGTATGATTGTGGTAGTTACTACTCACATAACCCCTCCAATACCATCTGGTACTAGGGTGCAAGCGCTGGGGCTTCCGGAGAGGCCTGCCTCTCGTTAAGTGAGTCCATAATACCTGAGACAGGGACATACAGCAGCTCGGCAGTCCAGTTGTCTCGGACATTTACCTGCAGCTGGACTAACTGTCGGACTGCCAAAACAGTGAACTGGGGTCTGTGCATCCTCATTTCACTTAGAATATCTCACGCACAAGTTTCATTCCACAGAGTGAAGTCATCGTCCTCTGTGACGGACTTCTATAAGTAAGCATGTGACACTAATAAGCAGCTTGATACCATCTAATAGTTAATTATTTGTATTAAGAATAGTTACTTGAAGCTATAAACTACGAAGAATAATTAGTTGCTTGAAATCATAGAATTGCGTGCATGGAAATGACATTTATTAAATAGAAATGATTACTTGAAACCAAATAATTATTAGTATAAGATAAGAATACTTGAAACCATATAGTGTACAATGTGCAAATTATTTGTATTGTATGTGAATACTGAATATCTTATATCGGTTTGCAAAACAAAAAAAAAGCTGTAACGAAAAAAACACACCAAAAATGTAAATACGAAAATACAATGACTGTAGTCCCCGCTCATATATGCATAAAACTTATAGAGGTGCGTGGTGTAATGGTTAGAGTGGTAGGAAATGGACTTGTCGACACGAGTTCAAATCCTGGACAAAGCTGTTTGCATTTCACATTGCGCTAATACGCTTGGGAAAGGTATGCATTCAGCTAATCTCCCTCCAGCTATGAATAAATAGCAGGACATACGGGGTTATTAACCTTGGCTAGGTAACCAGTCTAGGAGAAGGAAAAATTTGAATTCGAACATGTTAAAATCCGCTTAAGAAATTGACCCTGTGTCACATCCTGCTCGGGCGGAGGGGTTGGTAAATATATATATGTATAAAACGTCCCTTAAAATTAACGCTTGGCATAGAATAAACCATGATGGCTTGACGTTCCGTTAAAATCAATCAATCATTAAAAGCATAATATACCCCTAAAAGTAAAATAAATAAAGTTGCCGAAGTGGTCTATTATCCGTTTCAGCCAGACAACGAGTGAGTCTATCCCCCTTTCACTAACCCTAGATTAGGAAGATTGCTTTTTGTTGAGGTGGAGCGCCACACCTAACGCCAGCTCCTCACTTTAGCGCACCTATCAGATTACCCAATATGTGCGACTCGTGCACTGAGTTGGCGGGGATCAGCATCGAACCAGGAACCTTGTGATTCCTATGTGAGTGCTCCACCGACTGACATAAACCGGCCCCTCGACGGGTTGAATTGCCATTAAAATCAATCAGGGTAATCTTCCGGTCGAATTCGAACCCACGTCCTCTTTACCAACTCAGTAGCACTGTTCCAGTAACCCAAATTAAAACCTTTATTCTATACTCTCAATCTCTCTCAGTCCTATTTCTGTTGCTCTAATTTGCATACAATAGTTGTAATAATACCATCTTTTATTTGTTTTCTATTTTTACATAATTCTATGTCAAGTATTAATTTTTAATGTTATTTTCTTTCGTTACAATTTTATTTCATTTTATTGTATTTTTTTTTTCATGTTATTTTCTATTGGAGTACACTCTGTTCCTAGAGCTACAATTAGTTAACAATGATAAACACCACGTACAAATGAAGATGAAAGAAAATATGAATAAAGCTTAATGCGTAACCAGGTTTAATCTATAAATATGCTGTTAATTCATAAATTTACCATTATTTCAGGAATTATTCCGACTATTATAATCGCGTTCAATGTTTAGATTATTTTTCCCATGCTTTCACGACATAAAACTGAAGAGAGATCGGTGAACGCATCGGTACAATTGTACAGAAATAATAGAGTTAATATATCAAACAATAATGATAATAGTTCATATCAGGCAGTTATTTAAGCAACCCGTTCGCCATGAGGTCTCAAGTATGGAGGATCTAGAGAGGAAAAAACTACAAATTTCAAAACGACGACAATTAGTAAAGATAAAAATGGCGGGTAGAAAAAAAAAAAAAAAAGGGACAAAGATAGACTAAAAAAAAGAGGATTTTTTTCTCTCTTTCCGACTTTTTAAAAAAACCCTACGGACCATATAACCTTTAGGCACCCCTTTGCAAACTCGATTCATAAGGACATGATTTTCATTTACACCGTCAAAATCTGGTTGTTTTTTAGCGGTTAGGGTTAGGGGTTAGAGTTAGGGGTTAGGGTTAGGGGTTAGTTTTTTAATTAAAAAAATCTAAAAATCGTCTGTTAACAAACAACCGGATTTTGACGATGTAAATGAAAAACATGTGTACTTATGAATCGAGATCGCAAAAGGGGTGCCTAAAAGTCATATGGTCCAATCATTCCTCGTTTTCGTTGTTTGAAAATGTCTGTTGTTTTTATTCATTTCGATGAAGTCTCTGATGAAATAAAAACTATTAAGTTTACCAATGAATTGAATTGATTATTTGTTTTTATTTATGTATCGTTTCCAATATATATATATATATATATATATATATATATATATATATATATATTATAGATAATATGGATGCTACATTTATAAGTAAAGTGGCCAATATCATTGATAGAACATATATATATATATATATATATATATATATATATATATATATATATATATATATATATATATATATAGATAGATAGATACGTACACACACACACACTCACACACACACACACACACACACACACACACACACACACACATATATTATATATATATATATATATATATATATATATATATATATATATATATAAAATGAAGTAGAGTCACTTAAAGCAACAAGAGCAATAATATTAACAAATATATTTTAATGGGGTATATCGTCATATTACATCACGTTTTTTTTCCCCCAGTGAAGAAAAGTAGATATATTTCCTTCGAATTATTCAAGTATTAATTATCAGTTTCACAAGATAATTAATTATTTAAATAAAGGTATATTTTAATAAATATAGTAGTTAATTTTTGCAACGCCATTTTACAACTAGGTCTTTTCAGAAAAGCCAGTGTTTAACTTTAAATTATGTTGGTACAAAAATAATCAGCGTTTCTTATATTTCAAAATTTAATGCACATTTTCGCTAATAAACTGTTTTATTTATGTTCGCCTAAAATACGATTTTCAAGCGCGATTTTCGCTCTGCTGAATTTTGCGAATTGTTTTCTTGTTTATTCTCGACTGACAAATTAAAGATGGCAAAAGCAAATCCGTGGGATTTTATTTTATGACTTCAAAATGGGACGTAAAACAGCGTAACCTGCTCGCAATATCAGCCAAGCATTCAGCCAGGAGTGATGTGAGGGGGGTGGCAACCAACGTATTTCGTAATGAATATGAGAACCTTGAAGGTAAGAAAGAAAAATCTATGTGGACGTCCTTCTGTGATTTATTTATTTGTTTGTTATGCCTCCTTGGGCATCTCAACTTTTTTTTTAAGAATCTTCAACCATAAACAAACTCAAAAAAAAAAGAAAAAAAAAGAATATTTGCACAGAAGATATACACTTCTAATTTGATATCTATTCACGAATCAAATTGTGTTAAACAATTCATCTGATAGTTTTCAAAAATGACCTCACTCTTTTTTCAAAACAGATTAGCGTTATTGCTTCCACGAGCTCACCCCTCTCTCTCTCTCTCTCTCCTCTCTCTCTCTCTCTCTCTCTCTCTCTCTGAATATGACTGCGTATAGAGATAGTTTTTATAATTAACAAAGTCAAAAATACCTACCTCTGATTGTATAGGAAATCTTATGATAGAGGTAATATATATATATATCAATACACGCGTTCCTTGATTGTACAATCGTTATCATCTTGCGACACCCACTGGTTAAAAATGAGACCGTTCACATCGTGCAAGATGAAATGCAAGAATGTAAATCCTGATTATTTGGTATCGCTTATCTGCTCAATTTTTATTTCTTATGAGTGTCTTCACTCTAATGGAGCATTCCGTTTTTATTAGAAAGAAAGGGATGAAAAAATACATGCTATCTGTCTTTCTTTATCTCTTATTTTATTTTTCTGTGTGCCAGGTCCTTTTTCATCCCTTTCTTTCTTTATGATAAAAAATATCCATTGCTTAGCTGAGGTGACGACACTCATAGGAAATATGAATTCGGCGGAAAAACGACTAGAGATTATCAGGATTTACATTTTTGCATTTTATCTTGGACGATTTGGACGTTCTCATTTTTAACTAGAGGGTATTTCAAGACGATAACGGATAAAATTTTAAGGAGCATGAGTATTAATATATAGATTTTTGACGCTATTGATGTTATTGATATAATTAAGCAATTTGTTCGAAAATATATAACAAAAATCCAATTTGATTAATAGATTAAGTTTTGAAATCTACCTTATCAGTAATTTTCAAATTTACGAAGCAATATTTTAAAAATATGTCTACCATAATTAGAAATTCCACTTTGTTAAATCTCAAATTTTGAATATATTAATAATTTGAAGGCCAATACAATGCGTATGAAAAATAAAAACAAAAAGATGTTATTTTTGTCTTATCGATTTCGAAGCATAAACTTCATCGTCAGAGTTTCGTATCAGAAATGAAAATCCATTTCTGATACGAAACTCTGATGATGAAGTTTATGCTTCGAAATCGATAAGACAAAAATAACATCTTTTTGTCTTTATTTTTCATACGCATTGTATTGGCCTTCAAATTATTAATATATTATAACATACTTAACAATGCTTCAAGCAAATTACCAATTGCTTTTATCAAATTTTAAACATTTTGAAACTCATTATTTTTTATATAATTGTTGATGGGACCTTTACAGGTACTACCAGTCTGGGTAAGGGTGGAGCTGGGAATAATGGTGATGAAGGGGTATTCCACATTCTCCAGAGCTTCAGAATTGTAACCTCACCATCAGATAGTGTTTAGCATCATGCCCAGGACACTAAGACCCCCAACCACCACATTTATCATAAAAAGGGTTGGGTTTGTCATAGCGAACGAAAGGTATGCAAGTCTAGCCTACTATGTGTTGTCATCCTTCTGTCTGTGAGAGACGATGGAGTAATGTCAATTTTTAAAAAGTGGAACTACGTAGCCTGGTCGGGTTCATATGGAGGATGAGCTGTTGCCCAAGCAACAAATCCCCACTATCCACACTGCCGCTGCGATCCAAAAGAAAGGCAAGAAACCAATGCAATTTAGCAGCGGTAGTGTCGCTGGAGTTGCTGGGTACCACTGGAGTTCAGCATGACACCACATTAGGAACTCCGGATTTGTATTCGGGATTTACTACCCTAGATTTTCCTTGGGATGAGGTAAAGTCGCTAGGTAGCGGAGGTTTTGTGTCGGACTTTTCCTTGTCATAGATGGGTTGCCGGCCAAGGTTAAAGAGTCCCTTTTGACTGGTTTCGGGATTTATCCATTGCATAGCGTCAACCACCTTCATTTACTAAGCAAAAGGGGTCCTGTGTATGACACTAAACTGCATTAGGTGGTAAGTTACCAATTCTGTAACTTTGAGAAGCGTAGAGTACCCTTTTCATTGCCGTTACTCTCAGACTCACTCTGACCAGGAGTGGTAGTAGCTGTTATACTATCATCTATTGGTCAAATAAATTAGTTTTAAAATATTCGAATTTAAGTGGAGATTGTGACAAAAAAATCTGAAGAAGCAACTAGACAAAAAATGTAAGTATCAACGTACAATGAACGCGATTCTCTAACCTTTAAACAGAAAAATAATCCCAGATGTATTGACATACCGTTAAATCAATCAATCAATCAATCAATTAATTAAAATGTACTTTGATGTTATAAGGGGCGTTCCACTGTGGTGTAATGATTAGCAAGGTAGTCTCGCAGATCCATTACTAAAGAAAAAAGTGTTCGATAATCGTTTGAACACCTCATAATTGTGACCTTGTGTAAAATCCGTCCCCTGGCGAACGAGTTGAGTAAATACCTACTTTCTGCTGATACCAGAAGCTTAAATTCCCCTATGTTTGGCAGGTTTTCAACTAGTTTATAGAATTCTCGATATTCAAGCCGCATAATTACCAACTCTTTAATGGAGTTTGTTGTTGTTGTTGTTGTTGTTGTTGAAGAAGAAGAAGAAGAAGAAGAAGAAGAAGAAGAAGAAGAAGAAGAAGAAGAAGAAGAAGAAGAAGAAGAAGAAGAAGAAGAAGAAGAAGAAGAAGAAGAAGAAGAAGAAGAAGAAGAAGAAGAAGAAGAAGAAGAAGAAGAAAGTGGTGGCCCAGGAGTCCGGATATTATTGTAATTTTAACAAAGCCAACTTAAAAATGCATTAAAAATCTAAATCAATATTGAGACATTATTACTCTAAGTATACTAATACAGAAGCTCTTATTGTTGAGATTTTCGATTTCTAATCAAGGACACGACGTTTCATAAAGTGCTGCATCACACACACACACACACACACACACACACACACATATATATATATATATATATATATATATATATATATATATATATATATATAGTAAAGAAAAAAGCTGAAACATCGGCTTTTTGCTGCTATGGTACCATTTCCACTCACAGGTATCAGGGTATACCATGAGCTTCATCAGACCGCTATCTATATTGAAAATGAATAAATAAAATAAAGGTAGCGGTCTGATGAAGCTCATAAGTATATTTTGATACCTGTGGGTGGAAATGGTAACATAACTACAAAGTAGCCGATGTTTAAGCTTTTTTTCTTTACTAATTATATTACTCTTCAAAAAAAAATTGAACATCAAGCTCTCAAATCGTTCATGAAGTATCTAAAATTTTACCGTTGGAAAAAGAACCAGTTAAGAATCATCCTAATGCCAAATAACCTAGTAACTCACCTACGAATATATATATGGATTCTAAAATTACAAACTCATGTGAGGGGACTGAACGCTGACATCAGAATACTCCGTTATTATATTTTTTTTACAGACTGTCAATAACAACAGAGACAAAAGATCCGTTGAACAGGAACAACAGTCATTTGATAAAGGGTATCTAACGAACCCGAAAATTTATGATAAAAAATTATAATGATAAAAAAATAAGTGAATCCAATACTCCATAACATCGAGTTCATTCATTTATCTTTAGATGCTTCGTAATAACGCCCAACTTTAAAAAAACAACATATATATATATATATATTTAATATTTTGGAGAATAAAGCAATAATATTAGAGATCATTAAGACCAAGTATTTTTTCATTAAACCCGGTTTTGTTAAAACCAGTATGCAAATTAACCACATAATATATTATGTAGACCTTTATTTCTTAGTGATATATACGACCCATTGCATTAAACTCATTAGTAATATCGGTTGTTTTGTGGTAAATCTAATTCAAATTTTCATAGAGACATTGTAAATATAGAAAATGTATTATTCTAAGTATTAATGAGTTTGACTTTAATTAAATACTAATTGATAAAGTTACGCAATTCATGAGGGTATGGCGACGTCAACAGTGAGGTAGTTTCGGTGAAAGACAAACATCGACTGTCCCTTATAATAACTAGCAAAATAAAAAAACGCCCTCTGGGCGACGTAAAATAAATATTGCTTAATAGGATGGGAGTTGAAAATTTAATATCAGAGAGTTTGTATCATAAGTAAAGTAAAATCATCAAATTTATTAAAGGAGTAAAAAATAAAATAAATTTATCAAAGGAGTAAAAAATTAAAAAAATTGAAATGGAAACTTAGTTCTGATAACTTTAAATATATATTAAAATAAAAAAAATCTATGTATAGATAGATAATACCAGGTATGTATTTATTAAAAATTGTTTAAAAAAAACAATGAGGACTGTCTAACATTGCATGCTCAAATTTTGAGTGTATTCTATGTTATGACGATTTTAGGCAGTGTGACGTGAGCAGTGACGTAGTCTCCATTACTAATATATAGCAAAATAATTTTAGGCAGTGTGACGTAAGCAGTGACGCAGTTTTTGTTACAAATAAAAACCGGAAGCGAATCTCCATTATGAATAGACTAGTACAAAATAAAAAAAACTCCCTCCGGGCGATGTAAAATAGATTTTTGAAACATATTACCTGAGGGGTGGGAGTAAAAAATTCAATGTCAGTGAGTTTGAACCCTAAGTAAGTAAAATCATCAAATTCATTAAAGGATTAAAAAATAAAACAATTTGAAATGTAAACTTTGAATATATATTAAAATAAAACAAACTATATATAGATATATAATAACAGTCATGTATTTATTAAAACTTGTTTTAAAAAACAATGAGGACTGTCTAATGTTGCATGTTCAAATTTTGAGTGTATTTATTCTATGTTATGACAATTTGGGGTAATGTGACGTAAGCAGTGACGTAGTTTTTGATACAGACAAAAACCGGAAGCGAATCTCCATTATTAATAGAGATATAGGTTTGGTTTGGATTAGTTTGATCTCTTAGCAAACTCCGAGGGTTATGTAAAGCTAAAGGCTTCCTGGTTGAAAACGGGTAGTGATACTACTATTTAAACCACAAGTTTCATGCTTTTCCCAAAGACATTAATCAGGAAGTGAAGATTATTGTGCGACTGGAATTCGAACTTGCTTACTACGAGCTCGCAGACGAGTACCTTACCTTCTACGACACGGGGACTCAACCCCCCCCCACACACACACACACAGTTTTTAAGGGTTATCTACGAGGAATATGTGACACAATTTCAATTCCTAAAACGGCGTTTAATAGGTTTCAATTCAGAATTTGCCTCATCGTAGACTTGTAACCGAAACTGTCACCACTGACGTCAGGATTTTCTTAGTTATTTAAGTTATATTCTCAAAGATTATGAAATAATCATTATTTAATCTTAATTAGCATCTTATTTATTAACAATGTCTCTATTAAATTCTAGCTGAGTGAGATTTGCAGCAAAATTTCCCATATCAATAATGCCATTAAAATCCTGAAACGAAGTTTAAATGCATCAGTCTGCCCTACTATTTACCGATAGCTGGATGTGACGCAATGCTGCAGCTATAATGCCACCAGCGAGAATCGAATCTGCAATTCAATATTTCAGGAGCATCCAAACTAACTTGTTAATTTTTTGTTTAAAAAAAAACAAATTCAAAACCGGAGTTTACATTTATGGAAAAAATTCTGATGAAAATAAAATGATTATTCTTCAAAAAATATCCATTATTTATCGAATGGCGTTCGTATAAAAAGGTCAATGCTTGATAAAAATCTGGAGAATGATGACAACCAGGATATATCAATAAGCATGCCGACGCAAAAGACATAGACAAGTAGCTGCATATACACTTAAACGATACAGAAAAATCAACAAATGAGTAATAGCATAAATAAGACACAAGGAGATCACTAGGAGCGGCCGTCCCCATACCACCCAAGTAGGGCACGAAGATAATACCATCAACATCAATGAGGTAGTATATGTAGATGCTAAAAAGGACAGATCAACCATTCTTTTCGTTCTGAAAAAGGGAAATAACATTCCCGGAATATTAAGAAATAAAACGAAACTTAACATTCAAAAACTTCACACCTAATGTTTCATACTAAATCTCAAATGACATATTATACACACACACACACACACACACACACACACACACATATATATATATATATATATATATATATATATATATATAGAGTTATATTTATGTTGCACCCCTATGTATTCATACTTATGGTACTTTGTGTAATGGCTAACATCGTACGAAATGAACGTGGTTCGACGGGTTCAAATACTAGACGAGCCTTTTTTTACATTTCACATAGTGCTAGTACCGTTAGGAAAGATATTAATCCATATGATAATTTGGATTATTTGGATTATTTGGACTATTGTCCTTATCTTAATTGTTATCTACGCAATGTTTCCACTGATGTGCCCTCCAGCCTTCTTCGGATATTTCTTGTCGGACTCGGGAACCTCCTCTTCGAACTCAGAAACCTGATGTCGAACTCGGGAGCCTTCATGGCGTAATCGGGATAACAATAAAGACAAGGCAATAGTCCGAATAATTCAAATAATACATAAGGCTTGGTTTGGTTCAGTTTGTTTGTTTTACGGCATATCAAACCTTTTAGGGTTATTTAATGTCGAATCAAGACATTAAAAGTTTATGTTTCAATTTCTTAATCTTCAAATTGGTATAAATCATTTTCATTAACTTCATTCGGTTTGATTTGGTTGGGATTAGTTTATTTAATGGTATAATAAC
>CM042146.1:28040678-28050678 GCA_023376005.1 Doryteuthis pealeii
ATTCGCAGAGTTTACTTGTCATTATTATTTTCAATAGTTATCGAATTTTATACAATATACGCATTGTAATTGCCTTCAAAAATATAGATAATGATATACTTTACTTACAATGCTTCAAAAGCAAATTATCAAATACTATTATATATATATATATATATATATATATATATATGAGGAGAAAATTAGTGAAGAAAAGAAATGTAGATGGATAAAAATAAAGATGGATAAAATGAATTTTATCGATATCACTTTTAATCGATATCACTTACACATTGTGTTTCGGTCTGTTTATCAAATGTATACGGATTTACGTTATTATTATTATTAAAAAAATCAGATGGAGTTGAAATGATGATAATAATAATAATAATAAATAATAGGAAAAATGTATAAAATATCCGTACACAAAGAGATTTTTACGACCTTCATCAGAGTGAATTTTTTTTTAAATTTTTAAATTTTTTATTTTATTTTTATTCAAAAAATTTAAAAAATTCACAAGTGATATTGATTAAAGTGATATCGATAAAATTCATTTTTATCCATCTACATTTCTTTTCTTACTCATTTTTCCTCATATTGTCGGATTAATTTCCCTTTCCATTCTTACACACATATATATATATATATATATATATATATATATATATATATATACCCAACAACCAAATTAAAAATAATAGATATTTATATTGGAATCGGACTGAGGTCACACGATAAAGAGGAAAACGTAAGAAATGTGTAGGTAATAAATAAATTAAAAATTAATAATAATAATAATAATAATAATATAATAATAATAATAATAATAATAATAATAAGGAAAAAGAAAGTTGGGGAGGCGGGGTCCCGGTAGGAGAGATGCGTTGCCAACCAGACTGATGACAATCAGAAACACGAGGATTGTCGCAATCACGATATGGAGAGAAACGTTGTGGTTAGCCACAGCAGAGAACCCCATTACTCACACCCTTCAACCCCACACCGACCCCATCAAAACCTCTCCCTATCACACACCCAAAATAAAGAGACCCCTCGCACTGGTTCGCAACCACCAATAACTCCATCCCTTATCTTTAACCACCTCAGTGACAGGGGCCACCGTCTTTTTTTATTTTTTTTTTATTTATTTACCTTTTTTTATATTTTTTTTTTCTGATTCAAGTGAGGTGACAGTCGGTAGAAGCCAGGGGAGAGATGAAGGGAGAAGAGGTTCGCGTGTGGAACCGAGTGGGGGGGGGGAATAAAGGAAAGAGTAAAATAAAGGGGTATATTTGACCCTTCAATTTTGAATAATTAACTACAATGTATTTTCTTATGAAAGAGAAATAAACACGAACCCCGGCCAAACTGTGTCAATTTGTGTTAGCTCTGTCTCGATGTGTTTAACGGTTCGTACTGTTTATTAACTCAGTGTGCATATGAATGTTTATATACAGTCACTCACACATCCAAACCATATAATATATATAATATATATATATATAAACAAACATCATATTTGCTGAATACACATCCAAAGAGAGGTACACACACACATACTATATATATATATATACATATATATATATAATATATATATATATATATATATCTTATTATAATGGAGATTGTGGTGTTTGTCTTCTGTAACCGAAACTATATTACTATACAAGTCACAATTCCTTTCGTTATTTACATCATTTCTCATGATTTATTCATATTTAAACCTCAATTATTAATAAATTGTTTTACATCATTAATACTGTTGACCATATCTACATACTAATAAACATGCAATTGTATTTATATATACAACAAAAATAGAGGTTTACAGTGTGAATGGGAAGGCTAATTTGCATATTGATCTTAAAAAAATGATTTTGATAAATATATTCTTAGTATATTGATTTCTAATTGTTTGGTTTTATCTTATTGAATATGAGCAAAAATCTCTTCAAATAAATCTTAAAAGAAATCCCTTAACAAGAAGAAATAACTGTAATATTATTCTTTACTTCCTATTTTAACTAAACAGTTTAAATTAGGAAATTTACCAATGAAAGACGGAGTAACGGAAAATGATGGAAGTGTTAGTTTCAAAGTTGTTCTATTTTCAATCATACCCCCTCTGTTCAAAATCTTTTAATCTACATTCTTATTCAGTTTCATTAGCCTTTCTATTTAATATCATATTTTATTATAAATTTAACTAAAATACTTGCACCGCGGAGGTGCATATATTGCTAGTATATATAATATAAACAAAATAGTATACAATATATATATATATATATAATATATATATATAATAAAGTTGAGTACCCAACAAGAAATGAAAAAAACACACATATATATATATATATATATATATATATATATATATATATATTATATATATATAATAAAAGTTGAGTACCTAACAAGAATGAAAAAACATAAATATATATATGTATATATATATATATATATTATATATATGTTTACATATATATATATATGTGTGTGTGTATAACATACCGTATGAATACATACATATTTACATATATATTATATATATATATATATATATTATATATATATATATATAAATTTTGATTAAAGTTTAAGACTAAAAGCACTTTTGATCCGTAATATTTAAAAATGTACGCAATATAATGTATTTCAAATATGAAATAGGATATCAAACAAACAAGATAAAAACTCAATAATAATTGTTTCATGTTGTAGCCGTCCCATGTGTGCTAGTATTTAACACCACTATATAGAGAGCTATATTGAATACGCTTATCTTTCTGGCCCGTTACCCCTCTTCCCCTCTCTCTCTCTCTCTCTCTCTCTCTCTCTCTCTCTCTTCTCTCTCTCTCTCTCTCACTCTCGCCATTATATATATTATATATATATATATAATATATATATATATATATATATATATATTTGTTATAGAGTACAATACAATCAAATGACAATTGTTAACATTGGTTTTCAAGCAGCGCGTTTACCACTTTTTGTCTGTGCAGCGAGCTGTGAAAAAGGCTGACGATAAGTGGCGAGTACTCTGCTTTGAAACCAATGTTAAAAATCATCTTTTAGTTTGTATTGTACGCCATAACAAATGAATAAACATCTTACAACCGTAATCGAATACTTTATTTCTCCTTTATCTAATACACAATAACTTCCATATATTTTATATATATATATATATCCTGTAAGCAGGGATAAAATTTATTTCCACAGATATTAAATTGAAAATTTCCTTGCATATTTAAGACAAGAAAAAATGCTCCTTCTCTATCTGTCTGTCTGTCACCCACCTCTCTGTCTGTCTGTCTATCTATCTATCTATCTATCTATCTATATATATATTATATATATATATATAGATAGATAGATAGATAGATATAGATATAGATAATATATATCTCATGTGCACACACACAACCACATAAACCAGTGTATGTATATATATATATATATATATATATACACACATATATATATAGTTTGTTATATTTAACAGAAAAAGATGCTCAATATCATTGATAAAGCAATATCTAAGTTATGTGAGCGAAGACACAATGTTAACAGTGACTAGTAACTGACAGTTTTCTCGCACTTGGTTTGAAAATCCCATAGGGAGAACTGTTCGATAACCAAACACACCGACACACACACAAACAGGCACGCACACACAAACAACACACACATACACACACACACACACCACATATTATAGAGAGAGATGTTTTTATTATATAAATACTACAAATCAATATGAATAAATTTTTGTAATAACAGAATAAAACTTATATATTTGTGCATGCTTGTTAGACCCCATATAAGTGTGAACTGCGAGTACTTTATAGTAGAAAACAGTGAATACCTTATTATTGGTCACTGAGGTACTTCATTATTCCAACCCTTCACCAGGATCGGCGCTCCTGTCTGAACTTTATCAGGAACTCAAAAAGTTTTTTTTTTTTTTTTTTTTCAGGTCGATTGCTAACAACATTAGAAGGTGTTTCATTTGGTCTTTTGCCAGAATAAGTACAAAAGAAATGACTGAAAAGTTCTCGGGCCCAGCGAAATGTCATTCTTTTATTGATTTTGTGGGGAGGGGGAAGGCGTGGAGACAAGTTCAGAAACATAAGAATCTTCAGGGTTAAATTTAACCCTGAAAATTCTTATGGTGAAACTCGAGTAGTTTTTATTGTATCCATTTCTTAATAAAATTTGCTCTACTTTATTGAGCACTTTGTATTTGTTATAACGCTGAATTGACCCCTGGATTTTTGTTACCTCCAACGACGATCGGCCCATATTTCACACGGGCGTAAGCACCTTTATCTTTATATATATATATATATATATATATATATATATATAGTATTATATATGTGTGTGTGTGTGTGTGTGTGTGTGTGTGTGTAAAGGAGATCAGTTTTTTTATATCAAGTAATTTATCCCCCCATTGGTAGAATAAATGACGTTCTAGCCGCGTTGTCATTTGTTTACATACAAATCATTCGATAGAACAACCTCCACCACAATTACGTAATACTTAGAGCGTCCTTAGACAGAGATTCAACTCAGTGGTAAATAAAAGTACGTTTCTTCTTTCTCTTACTTTTTTCTTTCTTTTTTTCATTAACACACTAAGAAGATAGAATTTTTCCCTTTTTTTTTCTCTTTTTTCTAGGAAGCAACATATGATAGAGTGTTTACGCAAAACGAAAAACTCCAAGAATATCAAAGGTCTGTTGCGATTTTAAATATACTAGTAAACAAACCAGATCAAAAAAGCCTAAAAGAACAAAAATAAAATAAAATAAAATCAAAACCAAAAATAAAACTGTCGAAAAAAAAACAAAAAAAAAACAAGAAAAAACGAAAAAAGAAACCGGTCAGCCCTATTCCGAGAAAAAATAAGATCCAGGTTTTCAATGTTCATATACATGTGCCAAATACTTTATATATATATATATACTATATATTATATATATATATATATATATTATATATATATATATATATATAATATAAGTTGTAAACAAGTATGTTTGGAATGGCTTTGTGCCGACAATTTTTGGAGAATATGTGCTTAATTAGAAGTCGTACCTAATTTTGAAAATTAATTAATTAATAATGAATTAGCGGAATGCCTATTTAAATGTATGGCCTAAACAAATCGAGAAAAATCAATCTCTGTATGTACATTTCGGCCTATTATGCCCGTCATCAGCAGATATATATATATAGGTAGTCGATGGCCCGATTATATGGAAATAGAATTTCGGAAAAAAATACCAACTCAATTTTTACAGTGACTATTGTTAAAACGAAATATGATGAGATATTGAGTTGTTTAAGAAAGTATATGTATTAAAATATTATTCATTAATTAACCAGAACATAAACAAATGAGTAAAAACACATCAGAAAATAATATATCTACTGTAATCCACACAAACACGTGCTAAACAACTCACACACACACACGTTTGTATGATTATGTAGTATGCGTTTATGTTAGAGGTATAAATAATGTGTATTATGTTATTGTGCATTATGTAAATATGTAAGCATGTGTGCTATAAGTTTATGTTTGACTGTATATCAATCTGTAAGAGTGATACAGTTGTAGTTTCGCAAATTGCAGAGTGGGAGATAAACAAGATAGATAGATAGATAGATAGATAGAGAGAGAGAGAGAGTTTATTGTGTGTCTTTCTGTTTGCTGTGGTGGTATGTTTGTATATGTTTATGTGTTGTATACATGTAATTTATGTATATGTAAGTAGTGATACGTTGTACGTTTTCGTAGAGCATACATAGATAGATGAGAAGAGAGAGAGAGAGAGAGAGAGAGAGAGAAGGGGGGAAGAGAGAGAGAGAGATAAAGAGGAGGGCTAGAGTTTGTGTGTATGTTTCTTATTGCGTGGGGTGTTATGTAGGTATAGTTAGTGGTTGTATGTTGTATTTTATATCAAGTAGTGAATACGTTGGTACGTTTCGCAGATGCCGTATAATAGATAGATAGATAGATAAGATAGATAGATAGCATAGGAGAAGGGGAGGGGGAGGGAGGGGAGACTTGTGTTGTGTTCTGATTTGGTGTGGTGTGTATGTATGTATGTATGTATAGGTTTATTGTGGCTGTATGCATGTATTATGTACTGTAAGTATGATACGTGGTAGGTTTTTCTAGATGCACAGATAGATAGGTGGATAGATAGGTAGATAGATAAGAGATATATAAGAGAGAGACAGAGAGAGAGGAGAGAGAGAAGAGAAGAAGAGAGAGAGTGCCTGTGTGTTGTGTGTGTGTGTGTCCAATCTAGTGATGTGGAGCTACTCGTACCAATCTCAACTATGTCGAATATTTTCCTACGATAAAATATGGACTAACTCTATACGGTAGATTGTCACCGAAGGAGCCAGGAAGTATCCCCCCTCTAAACCGCACTTGCTACCTTTTTACCTGCTCTCTTTTTTATCCGGTATCACTGTATGTATGCGAATGATATATCATTATGTGTGTGCTGTTGTGAGATAGGTGTGTTTATCTACATAATCCAACGTGTTAAATATTCCGTTAACATGTTGCACTTTATAAGAAATTACTCCAAATATTCCAGAAAGTAAAAAAATGATAACTTTTTAAACAAATAAAGTTTAAATTCATATAAAAAAGAAAGAAAGAGAGAAAGAAAAATATATGCTTTAGGACTGATACAGCCTACCATAGGCGTACTCTCTCTCTCTCTCTCTCTCTCTCTTCTCTCTCTCTCTCTCTCTCTCTCTCTCTCTTCTCTTTCCTTCTTTTTCTTCTTACCTAAAAATCACCGCATCATGCCAGCTCATTAGTGCTGGAGACTTCAATTAAAAATCTTCTCACGTGTGTCGCGAAACTTTTAAGAAGAAACCGCTTTTTTTTAAAAAGACCATTTCTCTAGAAAACTTATATTAAAAACTAAACCCTGGCCCAGCTTTCTGTTAGCCTGCCTAGTCCTGTCTCTTGCATCACGTTTATTTATGGTATCGCTTAGGACAGGATTTCTTTTATTACCCTCAATAGAATGGATCGAAGTCTTCGGCATTTGTTTCAAATGTGTGATATATGTGCCAGTAAGTGTGCTGATATGCCCGCGTATGAGTGAATGAATAGAATGGCGATTGCTAAAACTCTCTACTCTTTCTCTCTCTCTCTCTCTCTCGCGAGTTCTTTGTGTGTGTATTATAATGTGAGATTGTGAGTGTGGTGTGTGCTGTACCTGTAGGCTTCTTTTTTTATTGAAGTAATAATAAAATACGTTCAGAACAAACTGAGCGTTTTTCTGTAGTGTTTTCCGACCAGTATTCAAACATGAGCTCAGTCTTTAACGGCTTCAGAAATTTGCTAATCAATCCTCAAAAAAAAAACAATTGAAAAGAACTGAAAAGGACACAAAAGTGTGAGCTGTTGAAAAAGCGTTGGGTTGCGGGTGAAGGGCCGCTTCGCGAGAAAAGAAGCGACAGGAGAAAGAAGAAGTAGTGGGGGGAGATAGGAGGAGGAGGAGCAGAGAGAGGGAAGGTAATTAATAATAATAATAATTATAATAATAATAATAATAATAAATAATGATAATAATATAATGTACACAAAATCACAAACAATATATAGATACATACATATATGTATATATATGATGTAATATTGGTGGTACAGGAAACAAGAGTTAAAATAAGAATTCTGAGAGAGAGAGAAAGGAGAGACGAGAGAGACGGGGGAGTGAATGAGAGAGAAGGTAACCGAGAAAAATGGAGGAAGACAGAGAAAAAAGATAACAACAAAAAGATGCGGGGAGGAAGAGAAGGTGACTGTATCAGAAAGGGGGTGAGATAGAAGAATAAGATTCTAAGAGAGAGAGGAGAGAGAGAGGAGGAGAGAGAGAGAAGAGAGAGTGTGGAGGAGAGAGTGTGTGTGTGTGTGAGAGAGAAAGAAAGCGAGAAAGTATGTTTGAGAGAGAGAGAGAGAAGAAATAGAGAGAGTAGAAAAATGGTAATGTAAATAAATAAAGATATGCGAAAGAACCAAAGAGGTTAGGGTAGGAGGAGAAGAATTCCAGAGAGGGGAGAAAAAGAAAGAGAGGGAAAGAAAAATGAGAGAGTGAATCGATAAAATTAAAATAAAATAAATAAATAGATAAAATGAAATAGGAAAAAAAAAAAGATGGAGATGTTAAAATGAAGGAAAAATTCATCTTGCATTGATGGATGTGTGTGAGTGTATGCACACGTGTCTGTATGTTACAAACAGAACAACACAAACAAGAGACTGGTAGAATGTATTAAAAAAAAAAAAAGAAATAATTCTAGGCACCTCCCACCCCGCATTTAGGATGTTATTTGTCGAAATAAAACATCAGAAAATCTAAATAATCCTTAAGTGATCATTGGAAATTAGTTATATGGACTAATTACTACGGAATAATTAACCTGGCTGCTTTAATCAAAATAAACATTCAAAAAATGTATTTTCTCTATGAATGGTACATAAAAGCCAGGCAGAGATTTCACCACAATAATAAAAAAACCACAATATAAACACTATTGATACTGTAACTCTATAATAATGCTGATGAGGCACTTTCTTTCTATACTGTTTATTTATTTACAATCATTCGCATTTCCTTCATTTAACAATGACCTATGTTGATGAAATATGGCTAAAATTTCCGTACAACAGCAAATACTCCCTCTTTTATTTGAACTTTTATTTAAAAGATCAAGATTATAAATTGTCACTTATATTATATTTCTTTAAGAACAGAACCTAAAGATATATACAAAAGTGACTTTTTTTAATGAATTTATTAATTATAACAAATGATAATATTATAATAAAATGTTAAAAATAATATATCTCCAAGAGAAAAAAAAAACGATAAAATGCATCATTTTGATGCGATGCAGAATTAGAATTATCAAATAGCTCCGTTTTAAAGGCTGTAAAACAAATAATTTCTACTAATATATATATATATATATATATATATATAATATATTATATATATATATATATTATATATATATATATATATATATATATGTATATATATGTATATAGTGTATATTATAATCTTCCCTCTTCATAGTACAGCAGAAAATTACGTAATTTCATTCATTTTCCATTTTTAAAATTTAATTCATGGAGGAGGGATTTTTAAAAAAAACACGTGAATTTTTGGCTAGACTTATAACGAAATTAATTTAAAATAGAATTTGATTATGAATCAATGTAATAAATAAATAAATAAATAAATAAAAAAAATTTCAAACTAAACTGAACTACTACAAAACATACACGAACTAGTTTATTTGATTACAAATAAACTAGTTAATGTATGTTTGTAGTATATATATATATATATATATATATATATATATATATATATATATATATAATATATTAGTTTAAGTTAGATAATAAAAATAGCATTGTTTTTGTTATTTTCATGTATATTTTTAAAACCTATTATTCTGCGCGGACTGTTTTTCTGTGTAAATATAAATATATGTTTATATTTGTGTACATGCGTGTTGTGTGTGTTGTGCACGCACGCCTGTGTGTGTATGGATAGATAGATAGATAGATAGATAGATAGAAGAGAGAGAGGAGAGATTATTTAATCGTCAATATCTTGTCACTCTGAGGACATGGGTAAACATTTTTTCATCAGAATTTGGAACCAGTTGCAAAAGGTCTTTTTTTTTTTACTCTATCAAGCGTTACGGAGGGGGGGGTATAATTTTATATGCTATCCATGTACACGAATGAGAGAAGAGAAAGAAAGAGAAAGAGACCGGGGAGAAGGAAAAAAAAAAGAAAAAAGAGAGAGACATCGGTGTGAAGGTTTTCCTGCTAAAATGAATTCGAATCAGATTACAAAGAAAAGACTTGGGGAGAGGGGGGGTTGAAGCGAAACTCACGTGGTTACTAATGGCTAGCAAGCAAGAAACCCTTGCTTACTAGCTT
>CM042146.1:28053178-28060678 GCA_023376005.1 Doryteuthis pealeii
TTCGTTTCTTTTACTACGTTACTCACTCAAACGTAAACCTTAGCCTCCATTATTTTTTCTTTATTTTTTTATTTTTTCAAAGAGAGAGAGAGAGAGAGAGAGAGAGAGAGAGAGAGAGAGAGAGAGAAGAAGAAGAAAAAAAAGCAAATGTCTTCTCTCCCACACTCTGCAACCTATTTGCGAGGACCGCACCTTTACCTCCTCAACCTCTCCCTCCCCCTCTCCTCTTTTCTACCCCCTCCCTCTCTCTCTGTATCTCATACCCGACCACTGTGTCCCAATCTTCGCTTTAGCAGTTCGCTATAAGATTAAGAAGCGAGAGAATACTATAGCTACATAGAGAGGGACTCTTTTGTTCGCTCTAGATAGACAGACAAATACGAGAGAGGGGGTAACGAGAAGGAGGGTAAGAGTTAGAGAGTTTAAGCGAAGGTGAAACGAGGGGGAAAAAAATAAGAGGAGGAGAAAAAAAGAGTCCCTTTTCCCCCCGCTTCTTCCACAGAAACTCTATTCGCCAATTCCCCTCCCTTTAGAAAACTGGGCTCTGACGTCATTTGATTGGCAGTCCAATACAGTTTCCCAGTAGCGGTTTTCCAAACACCTGCAATGAGGTGAAAATGTAATCGTTCCAAGTCTTGGCTGACTCCATCCGCTGGTTGCTACGACTAACGCTGAGTGGCCGTCCAGTAATTAGATTTATTCATCCGCGCAACGCACAATAGACTGAACCAAACGAAGCTCCTCCCCTTTTTCCTTCACTACTAAGTGCTCGACGCCAGCCTACATCACTCGACATTGTTAGACACCAGTAACTCAACGAAATTAGCATCTATCAAGCTGTCAGTCGAGAAGGGCTCCCATTGGCTGAGCGGACAGCCTATTTTATTCTCCCCAAATCAATAACACATGGTAGAGAGGTGTATTAACCAAAAGATTATTTGTGATCATCAACAGAAGACGTATCACTTTGGACTCTTGTGAAAAGCAGCCCAAAAAGGTTTTATCATTTTTATAAACAGAGCGTTTGGATTCAACAAGGCACCATTGAATCGTTATACAGTATCGGACATTGTTATAACTACAGCATGGAGACAGACTTAAGTAAGGCTACGTTAGGACATAACGGAGGCCAGCCCGGCCTCGGCCAACCAACAAACCCGGGCGCTAACGGACAAGGCCAGAACCAAGGCTCTTCCAGTCCAGAAAAATAATCAGGATCGTGTTAAAAAGACCTATGAATGCCTTCATGGTCTGGTCCCGCGGACAAAGAGAAAAATGGCTCAGGAAAATCCGAAGATGCATAATTCTGAAATCAGCAAAACGTCTCGGCGCTGAATGGAAATTGTTATCGGAGGCAGAAAAGCGGCCGTTCATTGACGAAGCGAAGCGTTTGCGCGCAATCCACATGAAGGAGCACCCCGACTACAAGTACAGACCCCGTCGAAAACGAAGACACTGATGAAAAAAATAAATATGCCCTACCCGGAATGCCACCCGGTGCCCCGGTTCAACAGGTTGGGCGCGAAATGTATTCAATGAATGGATACATGCCGAACGGCTACCCTATGATGCCGCCTGATCCTAATGCCTATCACCAACACATGTCGAACCAAATGGCGACCCTCGGCGGACAGTATGGCTACAATATACCAACTCAACCTATGTCACACAGATGACCACGGGATCATACATGAACGGCAGTTCAAGCTATACCATGACAATGGCCCCGTATTCTATGCCATCTCAGGTACCCCAAATAAACGAGAGCCTAACCCCACGGGCCAGCCATCTCCGGTCGGTCGATGTCCCACGGAGACCTGCGGGAAATGATCAGCATGTACTTACCAGGGGAAAATTACTAACGATCACTCTGTACAAAGCAGATTACAAATGCAAGGACAATATAGCCACGCTACAACGACTGATGGTGTTTCTAACACGGTGCCCTCACACATATGTAAGAACTAGAACAATTCAGTGAGTAAATCAAGGTACTGATTTTTTTTTCTCATTTGTATAGCCCCTGGGTAAAGGCGTGGGACTCACACCCCGGATCGTTTATTAGATCCCAAA
The DNA here is from genome assembly GCA_023376005.1 of Doryteuthis pealeii. Lineage (NCBI taxonomy): Eukaryota > Metazoa > Mollusca > Cephalopoda > Myopsida > Loliginidae > Doryteuthis > Doryteuthis pealeii. The sequence goes on from CM042146.1 coordinate 28,055,252, forward strand.
AAACAAAAAAAATATCATGGAGTGAAAGTTACACGCAAGAAAGATTTTAAAAATGAGAAAGAGAATGAAAATGTGTACAAGTGTGTGTATATGTGTGTGTGCGAGAGAGAGATTGGAAAAATTTTAAAAAAGATTTAAGAAAAAAAACAAAACACTTTGACTGAAAAAAAATGGGCCGAACATATTGGAGATTTTTATAAAAAAATGTTTTGAAAAGAAAAAAAAAAAATAACTACAACGTGAACTGTTCTACAGGAGGACTTTTTCCTTTATTATTATTATTTTTTTTTCTTTTTTTTTTTTTTTTCTTTTTTTTTTTTTTCTTATTTTTTTCTCCAAAATCTGATTTCGAACATGCGAACTCAGAAGAAGAAAAAAACAAAACAGGATATATGTATGATCTTATGAATTTCCCCCATTTTTATTTCGAAAAAAAAATCCTGCAAAAAGGAGGAAGAAAAGGAATGAAGGAAGGAAGAAAAATAACGAGAGAAAAGATTTTTAAAAAAACAAAAAAAAAAAAAAAAAAACAACAAACAAAACACGAAAAGTTAACCTACATTAAACCGATGGCTGAACACTGTGTATAATGTCAGCGTTAAATGGTGGTGAGACCTGTTTACATTTTTAATATTTTCCCCAAACCATTCACTTACAAAAAAAAAGAATAATTTATTATCAAAATATTTTTTTTGATTATTTTTTCTCTCTCTAATCTTTTCTCGTCTACAAAACAGTAACAAGAGAGGAAAGATTCTCGAGGAAATACATACACATACACACCTTTAAAGCATAAAAAACTTTGTCTTAAAAATAGATAAAAAAACACACATACAAACTCATTCCATTTTCTCTAGTTTGGACCTACCCCCTCCATACATTCCCTCCTTTAAAAAAAATACAATTTTTAGTTGTTTTTCTTCTGTATAATTTTAAGAAGTCGAGGCTTATGTTGGACTCAGGCATTACGATTCAAATATAAAGAAAAGGAAAAATTAACTCCTGTAAAATTTGTTTATAATCGTAAACTTAAAAAAAAGAACTCTTAAATTTTAAAGATAAGAAAAGTATTTTGTTTTTTATTCAAGCACAATACTAGCAGAAGGAGTAAAATAGAATGTCGTTTTAAAAACCATTTTTTAAAAGATTTGTTTGTTTGTTTTATTTTAAATTCTAAACTAAAACTCCTAACCCAGGTTTGGGATCCCACTCTTGACTCCCTCAGAGAAGAAAGATCAATGTTTTATGAACTTGATCTTTTTTAAAAAAATAATTATTTTTCAAATAGTTGAAATCTTTTCATAGAATGAGTCGGAGTGAGCAGAGCCGAGTCCAGGCCAAGAATTAAAAAAAACATTATTTATAATTTGTATAATATAAGTCAACTTCTGTCTGTACTCAATTTCTAGAAGACATATATATAATATAATATATATATATATATTATGCTAACTGTTGAGGAATGTCTCTAGCAGTGAAGCCATTGACGAATCAAACGCGACTACCTGGCAGTCGGATTCTTCGTTCATAGTTCGTTCAATTTCTCTCTCTCCTCCACACATCTCTACCCAGTGCCCACTCCCTGCTCCAAATCAGATTTTTCTTTCTTTCTCTCAGCCGTATGCGGTAAAAAAAGTTAATGTATCCTATATATGTTGGTCAGTCTTCTTGTAAGTAGGCTACTTACACAGAAAACTTACTACAACCACCAACACTCTCGACACGTAAAAGACGCTACCTTCAATTGCTTGGTGGCAAGTCAGCTTTGCGTGTGTCCGGCGGAGAAATCGTGGCTATGTCGGGTAGTTGGTAAGCAAAGGTGCTTTGACATCCATCAAGACTAAAACTATCTATTTGTTTTAATTAAATAGTAAAAAAAAGCGATATCATGAGGACGAGTTCGGGTGAATGTTATATATTTTATATATATATATAGTGAAACAGAATTATTCAATTCGTTAAATGTATTTTTAAAAAATATCAAAGTTACCTTATGTAAATATCGCACTGATCTTAAAAAACAAACCAATTCAAGCCTCATCCCAAAGCTTAGAGCATAAGCCTTATGGGGATGAGCTTGCAATTGTTTGTTTTTTTACAGAATCAGTGCGATATTTACATAAGGTAACTTTATTATTTTTAATACATTTAACAGAATTGGAATAATTCTGTTTCAACTATATAGTATATAAAAATATATAAACAATTCACCCCGAACTCGTCTCAGATATCGCTTTTTTTACTATTTTAAATTAAAAACCAAAATAGATAGTTTTAGTCTTGATCGGATGTCAAAGCCCCCACTTAGCTTACTCAACTACCGACATAGCCGACGATTTCTCCGCCGCACACACGCAAATACGGCTGACTTCCACCAAGCAATTGAGGTACGTCCTTTACGTGTCGAGAGATGTTGGTGGTTGTAGGTAAGTTTCTGTGTAAGTAGCCTACTACAAGATAGACTGACCAACAAATATATAAGGATACATAACTTTCTTTTACCCGCATACGGTGATGAGAAAGAAAGAAAAATCTTTATTGGAGCAGGGAAGTGCGCCACTGGGTAGAGATGTGTTGGAGGAGAGAAGAGAAATTGAAACGAACTATTGAACGAAAACATCCGACTGCAGGTAGTCGGTTTGATTCGTCAATGGCTTTCACTGCTAGAAGACATTCTTCATACAGTTAGCATATTATAATATATATATAATATATATATATATATGTCTTCTTAGAAATTTGACAGTACAGACAGAAGTTGACTTATATTAACAAATTTATAAATAATGTTTTTTTTAATCTTGCCTGGGACTCGGGCTCTGTCACTCCGACTCATTCTATGAAAAGATTTTCAAAAATATTGAAAATATTTATTTTTAAAAAGATCAAGTTCATAAAACATTGATCTTTCTTCTCTGAGGAGTCCAAAGAGTGATCCCACAACCTGGGTTAGAGTTAGTTTAGAATTTAAAATAAAACAAACAAACAAACCTTTAAAAAATGGTTTTAAAGACATCTATTTTACTCCTTCTGCTAGTATTTGCTTGAATAAAAACAAAAATACTTCTTATCTTTTAAAAATTTAAGAGTTCTTTTTTTTAGTTTAGCCGATTATAAAACAAATTTTACAGGAGTTAAATCTTTTCCTTTTCTTATATTATGAATCGTTAATGCCTAGTCCAAACATAAGCCCTCGACTTCTTAAAATATCAGAAGAAAAACAACTAAAAATTGTATTTTTTTAAACGAGGAATGTATGAAGGGGTAGTGTTCCAACTAGAGAAAATGGAATGAGTTTGTATGTGTGTTTTTTATCTTATTTAGACAAAGTTTTTTTATGCTTTAAAGTGTGTTGTGTAATGTATTCCTCGAATCTTTTCCTCTCTTTTACTGTTTTTGTAGACGAGAAAGGATTGAGAGAGAGAAAAACAATAATCAAAAAAAAAATATTTTGATAATAATTATTCTTTTTTTTTGTAGGTGAATGGAGTTGGGTAAAATATTAAAAATGTAAACAGTCTCCACCACCAATTTAACGCTGACAAATACACAGTGTTCAGCCATCGGTTAATGTAGCGTTAACTTTTTCGTGTTTTTGTTTTTGTTTTTTTTTTTTTTTTTTGTTTTTTTTTTAAAAAATCTTCTCTCGTATTTTTCTTCCTTCCTTCATTCCTTTTCTTCCTCCTTTTGCAGGATTTTTTTTCGAAATAAAAATGGAGGGAAAATTCATAAGATCATACAATATCCTGTTTTTGTTTTTTCTTCTTCTGAGTTCGCAATGTTCGAAAATCAGATTTTGTAGAAGAAAAATAAGAAAAAAAAAAAAAAAAAGAAAAAAAAAAAAAAGAAAAAAAAAAGTAATAATAATAAAGGAAAAAGTCTCCTGGTAGAACAGTCACGTTTAGTTATTTTTTTTTTTTCTTTCAAAAACATTTTTTTATAAAATCTCCAATATGTTCGGCCCCATTTTTTTTCAGTCAAAGTGTTTGTTTTTCTGTAAATCTTTTTTTAAAATTTTCCAATCTCTCTCTCGCACACACACAGTATACACACACTTGTACAACATTTTCATTCTCTTTCTCATTTTTAAATCTTTCTTGCGTGCTTAAAACTTTCACTCCATGATATTCTTTTTTTGTTTTTGGATCTAATAAACTATCCGGGCGTGTGAGTTTCCCACGCCTTTACGCCCAGGGCTATACAATGAGAAAAAAAAAATCAGTACTTGATTTACTCACTGAATTTGTCTAGTTCTTACATATGTTGTGAGGGGCACCGTGTTTAGAAACACCATTCATCGTTGTAGCGTGCTTATTGTCCCTTGCATTTGTAAATCTGCTTTGTACAGAGTGATCGTTAGTATTTTCCCCTGGTAAGTACATGCTATCATTTCCCGCAGGTCTCCCGTGGACATCGACCGACCGGAATGGTGGCCGTGGGTAGCTCTCGTTTTTATTGGGTACCTGAGATGGCATGGAAATTACGGGGCCATTTCATGTATCAGCTGAACTGCCGTTCATGTTATGATCCCGTGGTCATCTGTGTTGACCATAGGTTGAGTTGGTATATTGTAGCCATATTCTCTTCTGCGAGGGTCGCCATTGGTGTCGACATTGTTTTGGTGATAGCATTAGGATCAGGCGGCATCATAGGTAGCCTTCGGATGTACATTCATGAATACATTCGCGCCCAACCTGTTGAACCGGGGGCACGGGTGCATCCCGGCTAGGGCTATTGATCTTTTTCATCAGTGTTTCGTCTTTCGACGGGTCTGTTACTGTGTAGTCGGTCCTCCTTCATGTGGATTGCGCGCAACGCTTCGCTTCTCAATGAACGGCCGCTTTCTGCCTCCGAAACAATTTCCATTTCCAGCGCCGAAGACGTTTGCTGATTTCAGAATTATGCTCTTCGATTTTCCTTGAGCCATTTTTCTTTCTTTGTCCGACGGACCAGACATGAGCATTCATAGCGTCTTTTAACACGATCCTGATTATTTTTTCTGGACTGGAAGGGAGCCTTGTTCTGCCTTAGTCCGTTAGCGCCCGGTTGTTGGTTGGCCGAGGCCGGGCTGGCCTCCGTTATGTCCTAACTAGCCTTACTTAAGTCTGTCTCCATTGCTGCTAGTTATAACAATGTCCGATACTGTATAACGTTCAATGGTGCCTTGTTGAATCTCAAACCGCCTGTTTATAAAAAATGATAAAAACCTTTTGGCGCTGCTTTTCACAAAGTCCAAATATACGTTTCTGTGATTGATCACAAATAATCTTTTTTAATTACACCTCTCTACCATGTGTTATTGATTTGGGGAGAATAAAATAGGCTGTCCGCTTCGCCAATGGGAGCCCTTCTCGACTGACAGGCTTGTTAGATGCTAATTTCGTTGAGTTACTGTGTCTAAGCCAATGTCGATGATGTAGGCTGGCG
>CM042146.1:28065678-28070678 GCA_023376005.1 Doryteuthis pealeii
GTCTCTTGTTTGTGTTGTTCTGTTTGTAACATACACACGTGTGCATACACTCACACACATCCATCAATGCAAGATGAATTTTTCCTTCATTTTAACATCTCCATCTTTTTTTATTTCTATTTCATTTTATCTATTTATTTATTTATTTTAATTTATCGATTCACTCTCTCATTTTTCTTTCCCTCTCTTCTTTTCTCCCCCTCTCTGGAATTCTTCTCCTCCTACCCTAACCTCTCTTTGGTTCTTTCGCATATCTTTATTTATTTACCATTACCATTTTTCTACTCTCTCTATCTCTCCTTCTCTCCTCTCTCTCAAACATACTTTCTCGCTTCTTTCTCTCTCACACACACACACACTCTCTCTCCCCACTCTCTCTCTCTCTCTCTCTCTCTCCCTCTCTCTCCCTCTCTCTCTTAGAATCTTATTCTCTCTATCTCACCCCCTTTCTGATACAGTCACCTTCTCTTCCTCCCGCATCTTTTTGTTGTTATCTTTTTCTCTGTCTTCCTCCATTTTTCTCGGTTACCTTCTCTCTCATTCACTCCCCCCTCTCTCTCTCTCTCTCTTTCTCTCTCTCTCAGAATTCTTATTTAACTCTTGTTTCCTGCTACCAACCAATATTACATCATATATATACATATATGTATGTATCTATATATATGTTTGTGATTTTGTGTACATTATCATTATTATCATTATTTATTATTATTATTATTATTATAATTATTATTATTATATAATTACCTCCCTCTCCTCTGCCTCCTCCTCCTCCTATCTCCCCACTACTTCTTTTCTCCCTGTCCTTCTTTTCTCCGAAGCGGCCCTTCACCCGCAACCCCAACCGCTTTTCAACCAGCTCAAACTTTTGTGTCCTTTTCAGTTCTTTCTCATTGAGGATTGATTAGCAAATTTCTGAAAGCCGTTAAAGACTGAGCTCATGTTTGAATACTGGTCGGAAAAACACTACAGAAAAACGCTCAGTTGTTCTGAACGTATTATTATTACTTCAATAAAAAAAAGAAGGCCTACAGGTACACACACACACACACTCACAATCTCACATTCATATACACACACAAAGAACTCGCGAGAGAGAGAGAGAGAGAGAAAGAGTAAGAGAGTTTTACAATCGCCCATTCTATTCATTCACTCATACGCGGGCATATCAGCACACTACTGGCACATATACACACATTTGAACAATGCCGAAGACTTCGATCCATTCTATTGAGGGTAATATAAAAGAAATCCTGTCCTAAGCGATACCATAATAAACGTGATCAAGAGACAGGACTAGGCAGGCTACAGAAAGCGGCCAGGGTTAGTTTTAATATAAGTTTCTAGAGAAATGGTCTTTTAAAAAAAAGCGGTTCTTCTTAAAAAGTTCGCGACACACGTTGAGAGATTTTTACTTGAGTCTCCAGCACTATGAGCTGGCAGATCGTGATTTTTAGGTAAGAAGAAAAAGAGAAAGGAGAGAGAGAGAGAGAGAGAGAAGAGAGAGAGAGAGAGAGAGAGAGAGAGAGAGAGAGTACCCTATGGTAAGGCTGTATCAGGCCCCTAACAGCAATATTTTTCTTTCTCTCTTTCTTTCTTTTTTTTATATGATTTAAACTTTATTTGTTAAAAAAGTTATCATTTTTTACTTTCTGGAATATTTGGAGTAATTTCTTATAAAGTGCAACATAGTTAACGGGAATTATTTAACACGTTTGGATATGTAGATAAACACACCTATCTCACACACACACACACATAATGATATACATTCGCATACATACAGTGATACCCGGATAAAAAAGAGAGCGAGGTAAAAAGGTAGCAAGTGCGGGGTTAGAGGGGGGGATACTTCATGCTCCTTCGGTGACAATCTACCCGTATAGAGTAGTCATATTTTATCGGTAGGAAAATACTTCGACCATAGTTGAGATTGGTACGAGTAGCTCACATCACTAGATTGGACACCACACACACACACACACACTCTCTCTCCTCTCTCTCTCTCTCTCTCTCTCTGTCTCTCTCTTTATATATCTCTCTAATCTATCTACCTATCTATCCACCTATCTATCTGTGCATCTACGAAAACCTACCAACGTATCACTACTTACAGATACATAAATACATGCATACAGCCACATAAACCTATACATACATACATACATACACACCACACGCAATCAGAAACACACACAAGCTCTCCCCTCCCTCCCCCCCCCCCTCTCTCTCTATCTATCTATCTATCTATCTATCTATCTATCTATCTATACGTGCATCTGCGAAAACGTACCAACGTATCACTACTTACAGATACATAAATACATACATACAACCACATAAACATATACCTACATACACACCACACGCAATAAGAAACATACACACAAACTCTCGCCCTCCCTCTTTATCTCTCTCTCTCTCTTCCCCCCCTTCCTCTCTCTCTCTCTCTCTCTCTCTCTCTATCTATCTATCTATGTATGCCTCTACGAAAACGTACCAACGTATCACTACTTACATATACATAAATACATGTATACAACCACATAAACATATACAAACATACACACCACACGCAAACAGAAAGACACACATAAACTCTCTCTCTCTCTCTATCTATCTATCTATCTATCTATCTGTTTATCTCCCACTCTGCATTTGCGAAAACATACCAACGTATCACTACTTACAGATTGATATACCGTAACATAAACTTATACACACATGCTTACATATTTACATAAATGCACAATAACACACACATTATTTATACCTCTACATAAACGCATACATACATAACTGCATACAAACGTGTGTGTGTGTGAGTATGTTTACACGTGTTTGTGTGGATACAGTAGATATATTATTTTCTCTGCATGTGTTTTACTCATTTGTTTATGTTCTGGTTAATTAATGATAATATTTTAAATAATATAGTTCTTAAACAACTCAATATCTCATCATATTTCGTTTTAACCATAGTCACTGTAAAAATTGAGTTGGTATTTTTTTTCCGAAATTCTATTTCCATATAATCGGGCCAATCGACTACCTTATATATATATATCTGCTGATGAGGCATAATAGGCCGAAATGTACATACAGAGATTGATTTTTCTCGATTTGTTTAGCCATACATTTAAATAGGCATTCCCGCCTAATTCATTATTAATTAATTAATTTTCAAAATTAGGTACGACTCTAATTAAGCACATATTCTCCCAAAAATTGTCGGCAAAAAAGCCATTCCAAACATACCTTGTTTACAACTTATCATATATATATATATATATATATATATATATATATATATATATATAAAGTATTTGGCACATGTATATGACATTGAAACACCTGGATCTTATTTTTTCTCGGAATAGGCTGACCGGTTTCTTTTTCGTTTTTTCTTGTTTTTTTTTTTTTTTTTTCGACAGTTTATTTTTGTTTTGATTTTATTTTATTTTATTTTATTTTTGTTCTTTTAGCTTTTTATGATCTGGTTTGTTTACTAGTATATTTAAAATCGCACAGACACATATTCTGAGTTTCGTTTTGGTAAACACGTCTATCCATATGTTGCTTCCTAGAAAAAAGAAGAAAAAAAAAAGGCGAAAAATTCTATCTTCTTAGTGTGTTAATGAAAAAAAGAAAGAAAAAAAGTAAGAGAAAGAAGAACGTACTTTTATTTACCAACTGAGTTGAATCTCTGTTAAGGACGCTACTAAGTATTACGTAATTGTGTGAGGTGTTCTATCGAATGATTTGTATGTAAACAAATGACCAACCGGCTAGAACAGTCATTTATCTACCAATGGGGGGGATAATTACTTGATATAAAAAAAACTGATCTCCTTTACACACACACACACACACACACACACACACACATATATATATATATATTATATATATATATATATATATATATAGAGAGAGAGAGAGAGAGAGAGAGAGAGAGAGAGAGAGAAAAGTTGTCAATTTGCTTGATTTTTTAAAGATAGAATTTGAGCAAAAATTTGAAATAGGGATCTGAGAAGTTCTCTGCCCAACCAAGAAAGGCATGACCTTTTCCTTCTAAATCTTTACTAGATCCTGTGTTTAGAAGGCTAAAAACAAAAAGTTATGTTAAGTGTTTTTGACTGTGAAATAATTATATAAAATAGCATGTGCATTTCATTACTCTCAAACATTACTATACTGGTCCGGCCAGGAACTTTTCAAATTTCGCACAAATCTTCTTTCTATAATATTGAAGGATTATTGAGACTATTTAATTACTGTTGGTTATTTTAAGATTGGATTTGTTAAGTAATTGTTTGTTTTTTTAAAAATATTTCTGTTCTCTCTTTCTTTCCGAAAATGTGTTTAAAAAATGATTTGAAAAAAGGAAAATTGATAACCCAGCAAGAATGGGTAAAACAAAACATATTTGGCATAAAATAACCCAACAAGGTTTGACATGCCGTAAAATCCTACCAACCAGCTCTCTTTCGATTCTTTTTTTAAAACTAAAACGACCCAAAAATGTTTTAACGGCGTCAATTTACTACTTTAACTCACGATCAGCCGAGGAACCGAACTCGTATTGAATGTTTCAAAAGTTAAAAACAAACTTATTTAAGTTTTAAAATAACCCGAAAACATATAATATGAATGGCTTTAGATTTTTCTCTATTTAAAAATTGCATGACACTTATTATGTAACTTCTATATGCATTTATATGTCTTTGTGCACTTACAGACATACACACAACCCCTCTACACACACATGTATATATATATATATATATATATATATATAAACATCTCTGCATGAGTAGAGTGTGACACAAGGTCAATTTCTTAATTTTTCTTAGATTTTGAATTCAGAGTTTTCCTTCTCCCAGACTTGTTGTCTAACCAAGATTAGAGAGCCCAGTCTGTCCTACTATTTCCCCATAGCTGGATGGATAATAGTTGGATACATACCTTTCCAAGAGTATTAGCTCTATGGCATTATA
>CM042146.1:28077154-28082154 GCA_023376005.1 Doryteuthis pealeii
GCAGCCTCCTCTCATTAAACCTGTGGTTTTTATTTCTTAAATACTATATATATATATATAATAGTAATGTATTATCATATATACTATATATATATATATATCTTATATTATATATATAAACCGCTATTAACGTCTAATATATATATATATATATATATATACTATATATATTATATATATATAATATATATAATACACGCATATATACCTATACTCTAATATATAACATATTTATTATATAACATGTATACCACAGAAACACACACACTATATTAATGTACCTAATATATATACCTCCCTTATATCCGTGTGTGTGTTATGTTGTATGTGTTGTCTCTCTTGCTATCCATGTATGTGTTGTTGTTGTATAACATTTCTTAAACCCCAGTTCCAATAAAAAAACTTCCTATTTTCATCGGATCCTACTCTGACGAATGATGGACGAAAGTGGCCTTCTGGTGAACCATACCTATTGCGAATATTACTATATATACATACTATATATATACTACTATTATATATTAATTTATTCAATAGGAAATTATCCTGCATTCTACGCCCGCCTATACGTAGTATACTATATATATATATATATATTAAATGGGCGCCAAGAAACCACAAAAGTTCCTAGTTCGACACGGGTTCCCCCGGCCAACTCAGCTGTATGAAGTTGCCACAGGATCTGTACGGTCTAAAGTAAATCCTCGATCGTGGTAGGTTGTTGTGCTGCTTCACCTCCAGGACTGTAAAAACAAGCTCCCTTGGCCCCCTTCTTAAGGCGCTATGGGGGGGCAAAACCACAAATAGGGCGATAGACTCTTTTCTCGCCTGACTGGCTTGATACCGACTTCATAGCCCGCCGGTCGACTTTATCTTTACCATATTATATATATGCCGATGAGTTTTATAATTTACTATACTATTCTATATATATATTTTATGCAGCAGAGCAGACAACACACATCAACACACCACCACACACACCAACACATATATATATATTGTAATATATATATATGTATATATATTCAATCTGTTGTTCAGTCTGTAGTAGGCAATCTGTAATGCTAATTCATCGTTCGATTTATTAGAATAACATTTCTGGTGAAATCATTAGTATAGTGACATTTTATTTAAAATCATATTTTTAATATTAGGTTCATGAAAAATGTTAATATTCTACCTACCTACTTACTCACCGTGTCAAAATAAATCATTAGATAAATGTTATAATAATTTTGTAGTTCGAATGGTAAGGACATGCTCTGCGCTATAAGTCACAAAATCGATTGCTAGTTATGAATTAGAAAAATATTGTTTTTTGCTTCTTTTCTTTTTGATAGTTTACATACATGGATTCACTTTAATATTCAATTAGTATACATACTGATTCGAGTTCAATTCCTAGACGAAGCTGTTGGCATTTCACATAGCGCTAATACCCTTGAGAAAGGTATGAATCCATATATTCTACCCCCAGCTATGGGTTAAATAGTAGGGCAGACTGGGCCCTTCAGTTTGGGTAGGTAACCAGTCTAGGAGATGGATAACTCTGAATTCAAAATTCCCCCCAGCTATGGGTTAAATATTTAGGAAGACTGGGCCCTTCAACCTTGGGTAGGTAACCAGTCTAGGAGAGGGATAACTCTGAATTCAAAATTCCTGAGGTCGGTCGTTGATCGGTTTTGTGGCAACCCTTGATGCACCAATTCTTTCTTATCGACTGTTGCAAAAAGTGTGGATGGTCCAACATATAAGCCTTCACCACTATAAACAAATTACTGTGTGGGTGTTCATTGTGTGTGTGAACCCTCGTGCGTCGAAAATCGACGAGAGAGTCCATATATATATATATATATATATATATATATATTCAAAAATATTTTTTCAGTCAATTATATATACATATCAGTTAAGGTAGAGATTTGCACATATGTTTTCTTCAACCAAAAGGATCACATAAGTGAAAAATTGTCAGTAACCACGTGTTGGCTCTATGTCCACGCTACCTGAAATTAAATATGAATGCTCTATCAATGATATTGAGTACTGTCTACTTAGAAATATAGCACCTATATTATCTACAACTGGAGTCGTTGTTTAGAATATTAAGAATATTGTCTTTTTACAATACATTGAATAATTATTAAATCGTTTATTTCGGCTACTGGATTTTTAATCGGAATATTTAAAATGTGTAAGCTCAAAAATTTAAAAAAAAAAAAAAAAAAAAAAAAAAAAAAAACACGCACACACATACCTCCCCTATATATATATATATATATATATATTATATATATATATATATATATATATATAGAGAGATAGATAGATAGATAGATAGATAGATAGATAGATTAAATATTGAGCTCTCTCCTAATAATACTGTATATTGGCTTACTGCTGTCTCATCAGTAAGATACTTTTAACCACACACTCTGGTTATAATATATATATATATATATATATATATATATATATATATATATATATATATATATATATAATATATATATAAACATGGATGAATAGATATATTTAAGTGATACACTGTTTCGCACCTGAATATTTTGAGAAGGAGAAATAAAAAAAAAATCAAAAAAAACAAAGTTCTATATTTAAAAACGTTTGATCTCTCTCTCTCTCTCTCTCTCTCTCTCTCTCTCTCTCTCTCTCTCTCTCTCTCTCAGCGTAATTGAAGCAGGTAGTTACAGGTTAAATTATCGATTATGCGAAATTGATATAATTCGAAAATATCATCATCTCAATAAATGTTGCTGTTAAAAAAGTCAAAATTTAAGAAAAGAAATAATTGATATTATTTTTAAGAGCAACAGTTTCACTATGTCAAGCTAAAATGTCACACAAATAATTTTTAGCGAGCTAGATTAGCAGACCATTGTTAGTGAGTACGATTCTCACTGGGTGACTCGTACTTCTGGCCTTTGGCACATCTAATCTAAACTTAGTAAATAACTATATATATATATATATATATATATATATATATATATATATATTTCGTAAAGAAAAGTCTGTAACAAAAACTACGTCACTGCTTACATCACATTACCCAAAATCATCATAACATAGAATAAATACACTCAAAATTTGAACATGCAACATTAGACAGTCCTCATTATTTTTTTAAAACAAGTTTTAATAAATACATGACTGGCATTATATATCTATATATAGTTTGTTTTATTTTAATACATATTTAAAGTTTACATTTCAAATTGTTTTATTTTTTAATCCTTTAATGAATTTGATGATTTTACTTTCTTAGGGTACAAACTCGCTGACATTGAATTTTTTACTCCCACCCCTCAGGCAATATGTTTCAAAAATCTATTTTTACATCGCCCGGAGGGTGTTTTTTTATTTTGCTAGTACCTATAAAATCTCACATGCAAAATGAGAGCAATTACCTAATAAAATTACTACTTAGCAGAATTCCATTTCTGAATATATCTATATCATATATATATATATATATATATATATAAGTATATATATATATATATATAAGTTGTAAACACGGTAAATGGCTTTTTCTTTTGGGAAATATGTGCTTAATTGGAGTCGTACCTAATTTTGAAAATTAATTAATTAATAATGAATTAGCGGGAATGCCTATTTAAATGTATGGCTAAACAAATCGAGAAAAATCAATCTCTGTATGTACATTTCGGCCTATTAGGCTCATCAGCAGAGGCTATAGATAGGAAGGCCGCCCTGTGCGTGATTTGAAACCGGACTGCCAAGCCGAAATGTAATACAGAATTGATTTTTTCTCGATTGTTTAGCCATACATTTAATAGGCATTCCCGCCTAATTCATTATTAATTAATTAATTTTCAAAATTAGGTATGATCCAATTAAGCACATATTCTCCCAATATATATATATATATATATATATATATATATATATATATATATATATGCTGCTATTCTGGACAAAGCTATTTGCATTTCACATAGTGCTAATACCTTGGCAAAGGTTTGCATCCAGTTATTCTCCCTCCTGCCATTGCTAAATAGTAGACCTGGTTCTTTAACCTAGGCTAGGTAACCAGTCTAGGAGAAGGAAAACTATGAATTCAAACCTGTTAAACTCCACTTAAGAAATTAAAAGAGACTAAGAGTACAAAAATCGGAAATTAATATCTAAAGGTTAAGGGAATAAAAAAAACAAATAAAAAAAATAAACGAATGTGTCGGCAGAATTGTTTAAAAAAAAGAACGTTTTAAGTCATTACTTACAAAAGAAAAAAAAATTAATTCTTTTCCGCTGTATGGTCGAACGGTTTGTATTTTAGTTTTTATCTCATCATAAATAATTTTGAGAAATTAATATTTTGACTGAAAATCAAGTCATTCCTACGCATGCGTACATTAATTTGTACACACGTGTAGATCAAAGTATTTATAGTGTAGAATTAATTTATCTAACTTTTATTATTGAAATCTGGTTTTGCATCTCAAAGGCTTTTTAAATAATGAATTTAAATTGAGATGAATCTTACATACTATAACATTTAAGGTATACATTTAGGTTCATTACAGGACACACACAACATACACACACACGCACACACACACACACACACACACACACACATATATATATATATATAAAGTGCATAATATAATATAATATAAAAGTGCATAATACACACACACACCACACACACACACACACACACATATATATATATATATATATATGTATATATATATATATATATTTGAGATCTGATGATTTAGCATTTGACATTATGATAAATCATTTTTAAATTACCGCCACACACACACCGCTGGCAACAGAAGTCAATAACATTACACCCCAAAAGACATCGTCATACAATGAGAGTATTTCTTTATCTATCTATCTAACAATATATATATATATATATATATATAATATATATATATATATATATGCGTGTGAGGCATAACTAATAGGACGTTCTAAAGATATGATGCTTCCTTTAT
>CM042146.1:28084654-28089654 GCA_023376005.1 Doryteuthis pealeii
GATGTGACACAAGGTCAATTTCTTAAGCGGAGTTCAACAGGTTTGAATTCAGAATTTTCCTTCTCCTAGACCGGTTGCCTAACCAAGGTCAAATAACCCAGTCTGCCCTACTATTTACCCATAGCTGGAGGGAGAGTAGGATTCATACCTTTCCCAAGGGTATTAGCGCTAAGTGAAATGCAATCACCACGTCCAGGATTTGAACTCGGGGCGACGAGTCCATTTCCCATGACTTTAACCATTACACCACGCGCTTCCTAAAAATTGATACAATATGAGTGTGAAGAGAGGGGCGAAAGATTGATAGGTAGATAGAGAGAGAATATGAGAAGGTGGGGATAGATACAATATGTGAAGCGAGAGAGGGAGAAGGGTTGATTGGTAGATAGATAGATAGATAGATAGAATGTGAGAAGGGAGTTATTTTATACAATATGAAAACGAGTAGAGAGAGAGATAGAGAGAAGGGGGGGGAGAAGAGTTGATAGGTAGATAGATAGATAGATAGATAGAATGTGAGAAGGGAGTTATTGATACAATATGAAAACGAGTAGAGAGAGAGAGAGAGGGGGGAGTTGATAGGTAGATAGATAGATAGATAGAATGTGAGAAGGAGTTATTTTATACAATATGAAAACGAGTAGAGAGAGAGAGAGAGAGAGAGAGAGAGAGAGAGAGAGAGAGAGAGAAGGGTTGATAGATAGATAGATAGATAGATAGAATGTGAGAAGGGAGTTATTTTATACAATATGAAAACGTAGAGAGAGAGAGAAAGACAGACAGACAGAGAGAGTGAGAGAGAGGGAGAAGGGTTGATAGGTAGATAGATAGATAGAATGTGAGAAGGGAGTTATTGATACAATATGAAAACGAGTAGAGAGAGAGAGAGAAGAGAGGGGGAGAAGGGTTGATAGATAGATAGATAGATAGATAGAATATGAGAAGGTAGTTATTGATACAAAATGAAAACGGGTAGAGAGAGAGAGACAGACAGACAGACAGACAGAGAGAGAGAGAGAGAGAGGGAGAAGGGTTGATAGGTAGATAGATAGATAGAATGTGAGAAGGGAGTTATTTTATACAATATGAAAACGAGAGAGAGAGAGAGAGAGAGTGAGAGAGAGAGAGAGAGAGAGAGAGAGAGAGAGAGAGAGAGAGAGAGAGAGAGAGAGAGTAAGAAAAGAAAGGGAAGAAAAGAAAAAAAGATTTAAAATAGCCGAGTCGGTTTCTCAACAAAAATAAATTTCTGATCAGCGAACGAGGAATAAAATAGAACAAAATAATCACAACAAACAAACAAACAAATAAAAAAAAAATACAAGAAAAAAAAAGAGTTGATGACTACAATTAAAATACAAAGTAAAAAGAAGAAAAAAAAATGACCACCGACCCCCTTCCCCTCTCATCTCTTCTTTAGACCCCTCCCCCTCATCTGTCACCTTACATCTGAGATGCACACGTACGCTGACACAGTCACACACAGAACCCCTATACACCTACACAAGTGTCCGTACAACCTCACTGTTAAGGCTCCCATTATTAGCACAGGAGGGACGTGGCTCATACTGTTTAAACGGCCTCTTTCACAATACGCATAACTACACACAAACCCTCTTTACCAATACACATATCTATACATAAAACCTCATTTCGGATACACATATCTACACACAAAAATTAATGATATACACAGGTTATTATTTAAACATATGCTTATTAAGGGTGAAGGGCGAATTAGGACCATTTCCACCGGCACGCATACAGATTTTTTATGCACAGATTTATAAATATACGGGGCTTAGCTGAGTTCGTCAAAAGAGTACGTGGGTAAAAAGGTAGAAAAAAGACTATGTTGCGCCATGCTCCTGCGTGTGAAATAGCAGTCTACTTTGAAAACTAAATGACATACTGTTTTTTCTTAACGTAATCATTTATATATATTATATATATATATATATATATATATATATATACATATATATATATATATATATATATATATATATATTATATATATATATATATTATATATATATATATATATATATATATATATATATATATATACATATATATATATATATATATATATATATATATTATATATATATATATATATATATATATATATATATATATATATATATATATATATATATATATATATATATATATATATACATTATATATATATATATTATATATATATATATTATATATACACCAAATGGATACCTTAGTACAGATATACATTTATTTCGGCATTCCCTTGCCTATTCAGTCCGATTTTTACCTATTCGAAGACCTTGCACCCGATATTATTGGAATTATCTTCCTGTTTCCCTGCTATATATATATATATATATATATATATTATTATATATATTATATATATGTATATATATATATGTGTGTGTGTGTGTGTGTGTGTGTGTGTGTGTGTGTGTGTGTGTGTGTGTGTTGGGGAATAAACCGATAGATTAATCAAGTGCGGCAATTTTTTGGCAATATTTCATTCAGCTACAGGAAACTTTTAGTAACAGTGATAGTCCGTGTGAAATCATATTATATATATATGCCTAATAGGCCGAAATGTATATACAGAGATTGACATTTTCTCGATTTGTTTAGCCTTACATTTGAACATATATGCCCGCCTAAATTAATTAATTATCAACTAATCAATTTTAAAAATTAGGTATGACTTCAATTAAGCACATATCCTCCAAATATATATATAATATATATATTATATATATATATATATATATATATGAATACATATATATATATATATATATATATATAATATATATATATATATATATATATATATATATATATATGAAAAATTTATCATTTTGCAACAGTTCGTGTTTTTATTTTCTACATATTGTTGGATTTATTCTCTATTTATTCTCAAGTATATACATATATATATATATATATATATATTATATATATATATTTGTGTGTGTTTGTGTGTAACAGTTTAGGGAATCTACAAGATGAAATGGCTATCTCAAAGGAAGCGAAAAGCGAGAGCAAGTGCGAGAGAGAGAGAGAGAGAGAGAGAGAGAGAGAGAGAGAGAAGAGAGAGAGAGAGAGAGAGGGCGAGCGCGCGCGAGAGAGAGAGGGGGGGGCTATAGAAAATGAGGTCCACTGTCTGATAATGGAGCGATTTTGAGACATGACGAAATCTTGGTGAGACAACGGAAAGGCAAAGTAAAATCACTGGATAGATGGATAGATAGATAAATAGGCAGATAGATAATAGATACATAGATAGATAGATACATACATAATATATAACAATCCCCCATTGATGAATTTTATTTATATTCTAAATAGT
This sequence comes from Doryteuthis pealeii, assembly GCA_023376005.1. Classification (NCBI taxonomy): domain Eukaryota; kingdom Metazoa; phylum Mollusca; class Cephalopoda; order Myopsida; family Loliginidae; genus Doryteuthis; species Doryteuthis pealeii. The sequence goes on from CM042146.1 coordinate 28,088,007, forward strand.
TAATTTTTTAAAAATCGATATGTCAGTTGGTAACACTTATTATATAAACAATTATATAATATAATTCTTCTCCTTTGTTCGCACAATATATATATATATATATATATATATAATATATATATATATATATATGTATATATGTGTGTGTGTGTGTGTTGTGTGTGTGTGTGTGTGTCTGTGCGTGCGTGTATGCGTGTGTATACACACACACATATATATATTTATGTGTGTATGTCTGTGTGTGTGTGTGTAAATGCTAATCTATTTTACTTACAAGTAAAATAAAGTCGTCGGGGTGGCCTAAAGACGGTATCAGCCAATCAGCGAGGGAGTCTATCCCTTTTTCACTAGCGCTAGACAAAGGAGATTGTTTTTGCATCCGAGGTGGAGCGCCACACCCACCATCAGCTCCTTACTTTACCGCACAGATCCCGTGCTACTCATACGCTGAGTTGGCGAGGGCCGGTATCGAACTAGGAACCTTGTGGTTTCTAGTCGAACGCTCTACCGACTGAGCTAACCACGGGTAGAATGTGACGCTGTCTCATGCGTGAGGTAACCAGCGGGGATTGAACTTGCTATTCAGTAGTAATGGATCTACCAGATTAGCTTGTTAACCATTGCACTGGGATGTACTATCGTTTAACTAAATACTTAGTGCGATGGCTTCATAGAACTTTACAGTGTTTATCCTTAAATATTAACCGACACTTGTAGCTTCGACCAACACTTTTTTTCCTAAGTAACTTTTCAAGAAGTAAAAAGGAAAACTAGTGTCTGCAATAAACTTATATCTAGTGCAATACAATTATATATACACAGGTGCACAAATACCTTTAATTACAAACTCACCTTGCTGGAGCTTAATAGGTTACTAGCAGGACTTGTGGATATACCACAGTATGATAATTTAATTATTACAAGGTTTGATAGGTTTACTCAAGAGCTATTACAATACCTCAATATTTTAAAAGTATTTTAACTCTCTCTCTCTCTCTCTCTCTCTCTCTCTCTCTCTCTCTCTCTCTCTCCTCTCTCTCTCTCGCACACACACACACACACACACACTCATTTTTCTTTCCTTCTTTTCATCTTTTCATTATGTTCAATTAATAGATTAGCGTTATCGCTACCACGCTCTCACCCTCTTTCCATATCTTTTCCTTACTCTCATTCTTTCTTTCTTTCTTTCATTCTTTCTTTCTTTCTTATAACATTTTTCTGTGTAGCATGCCCTTTTTCTTCCCTTACTTTCTTTATAATAATAACGGAATCGTCCATTATTCTGAGGTGAAGAAACCCTTTTGGACGGTTTCATTTTTTACCAGAGGGTGTTGCAAGATGAGAACGGTCTTATTTTGCAGGAACACCAGTATTCATTTTAAAGTCTCTTCGTGTCTGGTTAAAAAAAAAAGTCAAATTTTCCTACACACAAATGCAAATGAATAAATTAATAAATACTCTGTCATATTTGATGATATCTCTCAGAAATATTCACAAATTTCGAAAAATACAGGGACCTATGAGCTCATGCCTTAAAGTTGGTCATTAGTAGCAATTAGATAAATGATTGAGAGACGAATGAAACATAGTCTTGTCAACAGCGCCCTCTTGTGTACTTTCTATTAAAGTGTCTAGTAATCGTACA
>CM042146.1:28094654-28100936 GCA_023376005.1 Doryteuthis pealeii
ATTTAAAAATAGGTATTCCCGCCTAATGAATTAATTATTAATTAATTATTAATTAATTAACTTTCATAAATTAGGTTCGGCTTCGGTTAAAAACACATATTCTTCCATATATATATATATATATATATATATATATATAGATAGATAGATAGATAGATAGATAGATCTATATAGTGAATGTAGGTAACGATTTTCTATAACAATTTTTATGTTGATAGAATATTATCAAACTAACGTTGGAAAAATAAAATAGGTTTGTTTTAGAATTATTTGTATTAGATAGGAATACTTGATATCATATAACCATGTGCAAAAACTCTGAAAAACTGCATAAAAATGTAAACATACACAAATGTAATTCCCTAACCCTTTGGCATAATATAAACCTAGACTGGTTGACATGTCGTTAAAATCAATCAATCTAAATCTGTTGCTGATAATAATATAAAGACGCATGGTATAATGGTTAACGTCGTAAGAAATGGGCACGTCGAGACGAGTTCAAATACAGGACTCGGTTCTTTGTATTTCCTATATCGCTATTACTCTTGGGAAAGGTATGAATCCAACTAATCTCCTTCCAAATAATAGATAGTAGGACAGACTGGAATCTTCAACCTTCGTAAGGCAACCTGTTTGGGAGAAGGAAAACTCTCAATTCAAACCAGTTCAAACTCCGTTAAAAAACAATGACGTCTTTATTTGGATAAGATCTTCAATAGTCCTTCGATACCTAGTTTGATTAACTGTTAAACTATTCAAAATGATTTCCCCTGTTGTGTCATTGTATTGAATAGACAGGGAACACCCGAAGAAGACCAGAGAATACAGCGGCAGTTGTTTTGTTTTTTTTTGTTTTTTTTTTTATTTGTTTTTTTTTACATACCATTACATTCATATCTGAATTCAAACCTGTTAAACCCCGCTTAAGAAATTGACCTTCTGTTGCATACTGCGTAGGGGTTGGTATATATATATATATATATATATATATATATATATTATATATATAAACCAAAAGTCCAGAGAAGAAATCTTCCTTACGACACAAGAGTTTTATTTAAAAAAACCGGTCGAAGTTTGAGAGCTCAATGTGTGCTCTTAATGTTAGAGTCACAGAGCAAATATATAAGTAAAGAAATAACAAAAGACTTGGAGATTTAGCTTTATAGTCTATTTCAGGGAGCTAATAAATGAAATAGACTATAATGCTAAATCTCTAAGTCTTTTGTTATTTCTTTACTTATATATAATGTGGGAATACATCAACGCATGTGTCTACGTGGATAGATGAATGTTTCTCATAATCTTTTTCAGTACGGATGTGGTTGGAGTGGGGATAGAGCAGCAACACGTTGCTCTCAACCCTTGCAAAGGTATAAGAAACATCAATATATATCTGGTGGTGAGATTCCAGTTCTGGAGTTTTGGGAAATGTAGAATCACCACCCCGTCGGGATTACTCCCAGGTCCACTCAGACAAGTGCAGTATTGCCTATTGATGTCTAATCTTCAATTGAAATATGAGATATTGACGTTCTTACCCGTTTAAAATAATTATGAATATATTGTTATATTTCATATGAAGCCCAGTCCGTGGAGCACCTGGTTAGGAATTGCAAGGTTCCTTGGTCGATACCGGTCCCCATCAATTCGCCACATGAGTTGCACTGATAGGGTAATCTGATCGATGCGGTAAAACGTGGAGCAGATGGTAGGTGTGGCGTTCCACCTCAGTGAAAACAACAATCTCTCTAATTTAAAACTAGCGAAAATGGGATGGACTCCCTCGCTGTCCAGCTGATACCGACAATAGGCTACTCCACCGCCAAATTTTTATTTTATATGATCAGATACCATGATTGTTAAATTGACTTTGGCATAAAATAACCAGAGTTTAGTTTGGTTAGTTGTTTGTTTACATTTTACGGCATGTCAACACTTGTTGGGTTATTTTATACTGGAGAGGTTTTATTTTATTTATTCTTGATGGTTATTCATTTTATTTCTATTTAAGCTCATTTTTAAACACATCTTTCAAAAAATCATTATTCTATTACATTATAGAGGGAATCCTAATAGGTACTACCACTCCAGGTTGGTAATGGCGATGAGTGTGTATCCCACATTCTCCAGGGTTCCAGAATTGGAACCTTACCATTAGATGCAGTTTAACGTGATATCCAGGACACTAAGACCCTCAGCTACTGCCTTCTAGCATATTTGTGATAAAAAGGTTTGGGTCTTTTATTTTTTCTCGTTTGGTTTTGTTTGTTTTGTTTTACGGCATATCAACCTCAGTGGGTCATTTAATGCCGATAAAGTTTTGGAATCAATCAATTCTTAATGGATAATACAATCTTTTTATAAATACATTTTTCTATTTAACCCAGAGATGGGACCCTAACAGGTACTACCACTCATGGTCAGAGTCGACCAATGGTGATGAAGGGGTGCTCAACAATCCCCAAACCTCCAAAACTGGAACCTCACCATCAGATAGAGTTTAACGTCATTCCCAGGACATGTTGACCCGCAGCCGTCGCCTTGTAGCACCCATATGATAAAAAGGGGTTGGGGCTTGCCATAAGGGCAATAGGGTTGGGGCAATCATATAGGTGCTAGGGGGTTTTGGTCTGCCATAAGGGAAGTAAGGTTGGGACAAATCATATAGGTGCTAGGGCTTAACGAGCCATTTAATCGGAGGGGTGCTATTCGACCCCCCCGTCTAGCCTTAATAAGGGACAAAGTGAAGTGGTGTGTTTCATGGACTGATCAGGCACCAGATTCAGTCATTTTATTCTATTTAACCCATAGATGGGACCCTAACAGGTACTCCACCCGTCAGATACCATATTGGATAATCTTGGTGTTGCTCATGATATGACCAAATAAACTGCGGCAGTTGCACTGGGTTTACGAGGTTACTAAGCGGACGATTTTAGCTCAGTCGGGATAGCACCGTATCAATAGGTTCTGAGTCGATACAGTCCCCTCCAACTCAGCGTATGAGTACGCAAAGATTTGGTAATCTGGTGTATGCGGTAAAGTGGGAAGCTGACGGTAGGTGCGGCGCACAATCTCAGCTAAGCAATCTCTCTCTCGTCTAACGCAGCGAAAAGTGGATAGAGTCCTCTCGCTGTACGGCCTGATACTAAGAATAGTTCCTCGACATTTTCTTTAACTTACATGTACTAGTATTAATAAAAGCTCCGTAGCCTGACCCAAAATGTAGTATTGTCAATAAATTCGTGATTTACTTTACAAAGAGCAATTTAATAATAGCTTTCCTTCTCAATGCACTTATATAAGGCTTCTAGGGTCGATTTAGCGCGGTCGGTAGAGCACCCGACTAAGAATCACAAGGTTCCAGGTTCCCGATACTGGTCCAAGGCAACTTCAGCACATGCGTTGCACAATTTGGGTAATCTGGTTGTGCGGTAAAGTGGGGAGTTGAACGGTAGGTGTGGCGCCCTACCCTCAGCACAATAATCTGCCTGGTCTAGCGCTGTGAAAAAGGGGGAATCTCCATCACTTTTCGGTAGGAATCCATGGTCCAACTTTAAGAACTAAATTACCCGTCAGGCTACGGATTAATTGATCCATCTGAGTCGCTATTGCGTAATGGTTATCGTTGTAGAAAATAGAATCAGCGACTTGAGTTCAAATCCTGGACGAAGCTGTTTACTTTTCACTTCACGTTAATGTCCCAGTGAAAGGCATGATTACATTTGTTCTCACCCAATATATGGGTAAATAGTAGGTCAGACTGGGTTCGTTTGTTTGGGTAAGGAACCAGTGTAGGAGAAGGAAAACCCTGAATTCAAAATAGCTGTCGTGATCATCAGGTCCCGCTGACAACATGCATTCCCATGACTCTCTATCTCACCACCCGTACCTATCGATCATCACCCATGGCAGGTCTTCCACTCGGTATTAAGAATTTGCACTGAGCTGGTATGGATTTCCTAGTCGGCCAAAACGGGTGTGGTATCCAATGGAGAATGCCACTAATGAGTTCTTTTTTCCTTTATAGGATTTTATGCCATTTCAACCCTTGTTGGGTTATTTTATTGCCGAATACGTTTATTTTATTCGTTTTTGATGGGTAGTCGATTTTTTTAATCTCAATTTTTAAAACACACATTTCAAACTCATGTTGTTTCTATTTAACCCATAGATGGGACCCTAACAGGTACTACCACTCCAGGTCATTTCCACTGGAGATGCCACCAATGAGTTTGTCCTGCGTCTCTACAGCATCTAGAATGTCTTGTTTTTTCTTGCTTGGATGCTGCAATAGCCGTTTTCCTTATTTGGTGCTGCATCCTTGTGTAAGTTCTCATCTAGCCTCTTCCTCAAAAGCGTTTGTTAGAATCCAAGAGCTGTGTCACAATGGTTGAAGGGGTTGGAGTTAATACGTATTTCCATTCATCCTCATACATATGAATGTATATATTTTGGTTTGTTCATTGTTTGTTGGATTTTACTGAATGTCAACCTTGTTGGGTTATTTTATGCCTAAGACATTGGTTTTATTCATTCTTGATGGGTAATTGAAACTTCTTTTTTTTACCTTATTTCTCTGAATGTTTTGAGATGAGGTTTGAAAGATTAGTATTAACTGTGTTATTCGGACTATTGACCATCTTCATTGTTATTTGTACAACGTTGGACAAGAATAACGATAGAAGACCGGAAGGCATATCGGCCGAAACGTTTGTACAAATAACAATGAAGATGGGACAATAGTCCGAATAACGCAGATAATACTATTCTTTTTTTTTTAAAAAACTCAATTTTTTTAAACACATGTTTTAAAACCCTTTTTTTCTATTTAAACGCATAAATTGGCCAGTCCCAGGGTGGACCTGGAGTATTGGCAATGAATGGATATATTTTGGGTAAGAGAATTTAAGAACATAGATTGAATTCAATGATACTCTTCTGTGCAATAATATGGTGCGTGTGTGTGTGTGTGTGTTGTGTGTTGTGGTGAGAGAGAGAGGAGAGAGAGAGAGGAGAGAAACATGCACATATACACACATTTGGAGGCGCATGGCACCTAATGTTATCGTCGTAAGATAATAGAATGGTGACAGAATTCAAATCATGGACGAGGCTTCCTTTCTCTTTGCATTGATGCTATCCAAAAAAAAAGCATTGGTCTATCTCTTTTTCCCACATTCCAGTCACAGGTAAATCGTAAGGTAGATTGGACTCTTTAGCCTTGGTAGAGCAACCAGTCACCGATAAGGACAATTGAAATCAAACCAGATATACACCATACAAAAATTAACCCTGCCCCGTCAAGGAGGGGTTGGGTAAATATGTAAACACGCACAACTCACATAATACATATTGTTGCGTTAGTAGCCCGGGATATCCATGGCATCATCCCTATAATCAATCTGACCTCGGAGGGTTCTCCCGCGCAGCTTCAGTTCGCGCAGAGTTGTTTAATGTAGGTCTTTTGGTGGCCGGCACGACTGACGTGTACGGTTGTTACAGGTGAACGCCACTTATGAGTTCGCCCTTGCTTCTCCAGGAGTACCTAGCATGTCCTTGTTTGTCTAACTCAGATGGTTTGGTGATAGGGGAAAGTGGCGGTACAGCTTCTTTCTGGTGAGGTGTTGTTTACACACTATACATAATATATATATATATATATATATAGTTGAATAAGTGACAAATGAAAAAAGCTAAACAACTTTTGTTTTAGCTTTTTTTCATTTATTTGGAACGATATTACTTACCAATGGTTTCCTGCTAAAAGCATTCATACAGGTAAACGAAATGTTTTTGTTTTTTTAATCCAGAAATGGTGTTAATGGTCGAATGTGCGTTTTTTTAACTGTATTCTCGGTTTTGCGGTGTTTACGGTGATGTGGAATGTTCTTTTGTTTGTACCGTGTGCGTAATTTTTTTGTTTGTGCGTATGTGTATCTATAATCTACTCAATGCTCTATCACAGATATTGAGCACTCTTCTAATAACACTATATACGTTGTATTTAATATAACTTTTCTAAGGTATAACTGGTACATCCATAACAATTAATATATAATAATATTATATATATATATATTATATATATATATATATATATATTTACTAAATAGATGTCGGCATACTACAACCCCTCATTCGATACCATACAAATATGACTGTCCCTTTAATTTTTCTGACTATACAAACCGATTATTTTCCTGTTTCATGAATACATTTAAACTATGTCAAGGTGATATTTGCTTCTTAACACTTTTCAGGTTGTTAATTCAT
>CM042146.1:28101036-28118536 GCA_023376005.1 Doryteuthis pealeii
AAGGATCGCTAACACATTTATTTTCTTTATTTTAGGTCAGTTCTTAGAGAGAGAGTAGAGAGAGAGTAAAGAGAGAGAGAGGAAGAGAGAGAGAGAGAGAGAGAGAGAGTAGAGAGAGCTCATACTTCTAGCTTGTTTCTCTATGATACAGCGTCCCCTTCGTTGGCTGGTCATGTCGGCCGGATGCGATGATGGAGAGACGAAAGACACATCCTCTATACAGAAGAGCAGTCCTCTGCTAAGAGACAGATTGGCTCGCCCCCAGGTATGTGATTACAAATTGTCTGCAAGAATGATCTCAAAGGTCGCCTCAGTGTGCGCATTACCGCCCTTCCAGCCGGAAAGTTCCGTTACGCACCCGCCCTCCGTGGCGCTACGCACTCTCCGTAGCGGGCTATTCATTGTCTTCTCTTGCTAAACGTCACTATTGATCATCGACCTTATTGGTCTTCCAACACGAACACTCCGGATTCGCACAGAACTGCTTGATGTACGTTTTTTACTTGATCGGCCTAAACTGGTGTGTCCAATGTGGCATGTGTCCACAGGAGAACGTACTGAATGAGTTGTATTGCTTCTCCAGCAGTGTTCAGTCTCACCCAAATCATCCACAAGTGCAAGAAGAATAACGTCAATGTTTCATTATACGTAATGAATACGTTTACGTAAAAACTCTAAGCTGGCTTAATAACCAAAGACGATGATATTACACATTGACCGTTACAATGCGACAACACAGTTGGTACTACTTTGAGTAAGGCAAATCGGCACATTGAATAAAGTATAAAAGCTGTTGCAAGCTAATTTATCTATAAATAACGGTGATAATTAACATCTATTAACGGATTAATGTATGTTTTCCTTACAGTTTTCAGTTTTATCAAAAGGTATTAATTCCAAGTTCAGAAATTAAAAATATTATACATTAATACTTTATTTCATATCCACTAGACATCTGTCTGTAGCTAAGGTAAAATTTTCGTCTGAATTAACAGTCTATCACTAAGATTCCCAAGTCAACGTTTGACCGTGAAAGTCAGAGTTGAGGATAATTTATGAATGTGTCTGTTGTAATTCTTGTAAAATCCGATATTCAGATAATTTTATGGCCATTTTCGATATTTTGTTGTGATGTATTATCAATAATTTTGACAATTTATTTGAATCGGTCTTAGCAGGGCTTTAATGGAGATCAGAATACATATGTTAAAAATAAACTGTAAAAGGAAACCTTTAGATGACAGGAGAATGTCTGATCAGCCTGAGTAAAAAATAACTTCAGTTCAGACTAGTATTAGTAGGAACTCGTGTATAGATATGTCTGTTAAGATAAAGATACATTAGGCATATCAGAAATCCAAAATATTTCTCCAGGAGAGGGATGTATATGTGCATGAGTGGTAAACAGATTAAAATGGAAAGCACTAAGATAGGGTGATCACATGGTTCAAAGAAGAGCTACGCTCACGAAACATCGGTAACTCAGTTACGACTTAAGAGTTAATATCATGGGCGAATCTACAGTCTACTTACTCTAAGACGAGCCTAATACCCTTATGGGAAAAGGTTATAAATGAATCGACACAACATCAATCTACTACAACTACTTGCGCACAGAAAATAGTAAGGGCAGACAGAGGCCTCTTTTAACCTTGAGGGTTTGGCAAACCGTCTAGGAAGAGAAGGAAAACTCATGAATAGCACACACTGATTGCATACTTGTGTCACATTCCTGATCTAATGTGCGGAGGGGTCTGTGTAATTATATATATATATATATATATATATAAGAATAAAAAAAGGGTGGCTTTACCAGGTGAACTGGGGTATCATAAGAATAGTTTGGAGTTGCAAGATGAGGTACGCACGTAGATGGAGTAGGATCAATGGACGGATTCGTTACGATAAATACGGACAGAGAGGTCTAAATTTTTTAATACAAATGGGAATACAAATGACAAGCAGGTTAGCTTTCGGAGTTGTCACTCCTATCATATAAAGATGCTCTAGGCAAGGTAGATTTGCAACTGACCTTAATTTGATTCATAGGCTACCGGAGCTATAGAGATATAGACATAGCCTAGGAAGCTACAGCAACGACTAGAGGCGTGTATAACTTCTCTGTATTCGGCTAAGGGCATTCTCTCAGCTAAAGGATGACTAATATGAAATATAGACGTAGACATCAGAATCAGCGTTAATATTCTTGTAGCGGTATGTTTGATCATATACTAGATAATATAGAGCTATACCTAATTAATGGTCTATGTCATCTAATATGAGATAAGATAGATAAGATTAAGATGAAAGATTGAATAAGATTTACTTGATCATACAACACACTCTGACACAAAGACTAATAGTATGCGCAACACTAAGGTAAATCTTTATAAGCGGATTTTTAAATATATGTTTGAATTGATGGTATTTACCTATTCTCACCTCAGCATAGAACCAGCAGGTTGCCAAACACCAAGTGGTTAAATAAGACATACGCACACACGCAGTACTGTATACTTACATATTCTTAAATCTCGCAACTCATCAAGAGACTAAGCACAAACATAGACTCTGTCTATCAACACGCAATTTCATGTTACAAACACAACTCAATAATAGTAACACATCATACACTCACTCATTTCGTATCACACTTCACTATACAATAATAATTGATATTTATAACGTAATTTAATTAATATATATACAATGATATAGGTCTTATTTGTTGTATGTATGCATATACGCAAGTTCGAGAGCTCTAGTAAAATGGCAAGTTGATAACAGCAGAGGGTCGGACTGCTTTAGTTTCAGCGTTCTGACGTTTAAGCAGATGGCACAGCATACAAAACAACATATTTAAGATCCGTTAAAACTCGACCTTACGATTCCCTTCACTAGGTCTTCAGAGTGTTTGTATTATGTTATTCCTAACTAAAACTCCTTATTAAATTATTATATTAGTAAGTGACCGAGGCGGGTTGACTTGTGTTTAGATGCAGGACATACAAATAAAATATATTGATATGACACATAATACTAAGGAATCTATAATCTAGTTACTCATAGTTAAACTCTTTCAGTACGCACTGGAAGACAACTTTACTCCCCGGGAATGGTCGGCAGCGAAATAGTGACTCACTCCGACACACATAGAGATCAAATCATACATAGGAAACATATACAGGAACTAAACACCCGTTATACATAGCTTGGGACGACAACATCAGATGATCACTTAGGCTAGGCACACGACCAAGGTTCCTCGTACCAGAGGTTGCTATATGCCCTCACGGTAATTAAAGGCTCATAGGATCCTACTAAATACTACTACTTTTGTTTTGTGTTGGTTTGCTGCTGTTGTCGTTGTGTGCTGTTCAATTGATAGTGCTCATGTTGTGAACAGCGCTAAGAACACAACAATAAGATGGGTTGTTTGATTCAAAAGGTAATTAATGTTAATTATAATTAGTTGAACAGACAACTCGCGACCAAGGGTGTTAAATTATACAATGGAAAATACTCTTAATAACACGTAAGAGTAAGATAGCTTTATAATATAAGATATATATCAGAACAACAATGGAGGATATTATAAGTAACACGATATTGAGACACAAGTATAAAAAACACAATGAATGTCAATAGAAGTTATGGAGAGTCCACCTAAAGTCAAATAAGTCTTATACTATACGTGTAGTCTGTGTGTGGTTTTTTTGTCACGCCCTCTATACACAAGAAGGCACGTGAAATCGAACAGAACTGTTACTAACCGTGTGTGTTCGTCAAGTCCCAGAAGAGAAGAGCGATTAAACACTTGGCGCTACTGCCTGTTCTATTAAATAGTTCAGAGCGCCTGGTGGGGAAAACCAGATAACACACCTGGGAAATTACCTCGTTACCAGCGAAACCAGGGGCGTTGAATAACCCTACAAGGGTAAAAAGGAAATCCCAGTAGAACGACGACAGACTAAGAACACATAAACTCTAACACAGCGCTTTAAATCACTAAACATTAAACACACTAAATGTCATCACACACACACGTTACCAATGACTCAATCATATCTGCCAACTCTAGTTAGTTAGTTTTCTTTCATTGAACACAAATAACATTACTGAGCGTATAGGCCGATAATTGTCTGCAAAATATGTAGATTTAAGCTTACGTATCACTGACTCAGTCTGCTCCTTATTATTGTTTTATAGGGGCATATATCAACTACTCATCAGTGGTGAATTCATTTATAAGAGCCAGACTAATAGAAAGTTTTGACAATTGGATCAGTCATAAGATAAATACATAGAAAAATTCTTGACTCGACGATTAATGCAACAACTTCAAACTAACACTTATGAAAGTTTATAAATTAAGTTTTAAAAAATTTACGATTCTCACAAAATACTTGAACTTTGGGATTAGATTTTTTATTGAATAATTGTTTTCATTTATTTACGCATTGTCACAAATCTTGAGGTTAAATATTTTCTGAAATCTAAACATAATATTACTGTGCAAGTTTTATTGACACTAATAAATTTATACAATTTATTATAGATAACTTTCTTCTATTGTTAACGTGTTAGGTTCTTCTACCTGAAGACAAACTAAATTGTCTTAAGAATAATGAAATAGGAATGGGATATAACGTAGTGTAAATGGATAAAATAGCGAAATACAAATAAATATGTGACAAAAATAGGGAAATTATACGATTCTTTTAGTATTTAAGAATTGAAACAATTACTACTTTGATCTCGGTAGGCGCCCCCAAACAATAGTTCAAGTTTTTGAATTGGAAGATTTTTTATTAGTAATTTTAATTTTGCAAACTTTAGCTTTTTAGACTGTCGCTTCCAGACAACTCGTACTAGCAAATATTATAATTGTATCTGTCTATTTAATTTTTGACGCACGATTTGCAAGTTCTAAAAGGCCTACTTATTTAGTGGTATATAATTATTATTATTATTTAATTTATTTATAAATTTAATTATATAGGGACTAGCAAAGACACACGCAGGGCTACACAATTCACTTATTTTTAGACTAATATTAGTGATTAAGCCTGACCCTATACTCACAGAAAATAATTATTTACTTTAAAATGATCATTGGGAGATATATCGGAGATCTTTAATAGTAAAATTGTTTTCAGATTTATGTTTAATTTAATATATATATCATTATATATACTCGATTATACGAGGAGGAGAGATGAGATGAATGGCACGCGGGAGATGAATAGAGAGAGTATGAGAGAGTGGGAGAGAAGAGAAATGAGAGATAGAGAGCTGTTATGAGATGTAAGAGGTGATGAGGGAGAGAGGAGCATGGATAACGGGTAGACACGAGAGAGAGAGTAGAAGTAGAGAGATTGAGTAAGGTTGAGGAGATAGAAAGTATAAAGTAAAACTTCAAGATAAGAGTAATGAGATGGAGATAGAGACGAGAGAGAGAGAGAGAGACGAGACTGAGAGAGAGTAGGGTGTAGAAGATATGAATATGACATATAAGTATATAACAAAGATAAAAACTTATCAAGAAAGAGAAGAGATAGATATGATGAGAGAGAGTAGAGAAACGAGATGAGCAGAGAGAGACGCGTCGCAGGATGATAGGCTAAGATAGACAAGTATAGTAAGTAAAACACTTCAAGAAAGAGAGAGAGAGGAAGAGAGAGATGATGAGATGACGAGTAATGATGAGTGGAGATTAGAGATGAAGAGATGAGAGCTAGTGGATGGAGATAGCAAAGCATAAAGTATAAAGTAAACTTCAAGAAAGAGGAGCAGATGGTATGATGAGTAGATAGAGATGAGTAAGAGAGAGAGAGAGAGAGAGAAGAGAGAGGTGGAGGAATAGCAAAGCATAAAAATAGTATATAGGTTATATTATATATATACATAAGTAATAACACTTCAACGAGATAGTAGAGAGTAAGAGGAGAGTAGAGAAGAGAAGAGTGTGAGAGAGAGGTGGAGGCTAGATAGCAAGCATACAAAAGTTATATAGGTTAATGAAGTATAACTCAAGAAGTAGAAGAGAGAGATGAGAGAAATGAATGAAGAGAGACACAGAGACAGGTAGTAGAGATGAGTATGAGTAGGTTAGGTAGGGTTAGAATACGACACAGAAGCATATAAGGGTTATTATAATATTTTATAAAGTAAAAATTCAAGAGAAGTGAGAGAGAGTAGAGAGAGAGAGATATGAAGACGCAGCAGGAATGAGATAGAGAGAGGTGGATGGAGATAGCAAGCATGTAAGTATAAATATGCATCAAACCTTACACAGGATGATATCGTAGAGTAAGACTGATGATGAAGACAGCGCACGAAAGAGAAGAGTTATTATGATAGATTGGAGACGAGAAAGATAATGAGAGAGAGAGAGAGAGAGTGTATGAGAGAGTAGGTGGTACGTGGATGATAGCAAAGCATAAATATGATTATAAAGGTTATATATTAAAACTTCAAGAAAAGAAAGTGAGAATATAGATGAGAGATAGAGAGATAGATGAGAGCAAGAAGAGACGAGGCAGATGTAGAGAGATGTAAGGGTGGATATTGTGAGTAATATGCAAAGTCACTCATAAAGTATATATATATCAAGTGATATAACTTCAATGAGAGAGAGAGAGAACGAGAGAGAAGGAGACGAAGAGAGATGATAGAGAGAGAGAGTAGAGTGGAGGAGATAGCAAGCATTAAAGTTATATATTACACCCACGACCAGATAGTATAAAAAATGTAAATAGTAACTTCAAGGAGAGAGAGAGCGGAGAGAGACGATGAGAGAGAGTAGTATGAGTAGTAGATGGAAGTAAGAGACGGATGGAGAGGAGATCAAGCAAGACATGACAAAGGTAATATTCAAAGTATCTTAAACTTCTCAAAGAGAGTAGAGAGAAGAGAGAGTTAGGAGACGGAGCATGAGTGAGAGAGAGTAGAGGTGGAGGTATAGATAGCAAGCATAAAAAGTATACAAAGTAAAACTTCAGAGCAGAAGAGAGAAAGTTAGTTAGTAGAGAGATTGTATGTTTATGAGATGTAGAGATGCGAGACGATCGTGAGAGATGATAGTAGAGGGCAAGTAGAGGCGTGGCGTAGTATGAGGATAGGTCAAGTTTACAATATGTCTCGATGTTCACTCGATGAGAAGACTAAGAAGTGAGATGATAATAATTCAATAGTATAGGAGATGACGAGAGAGACAGGACTACGACGATGGAGATAATGGATAGAGGAGATGGACGTATAGTAGAGAGAGGAGGAAGAGACTGAGGTAGGGGAGATGTGCTGAGGTAAGAGGCATAGACACCAGATATAGATAGTTAAGGAGGTTGTTAGGTGATAGAGCTTACGAGATCCAGCTGTTACAGAGGCATGCCAGATGGAGGAGCGAGAGTAGAGGGTCAAAGACAGCAATTAGATGGTAATGACTGTATGACAGCAGAGAAGGATATTAGCAGTAGATGAAGAGTGGTAGCTTAACGAAGAGTAACTGTAGGTTATAGTACAGAGAGGTAGAAGAGTGAGCAGATGTAGCGCCACGATAGATATATAGTAGCATAAGTAGGCTGTATAAGAGGTTGGATATCGTACAAAGAATGTAGATGTATAGCGATGTATGTACGAATACAGATTGAGTACATGATGATACGCATAGATATGTATGGTGAATCTCTCAACGCGGAGCTACGGCGGTCGTAAAGAGTGCATATAGTACATGGTGAGTAGGTGGTGAACACATAGTTGTGGAGTTGCAGTGTATATTTGACATTAGCAAGACATGAAGGCAGATTATATATATCTATTGTGGTCCCAAATAGTAGATTTGATTAGTATACTAGTATGGGTCAACATACACGTCGCAATATATATGGTCAGAGCAGAATATAGTTATAGTTGATATATTTAATGAATATCTGATGTATATAGGGTATTATAAGTTCAGTTGATACACACACATATCTATGTACAACAAATATATAGCAGTTATAAGATTTATGTAGATCGATGATCAGGAGGTAGGTGTGAGAATGTATATCTCCACACATAATATAATTGTACATCAAATATAGGGTTATATATATTTACAACACACACACATATATATATGTAACACAAATATAGTTATTTTTATAATATATAGCACACATGTATATTAAGTTGGTACACAAATTATAGTTATGAATATATATATATATCAGATATATATATACACACAAATATAGTTATATATATAAGTAATATGTAATATATATATATATATATATATAAACTCATACACGCACTCTGGGCGGGGAAACGTGGTTTCACGTTTTTTTAAATTCATGACGTGGGTTTTTTTTTTGGTTTTTTTCGCTCCTTTTATATTTTTATTTTATTTTTTAACGGAGATAAACTGATAAAATGCGCAAATGGGAAAATTCCAAACATACCCCCTCCTTCTATATAATATGTATATATTATATATATATTATATATAATATATTAAGCTTATTATCAGGACGGCACTCACCAAAGGGACCCCGTTGGTTTCAACAGATTTATCTTTGTTTTCTCTTATATTGACGGAATTTTGGAAAAATTGCAACTTGGTAGCTTTAATTTCTTTGCGGTCGACCTCGCATCTTTTTTCAGGGACCTCGTAATGCTACAATTCCCCCAAAAGGAAAATGTCTCACAGTTTGTTTTCTTAGGAAAATATTGCTTGTTTTTTTTCGTGTTTCTTTTTTCAAATGTGGTAGAATTCTTATAAATTATATTATCAGCTATCATTTAAGAATATAATAACGGAACATCAATATCAAATTAATTCAATTAGATTTTTGTAATTGCTTGTTTATGTAATTAAAAATAATCTGTGATTTGTAATATATAAAACTTTAAAAAAATTTGGAATTTATTAACCCCTTTAAAATCTTTTTCCTATCAATTTAATTTTATGATATAATCGCTGACGCTTGATGTATATCAAAGAAACGAAGTAGATATGGCTTTAGTAGAAGAGAGAGAAAAGATGCGAGTATAGCTTCATAAAAGAGGCTAATTAGTAGCATGTGAAAGAGAAAGTCATTGATAGAGTGTAGTCTATGGATATATATTATCGTCTAATGTCATTATATATGTTTATATATCACATTTATATGTTTATTATCTCTTCAATGAAGAGAAGAATAATGTGATAAGAAGAAAGATGAGCAGAGACGAGGTAATCGACGTATGAGCTGTATTTATTCAGATAGAGACAGGAGGGTAGGAGATAGATGATGAAGAGAGGGGTGGTTACGATAGTGGGAAGGATAGAACGTCATATAGATGTAAGGATAAGTGACAAGAGAATAACAGCTCTAAGTGGAAAGAAGGGGGAATGAGAAGAGAGAATGTAGAGGGGTTTAGAGTTGATATTGAGTATGAGTAGAGGAGGGAAGATGATGAGAGGTGGTGACGGGAGCGATATATTGTTTAATGAAAGGTACGCACATAATAGCTCATTGTACTTATGTGATACGTAAAAGTAACTGAACGCACTACACGTGTCTCAAGCAGGATAGGTTAAGAAAGATATGTGATGATATTATGTATGAGTGTGCAGGAAAGGTAGGAGTATGTAGAAAGACGCGAGCACGAGGATGATGGATTAGTGACAATTGTGAGAGAGAGAGAGGTTGAAGGAGCAGGGTAGAGAGCAGGATACTGAGGAGAGGGACAGTATTAATGCGTTTAGGAGATAGTAGTAGACGTAATAAGTACTAGTAGTTAAGGCAGGAATGGTTGAGTATTATGAATAGACGTGAGTAATGAATATAATTGAACGTGTTATAGGAGAGATCTTATAGAAGTGGTACAATGTGAGTGATTGGGATGGGTAGGGATTAGTGATGGCCTTAAATTGAAGTCATAGCCTAATTATTTTTGGGGGAAAATTAAAATTTATAAAACTCACATGATCTTTAGTCGGGTATATATGTTCAATAAATGTAAGGCTAAAAACCGTTCTAGAAAAAATGTAAATACCCTGAATGTACATTTCGACTATTTAGGTCACTCATCAGCAAAGGAGGATTTGATTATACGAGACGAGAGGACGTAATAGGTCGAGATGTAACAGTGATCAGGGGATATGGGAAATTGTATCGATGCTGTGTTAGCATTAGATTTAGAACATAGTTGAATGGGCAGCCTAAAAAATGACAGAAGAGATAGAATTAATGGTTTCAGAAAAATTAGAGGAGTTATCGGACTTACAATGAGCGACAGTATCCGAGGAGTACGAGAAGAGCGATGGTATGAGGGCAATAAGAGCAGTGTGTGCAAAGTGTAGGATACTAGCAGCATGGGTTTCATTTACGTACTTTCAGTATATAGTAATAATACATATATAATATAATACTATTGATTATTATATATTGAAATTTATTTTCATCGAGACATACATGCATATGTACTAGAAGCGGGCTACCAGTGTCGGCTGGTAGAGAGAGTGTAGGGCGCAAGAAATTCAGTGTATTGATTTGTTTACTTTTTGAGATTTACAAATCCTGGACTTTTTAAAGTAAAATTTTCAATGCTATTTCTATGTATATTTTAATTTCTAGATATTTTCGTATATAAAGCAAATATTCATAATTTTTCACAATATGTAAAACTGGTGATATTTAATGTGTATATATATTTACTTGGTTGTTAATTGTTATATTTTCATAGTTACCCCTAGACATACTCTATCATTCATCGTCCCCGGGAGGTCCTCTCTGCGAAGCATTCAGTATCCACGCAGAGCTTGTCAATTCAGGTCCTTGCTGAGCGGCCCACACTAGCATGTCCATGAGTTGGCTTCTACAGGAGAACGTCACTTATGAGTTCGCCCTTGCTTCTCCAGCAGTATCCTGCATGACGGTTTGTGAGGCAGGTGGTCGTACAGCTGATTTCTTGTGAGGTGCTGTTTCCATGTCTTGTTTAAGATTGCACGCAGCATTCTTGTGCAGCTCCCATCTAGTTTATTCTCCAGGCGTCTCGTTAGGGTTCAAATGGTGCCGCCATACAGCAGCACCGATACAAACACAGTTTGGAAGAATTGTCGTTTTAATTTATCAGTTAGATCGGATTTCCATATGACTGATAGTCTGTTTATAGCCGACCATGCCCTCCCTATTCGTGCATTTATATCGCTTTCCGTGGATGAGATATTACTACCTAGGTATGTGAATTGTTCTACTAGCTTTAGAAGCTTACCGTCGAGTGTAGAGATGTCTCATTTCATTTTAAAACACATGAACACAGTTTTATCGGAGTTCACATAGAGACTAATGTTCTTGCTGCCATCTCCAGGCTATGTAGTAGTGACTCGGTCTGTGTTGGTGTATTTGCAAGAAGTGCTAGGTCATCAGCGTAATCTGCATATGTGATAGTCTGTGCGGGATATCGCCTGCTTCTTGCCTTTTTAGTGTGAGGCCTTTTCTTTTATAGTATCTAATGATGTTCGGAGTACATAGACTAGTCATATTATAAATATATATGGTGCTAATGTATCTCCTTGTAGGACTCCAGCGACTATGTCAAAGATATATGTGTCGCCATCAGGTGAGCGTACCATTTCTTTAGTATCTTTGTAGATATACTACTACATACGGTCATGTAAGTATAGATTTTATGAATTCATATACACACGATAGCAGCTAAGAATATCAGTTAACTTTCTCTTCTCCTCTCAAAAATATTCAACTCATACAAAACTATCTACTGTCTTGTATGTGGAGCGAATTCACCTAAATCTGTCGGTGGCTAAATACTGGTTATTGCAGATATGATAAAACACGGTTATATATTTTACCTGCGAAATAGTTCAATATGTAAAAAGTATAATAATCTTGATTTTATTTCTTTATTTTTTATCTTTTCATTATCTTCGACTAATACAGATTAGCGTTATCGCTTCTGCACGCTCACCCACTCTCTCTATCTTTCCCATACTCTCTTTCTTAATATTTTACCTTACATATATACATAGCAATAGCATAATCTTTACAGATCATTGCCGTCCCTCACAATCCTATAACTCACCACAGGACCTTTCCTCTCATGAGCCTTTAATCTTTCGCCTTTTACATACATACATACATACATACATACATATACACCAACTGTTCTTTATATATGTATAAATATTCTCGATATTAAGGTAGAAGAAAGTGATTGTTTTCTCTCCTTTTTGTAATACATGTTATCAAAATGGAATTAGAACTTATCGACCCACACAAGCAACTATTTTAACTAGCAGGACCTGTGGATATACCACATAAATTAATTTAACCATTAAAACGTTTGATATAATTACTTAAGAGCTACTGCGAAATAGTTCAATATGTAAAATTATAATAATCTTGATTTTATTTATTTATTCATTTTCATGTTTTTATTATCTTCGACAAATACACATTAGCGTTATCGCTTCCGCGCGCTCCCCCACTCTCTCTCTATCTTTACCCATTCTTCTTTCTTATTTTTTTCTGTGTAGTATGTCCTTCTTTAGCTTTCCTTCTTTATGATAAAGACGGGATTGTCCATTGTTTAACTGGGGTGACGACACTCATAAGAGATACGAATTCGGCGATTAATCGACACCAGATAATCAGTATTTACATTTCATCTTGGATGATTTGGACGGTCCCATTTTTAACCAGAGGGTGTTACAAGTTGATAACAGTCAGAATATTATGGAACAAGCGTATTCATACATAGATAATAGTATTTTTTTTTTCCTACTTATAAAATGGCTTAGGTTATATAGAAAGCAACAATTTCAGGAATATGAATTTTAGCAGTTTTCTTTGGATTTTTTTTTCTTTTTCTTACTGCTATGCAAAAACATTTTACCATTCTTGTTCAATGGCCTCTTGTGTATTTTTCATTTTATTTTCATAAATGAAAAAACTGTATTCTGAATTATATAAACACTAGCAGGACTTGTGGATATACCACAGTATGATAATTTAATAATTACAACGTTTGATATGTTTACTTAAGGGCTATTGTCAAAACTCTTCAGTAAGTAAAAAGTATAATAATCTTGATTTAACTCTCCCTCACTCGTTTTTTTTTCTTTCTTTTTTTCCTTTTCATCTTTTCATTATATTCGATTGAAACAGTTTAGCGATATAACTTCCGCGCCCTCACCCTCTCTCTATCGTTTCTCTACGCTCTTTCTTTCTTATTATACTTTTTCTGTGTCGCATGTACTTTGTCTTCCTTTTCATTCTTTTATAATAAAAATGGAATGGTCCATTACTTAGACTTCGGATAAGTGACACCAGATAATCAGTATTTACATTTTTGCATTTCATCGTGGATGGTCTCATTTTTACCCAGTGGGTGTTGCAAGATGATAACGGTCGGAAGATTAGGGAACAAGCGTATTAATATATAGAAGATACGGTCCGTATGTTTATCTAAGCACAACAGTTTTATTTCCTAAACATTAAAAAACCCAACTACCGTCAATCCTCCTTTTCCTGTTTTGTTTTTTCAATGCGCAATAAATTAATATACTGAGGCTCGAAATTTACTCAAACAAAATCGAAAATTGACAAATATATTATTTACTAGTCCGAATGTTCATTGCCGCCAGTCATATTTAGTTTCTATGACTAAAAACGACTAAATCTAGCTGTTGGAGTAGCGGTAAAGACAGTGGGTAGTCATAACTACGTATTAGTATAAATTCTAAGTGTTGGTTGGAGGGTTGGATTTTTTTGGCATGTCAACCCGTGTTTGGTTATTTTAAGCCGAAGACGTTTTTGTTTTATTATTGATGGATACTCAAGATGTTTAAAACTCATTTTTTAACTTCTTTTTTCTATTCAAAACATTGATGACAAGAACTACCAGTCGGTAGAGCGTTCGGCTAGAAACCACAAGGTTTCTAGTTCGACACCGGTTCTCGCCAACTCAGCGTATGAGTAGCACAGGGATCTGTGCGGTAAAGGAGCTGATGGTAGGTGTGGCGCTCCACCTCAGACGCTAAAATAATCTCCCTGGTCTAGCGCAAGTGAAAAGGAGATAGATTCCCTCGCTGATTGGCTGATACCGACTTTAGGCCGCCCCGACAACTTTACTTACTTACTACCACTTTGGGTCATAGTGGATGTGGTTGTAATGGTTATGAAGATGTACTCCACATTCCCTAGAGCTCCAAATTGTAACTTCGCCATTAGTGTCCTGAGTATGACGTTAAACTCTAAGACTCTAGATTTTAAGATACAACTGGTTTGTTTGTTTGTTTGTTTTTGTTTTACGGTACATCAACCACGGTGGGTCATTTAATGCCGACTAAGTTTTGGATTAGTAGCGATATTTTGGTAGAAAAACAAATGTGTTTATGTATAGATCTTAACTATTGTTCCATTACTATATTTTTTAGTACGATACCACTTCTTTCAGAAAATGTAAAATCCTAGATGGTTTTATTTTTGTAAAAAGTTTTTTTTCTCAAATTACTTGCTTGGAAGTATTTTGTTCGCACTAGATCAAAGTCTACACACTCTAGCAGTGTAAGATTCACTGTAAATTTCTCTCGACACGTAGTACATATTAGGGATTCTGTGCCCTCTTGGGCATCCCTCTCTTGGCATGTAGTACATATTGGGGATTCTGTGCCCTCTAGTACATGATAAACTGGTAACATTGTTTCTTTTTCTTTTTTCTTTTTTTTTCTCTGACAGAAACAATTTGTTACTGTCTATACTCATTTCATCCATAGAAAAATGAATTTTGGGATATATTGAAACGGGAGAAATGAATTTTGGGATATATTTGAAACGGGAGAAATGAATTTTGGATATATTGAAACGGGAGAATGAAATTTGGGATATTTATTGAAATGAACGGAAGAAATGCATTTTGGGATATATTGAAACGGAAGAAAATTTTGGGATATATTGAAACGGAAGAAAAATTTTGGGATATATTGAAACGGAAGAAATGAATTATGGATATATTGAAACGGAAGAATGAATTTTGGGATATATTGAAACGGAAGAAATTAATTTTATTCTTATTCTGAGTTTTCTTTCGCACTTTATTATACTTACTGAGAATGTTGACGTATTCATATAATAAGATTATGTCTATACATAACTAAAAACAATAGTAAGTAAAGTAATCGGGGAGGCCTAATGTCGGTATGAGCTATTTACCGAGGGAGTCTATCCACTTTTCTGTATCGACCCATGAGCCGTGTTATTCCTAGCCGAACGCTCTACCAACTGAGAGTGACCTTCGCCAAATTGGCTACTAAACACTATTTATATATAGCACTATCGCTTCCGAAAACTATATATATATATATTATATATATATATATATATATATATATTTAACGTAATTTACTAACAATAGCTCGCACGGTGACACGTGTAACCTTATTTGTTCGAATTCAATAATCATTGAAATACTTTTTTTTAAATAAATTTATCAACTAGAATATTATTTCTTTAATTTGTCATTCGAAATTGACTGATTTTAGAAACACGAGCAAGAATATAGAGTCCCCGGGCATGAGCATTTAAGTTTTAATGTAATAAAATATATTAAACCAAAAAAGACCAACGAAATTAAATAAGAACGCATGTAAAATAATTATTTCAGTTATATTTTAACTGTTTTCTATATAAAGTGTATTCATAAGATTGATTTTAATACACTGGAGAATAAAACAATAATATTACAGATCAATAACACCCAGTAAGTATGTATTAAACCCGGTTTTGTTAAAAACAGTATGCACATCAACCACACCATATAATATATAAACCTTTATTTCTTAGTGATATATAAAACATATTGAGGAATATTAATCGCATTAATAACATGGGCTGTTTTGAAGCAAATCTAACTCAGATTTTCATAGACATCGTTGATAAATAAGATGTATTCTATGTATTAATGGTTTTGACTATAAAATAAATAAAGTAAAGTCAGGGCGGCCTAATGTCGGTATCAGCCATGCAGCGAGGGAGACTATCCCCTTTTCACTAGCACTAGACCAAGGAGATTATTTTTGCGTCTGAGGTGGTGCGCTACACCTACCATCAGCTCCTTACTTTACCGCACAGGTCTCCGTGCTACTCATAAGCTGAGTTGGCGAGGGTGGGTATCGAACTAGGAACCTTGTGGTTTCTAGCCGAACATTCTACCGACTGAGCTAACCCGGCCCCTCATTGATAAACTTACGGAATTCCTGAGGTTACTGTGACGTACGCAGTGACGTATTTTGGTTAAAGGCAGACACCAAATCTCCATTATATTAAGATATCTGTGATTATTTTCTTTTGCGTCAGTTGTATCAATGAATCTTTTGAACTATCTAAAAGTTATATTGACTTAATTTATTTTTTGTTTTTTTTTACAAAACTTTATAGAAAAAGTGTTGGCTTTGAATTGATAGGTATTTCTATATCATTAGGGATGCCTTACGCAGTGTAACGGTTATCGAGCAAGAATACCCAGTCTATTTGAGTCTAAGTGAGTTTGGTTAAATTCTCTCTGATTAGATATTTTCCGTGGCTCATCTAGTAGTGCTGTTGATGTTCTTTCGAAATTTATTCTTCACGGCCACTAGTTTTAGTCTTATGGTATTGTTATTTACTCCTTGCTAGGTTTTCACTTCGGCTCTACCTAGTGAAGTTTGAGTGACAGCAAGGCTAATCAGGTCTCCAGGACTCTGCTTAGTATCCTAACCGATTTATCTTAGTATTGTGTTCCGGTATGTTTTATTAGTTTGTAATTCTTCCTCTGATCTCAATATAATAATAATGATAATAATAATAATTCCAGAATAATAATAATAATAATAATAATGATAATAATAATAATTCCAGAATAATAATAATAATGATAATAATAATAATTCCAGAATAATAATAATAATAATGATAATAATAATAATGATAATAATAATAATTCCAGAATAATAATAATATAATGATAATAATAATAATTCCATAATAAGAATAATAATAATAATAATAATAATAATAATAATAATAATTCCAGAATAATAATAATAATAATGATAATAATAATTCCAGAATAATAATAATAATAATGATAATAATAATTCCAGAATAATAATAATAATAATAATAATAATTCCAGAATAATAATAATAATAATAATAATAATAATAATAATTCAGAATAATAATAATTATTATTATTATTTTTCACTCCTTGTGAGTTTTTAAAAAATTTTTTTAACTAAGCGGAATCCCATCACTGGAGTCTGAGTGACAATAATCTTTTCATGTCTCCAAGTCTCTTCTGAGTATTATTGCTGATCTTAACAATGTTGTTTCTGGATGCTCTGAATTTTTTCTCTGATTTATTTTCGAAATTTTTACGGACCATTCTAAGCGCGCCAATTACAGTTGGTATCTATTATTATTATTTATTTTGTGAGTCTTTCACATTAGTTTTTTTTTGTGTCTTTTTAT
>CM042146.1:28123536-28129295 GCA_023376005.1 Doryteuthis pealeii
GTAATTAAATCATCTTCAGGGCATTTGTTGGTATATGGAAGGTGAAAAAACATTTTTATCCCAGAATAACGAGAAAAGCAAGTGGTAGTCCTTTTTCAGCGTCCTTTCTTCAGACTTCAAATTTTGAACACACTGATAAACAAGGACTATCACTTGCTTTTCTCGTTATTCTGTGATAAATTTTTTTTATCACCTTCCATATACCAACAAATGCCCTGAAGAGGATCTAATTAATAGATCGAAACACTACAGCGTCAACCAATAAACTTACCACTCAACTTATTTAATACTGTGTTTTTTCAATTTTCTTAATATACTACATACCGTCGGATTCACTTTCTTTTCTTCATATATATATATATACTAGCAAATATATGCACCCTTCGGGTGCAAGTATTTAGGTTTTGATGTAATAAAATAGTGTATCAAATTATAAACTATTTATAAAATGATAAACTGAGGGGGTATAATCGAAAAATAGAACAGCTTTAGATTGAACTCTTCCATCATTTTCTTTCACTCCCGTCTTTCATTTTTCCTAATTTATCTATTTAGTTAGATTATGAAGTATTTAATAAAATTACAGTCCTTTCGTCTTGTTTATGGATTTCTTTTAAGATTTATCCACGAGATCTTTGCTCAGATTCGTTAAGAGAAAACCAAACAATTAGAAATCAATAATACTAAGCATATATTTATTAAAATCAAATTTTAAATATCAATATGCAAATTAGCCTTCTCGTTCACACTGTAAACCGCTATTTTGTTGTATATATAAATACAATTACATGCTATTAGTACGTAGATATGGTCAACAGTATTAATAATGTAAAACTATTTTATTAATAATTGAGGTTTAAATAAAAATAAAATCATGGTCAATGTGACGTCAATAACTAAGGGAATTGTGAGTTGAGTAGTGATTTAGTTTCGGTTACAGACAGACAAACACACAATCTCCATTATAATAAGATATATATATATGGTGCTCTTAGTCTTGCATCAGTTTTAAATCTTAAAACTTAATAACTCACTTTGTACAAATTATAGAACAATTTAGTAAACACCATGTGAAATTTAAACTTTTTCAGTTTTATTTTTTATGTGCATTTTGATTATTGCATTTCAAAAAGACTGTCATCTTTTTTGTTACATTTCAAATCTCTTGCAGAACATTATATATATATATATATATATATATATATCTTATTATAATGGAGATTGTGTGTTTTTCTGTCTGTAACCGAAACTATATTATTACTTAAGTCACAATTCCGTTAGTTATTAACGTTACATTCTCAATGATTTTATTTTTATTTAAACCTCAATTATTAATAAAATTGTTTTACATTATTAATACTGTAAACCTTATCTACATGCTAACAACATGCAATTATATTTATATATACAACAAAATAGCGGTTTACAATGTGAATGGGAAGGCTAATTTGCATATTGATATTAAAAATGTTATTTTAATAAATATGTAATTAGTATTATTGATTTCTAACAGTTTGGTTTTATTTTAATGAATATAAGCAAAAATCTCTTCAATGAATCTTAAATGAAATCCATTAACAAGAAAAAATAACTGTCATTTTATTCTTTACTTCCTCTTAACTAAATACTTAAATTAGAAAAAATAACAATGAAAGACGAGATTGATGGAAGAGTAAGTTTCAGTTGTTCTATTTTCGATTATACTCCCTCTGTTTCAAACTTTTTATCTGCATTCTTATTTAGTTTCATTAGCCTTTCTAATTTAATACATATTTTATTACATTAAAACTTAAATACTTGCAACCGGAGGGTGCATATATTTGCTAGTATATATAATGTGAAATAAAAGGAAATTAATCCGACAGTGTGAATTTGATATATTGAAAAAACAAATGATGTTTACAAATGCATTGGATCATCAGGAGAGAATGTGCATTCTTCTTCTAACGGTCATTTCATCCCGTTCTTGTTGAAGACCGATCTATTACATACGGTCGATACAGATATTCCGAGGGACCTCACAACAGTGAGGGGGGGTCGATGTGCAGTTAAAACCGTTGAGAGGAAGGCCCCGAAACGGTGCACATTCTCTCCTGATGATCCCAAGCATTTGTAAACATCATTTGTTTTTTCAATATATCAAATTCACACACACACACACATGCATACATACATATATATATATATATATATATATATATATATATATGGTATCTATAAAGTTAAGGTAGTGTGGGCATGAAGTCAACGCTGCTTGGTTGCTGACAGTTTCTCACCTATGTGATTATTTAAGCCCTAGTAAATTGGGATAAAACAGTGAAGGTATTTATTCTTTGGTTTGCACCTCTTCGGTTTCCTAAATGACCAAAGTATAAATTGCATTACAGTTTTATCTCATAACACATGGTTTGAATAATCAGATAGGCGAAAAACTGTCAGTAAACAAGCTTCGTTTACTCCATGTCCAATATATATATATATATATATATATATATATATATATACATACTGTGGGATTGTCACTGTTTCAGCTTTTGCTGGAATGGCGTACCAAAGGCAGTATTATTGGAAGAGTGCTCAATATAAAATAGAGCTGTTATATGATATGATAAAATAAATATATAAAGGTTTTACATATCTATTTATTAGATGACAAAGGAACATTCACGACCATATTGGTTTCATGCGAGGCAATCATCAGGTAAAGATGTTTCAAATGCAAGGAAAATCGAAAAAAATTCAAAAAAATTCAGAAAATTCAATAGGCATAGGATGTGTATGATTGGATAAAGTGAAGTGCGTATGTATGTGGTGATAATGTGAATGTATGAGAGTGTTTATGGACAGCATAAAGGTTGTGTATGCGGGGTAACTGGTCACATTTAATTATTAGATAATACATTGTTCTATGAATGTGTAACATTTGATCAGTGCGGACGTGTGAGCGTTTGTGTTTGCGTGCACACATATATATATATATATATATATATATATATATTAATAATTGTAATAGTGAAAAAGAGGTAACGAAGTCGATGTCATGCCTTAGTTAATAAAAATAAGTGTATCTCAGTTTAACTAAGGAATGACATCGTTTTAATTAAGTATAAGTTAGGGTCCTGATGAGATCATTGAGATTGAAAACATTGTAAACAGTTGTCTTTTCCGCTATTGATATTACTAATATATACGCTCCCAATTTATTTAGGAGGTATATAATTGCAAATTCACCGTATTCTGCGCTCAGCTAAATCTCACTTTGTTTACAAAGTTTGAGAACTCTAGGTGAAGTTTATTTCCGCTTAGGAATGTAGCGATTAGATAGCCTGCTATACTTGGCGACTGACTGTGGCTGTGTGGGTAAGAGATTTGGCGAGCGTAAGTTCGTTCGGGTCTCGAACCCGGCCAGAGAGAGCTGCTAAAATTCGTATAACTATACTGATGAGAGGTGATACCTCGAAACACGTGTCTATAGTTTACCCTATATGTACATATATATATATGTGTGTGTGTGTGTGCAAGTAAGGAAAAGAACACACATTTTAGTAAAAATAGAAGTATCATATACAGATTTAATATTAGCCAAGGAGAACTTAGCGTAACGGTTATCGTCGCTGGAAATGGAATCGGTGTCCCGAGTTCAAATCTTGGCTGTTTAGTTTTTAGTCCACGCTCGTGCACTTGAGAAAGGAAAGAATTTTCCTAAAGCTATGGGTAAATAGAAGTGTAAAAACGAATTGCCTTATTAAGGCAACCAACGTAGAAGAAGGAAACTTGAATCAAATTCAGCTATACTTCACTCAAAAATGAAACCATGCGTCATCCCCTTCTTTGTCAGAGGAAGTTTATTAAATGCATGTCTTTAATAGTACTCTTTATACTTCTAGTAATCGCAAAATTCCTCCTTTGATACCGTTCCTCACCAACTCAGCGCATGAGTAACACAGAATGGTTAACTGATCTGTGCGATAAAGTGGGCAGTTGACGGTAGGTATGGTGCTCCACCACAGCAAAAAAAAAAACAAAAAAAAAACAATCTCCGTGGTCTAGTGCTAGTGAAAAGGGGATAGACTCCCTCGCTCTCCAGTTGATATCGCTAACTTTCCTTTTACTTAGAAACTTTTAGAAAGTAAATCTTCCGTTTTTTTTTTTTTTTTTTTTTTTTTTTTTTTTTTTTAGTTCGCACAACGTTCGAACGATCCATTCTCGGACCTTTATGTATAATATGACACTTGTTTTTGTCTCTATCTTCGGAGTGTGGAAACAAAACGTGTTATTAAACAGTTTTTTTTCTTTGTTTTTCTTACATTTAAAAAAAATCTTTTCACAGAGTTCCATTTCAAGTCTCTTGTGTCCGTCGGATATTTGAATCCACAACAAATTAAATCCTCTCCTGGTCTGGCTTACACATTTCTCTAACCTCTTCATATGTGCTGCTTCGTTTATTTTCCTCACTTACAAAACAGTGCTCACCGTCTATGATTTGGACCTCTTCGTAGAGTGTCGTGTGTCGGCATTCCATCCCTATCTATCTATCTATTTCAAGAATTTAATTTGAGAACCGTATTCTTTTTAAGCTATGAAGAAAGGGACTGCAACAAAAAAGTCCTTACCTTGCGGAAATGCATATTGCAACCTGAAGAAGGCTGGAGAATTACCAACCGAGACGTCACGTGAACAGCAATAACAAGGAGTGAATTAGTCCGAAGTATTCTTTTTGAAAACTTTTTATTTTGTATTTTATGAATTTATGAACACACACTGAAGGCTATGAAATTTAGCCTTAATTATTTACAAACACACACACCACACACGCGCAAACGCGCTCACGTTTTTTTTAAAACTTTCCCTTCTCCTCTCAAATGTATTCAACTCGTATATTAACAAAATCTAAAAATCTTTAAAAAAAATTTAAAAAGTGAAAACACAAAATATATGTTAACAAAAACATCTAAAAGTTTCATTCACAAAAGAAAATATGTCAAAAAAAAAAAAAACCTTTAGAAAATTAAACATTATCACCAATTCATTTCAAAAACGTAGTCGGCATTAAATGACCCATTGAGGTTGATATGCCGTAAAACAAGAACAAATCAAATCAACTCGTATATTATTATTCACTGTCGTGGATGTAGAAAGAATACAACTAAGTCCCTATATTCACCAATGAATATGGATTTTAAAGATAAAAACAGGTGTAAATTAAAATATGTGACAGTGTTATAATATACCTGCAATAACCAGTATTTAGCTACCGACAGATTACGGACAATTTTCACGTCGTTTTTAATTTTTTTTATTCTTAATTTTGTTAGTATTATCTGCGTTATTCGGACTATAGTCCCCATCTTTATTGTTATTTGTACAACGTTTCGGCCGATATGCCCTCCGGCATCTTCAGGTATTTCTTTTCGGACTCGGGAACCTTCTTTTCGAACTCGGGAACTTTCTTGTCGTAATCGGGGGCCATCACGGAACTTTGAACCTAACCCTTTATTTAGTCCACGGGGTATCCTGTTCTCATTCCGCTAACCATAGCTGGGGTAGAAGTTGTGTTGATTATTTTTCTAACTGCCTCTACTCAGGATTGAACTCAGGATCCAGAGATAACTGTCACTTAGAACTGTCTTAACCTAACTACCTTATCCACTAGGCCATGTGTCCAATTTTGTTGTTAATACTGGATTTGTTTCTAACGTCACAGGAGAAATTGTACAAATTAATGTAATCGTTGAATATTCTTATCTATCTAATCTTCT
>CM042146.1:28134395-28136895 GCA_023376005.1 Doryteuthis pealeii
TAATTACAAACTCACCTTGCTGGAGCTTAATAGGTTACTAGAGGAACTTGTGGATATACACAGTATTATAATTTAATTATTACAAGGTTTGATAGGTTTACTCAAGAGCTATTACAATACCTCAATTTTTTAAAAGTATTTTAACTCTCTCTTTCTCTCTTTTTCTCTTTCTCTCTCTCTCTCTCCTCCCCTTCTCTCCACACCACACACACACACACACACACACACACACCACACCACACACACATACACACACACTCACTCACTCACTCATTTTCTTTCCATCTTTCATCTTTTCATTTTATGTTCAATTAATAGATTAGCGTTATCGCTACCACGCTCTCACCTCTTTCCATATCTTTTACTTACTCTCATTTTCTTTCTCTTCTTTCTTTCATTCTTTTCTTTCTTTCTTATAACATTTTTCTGTGTGTAGCATGCCCTTTTTCTTCCCTTAATTTATTTATAGTAATAACGGAATCGTCCATTATTCTGAGGTGAAGAAACCCTTTTGGACGGTTCATTTTTTTACCAGAGGGTGTTGCAAGATGAGAACGGTCTTATTTTGCAGGAACACCAGTATTCATTTTAAAGTCTCTTCGTGTCTGGTTAGAAAAAAAAATAGTCAAATTTTCCTACACACAAATGCAAATGATAAATTAATAAATACTCTGTCATATTTGATGATATCTCTCAGAAATATTCACAAATTTCGAAAAAATACAGGGACCTATGAGCTCATGCCTTAAAATTGTTCATTAGTAGCGATTAGATAAATGATTGAAGACGAATGAAACATAGTTGTCAACAGCGCCCTCTGTTGTACTTTCTATTAAAGTGTCTAGTAATCGTACAAGTTCAGGCGCACTTGCTCTAAGGCATATTCTTAAGCATACATTAGTCCACACTCGGACCACACACACACACGCACACACACACACACACACACACATATATATATATATACGTGTTTGTGTGGTTTCTGTGTGTTTGTTTACACGGTTTGATTCATGTGTCACTATCCTAATCAATTGTATGCCTATACATGAATGAACGTTTCCACGCAATCTTAATGTGTAAATATTTACTAAGATTTAGACAACAAAATAAATGGAGACAGTTGTATGAGGCGCAGGCTTGCAATGGTTTACCGTCGTATGAAATGGACACAGCCAGTAGAAGTCAAATCCTGGGCACGGCTGTTTGCATTTCCCATAGGGATATTACCCTTGGGAAAGGTTAATGATTCAACTATTCTCCCTCCTACTATAGATAAGTACTAGGGACATACTAGGCTGTTTAATCTTTTTATGACAATCAGTTAGTATTTGGCAACCGTCTAGGAAAATGAAAACTTCTGAGTTCAAACCAAAGGGATTTCTTCGCGTTAGTGAAACTACTTTTGAGGGTGGGTGGGAGAAAGGAGACTGACTGAGAGTTAGTTAGATTTTGGACGTTAGTCGAAAGGAGCAGAGACGAGTGTCGTCTACTCCCAAGATGCCGGCTTCTCAGCGCGCGGTTAAAAACCGTTTTGGGCTTTAGATTTTTAATGAAGATGTCTTTGTAAAATAATCAAGTCTTGCTTCCTTATTACAAACTAAGAAATGAGCATAGACAACCCAGCTCAACGGGAGGAAGAAATCAAACCAGAATAAGATGGCCGCTGACGAAATAGAACCACGTAAGAACATTACTCTCCTCTCGCTGCTCCGGCTGTCGTCTTGTCTTCTTTTTCAGTAATAAGAAAGATCGTAAAGCGTCAGACTTTCAAGTGACATTGTACATTTATATTCAGATTAGCAATCAAATTCAGGTTTTACCCGGACCCGATAACTGATAGAAAACACGCAACTATCTTAACCACGAAGCAATTATTCCAGTTAACATATATATACTCAGGCACCGGAAGCGCGTGGTGTAATGGTTACAGTCATGGGAAATGGACTTGTCGCCCCGAGTTCAAATCCTGAATGAGGTAATTGCATTTCACTTAGCCCTAATACCGTTGGGGAAGGTATGAATCCTACGCTACCTCCAGCTATGGATAAAAAGTAGGGCAGACTGGGCTCTTTAACCTTGGTTAGGCAACTGGACTAGGAGAAGGAAAAATCTGAAGATTATTCATACAGACAATCCATAAAAACAAAAATACTTATTATATTGCACACACTCTCTCTCTCTCTCTCTCACACACACACACACACACATATATATATATATATGTGTGTGTGTGTGTGTGTGTGTGTGTGTGTGTATGTGTGTGTACGTTTTGTGTATGTGTGTGTATCTATATATACATTTACACATACATTGACTGATACTATATTCAGGGTGGCATACACTCAAAAATTGAAGTTTTTTAAAGCCATATATATTTATGTATGTGCGTGTGTGTGCGCGTGTGTGAGTGTGTGGGCGTGGGTGCATGCGTGCGTGTGTGCATGTATATCTCTGTCTGTGACTGTGTATATCTCTATGCATGTATGTATATTTCTGTGTG
>CM042146.1:28139395-28146895 GCA_023376005.1 Doryteuthis pealeii
AATACTCTTGGGAAAGGTATGGATCCAACTATTATACCTCCAATTATGGGTAAATAGTAGGACAGACTGGGCTCTTTAACCTTGGTTAGGCAACTGGACTAGGAGAAGGAAAAACCTGAATCCAAAACTGTTAAACTCCGCTTAAGAAATTGACCTTGTGTCACATCCTGCTCGCGCAGAGGGGTTGGTAAATATATATATATATATATATATATAGATAGATAGATAGATAGATAGATAGATCTAGATCTATATAGTGAATGTAGGTAACGATTTTCTATAACAATTTTTATGTTGATAGAATATTATCAAACTAACGTTGGAAAAATAAAATAGATTTGTTTTAGAATTATTTGTATTAGATAGGAATACTTGATATCATATAACCTTGTGCAAAAACTCTGAAAAACTGCATAAAAATGTAAACATACACAAATGTAATTCCCTAACCCTTTGGCATAAAATAAACCTAGACGGGTTGACATGCCGTTAAAATCAATCAATCTAAATCTGTTGCTGATAATAACATGAAGACGCGTGGTATAATGGTTAACGTCGTAAGAAATGGGCACGTCGAGACGAGTTCAAATACAGGACTCGGTTCTTTGTATTTCCTATATCGCTATTACTCTTGGGAAAGGTATGAATCCAACTAATCTCCTTCCAAATAATAGATAGTAGGACAGACTGGGATCTTCAACCTCGGTAAGGCAACCTGTCTGGGAGAAGGAAAACTCTCAATTCAAACCAGTTCAAACTCCGTTAAAAAACAATGACGTCTTTATTTGAATAAGATCTTCAATTGTCCTTCGATACCTAGTTTGATCAACTGTTAAACTATTCAAAATGATTTCCGCTGTTGTGTCCTTGTATTGAATAGACAGGAAACACCCGAAGAAGACCAGAGAATACAGCGGCCGAAAAGTTGTTGTTTTTTTGTTTTTGCTTTTTTTTAAATTTTTGTTTTTTTACGTACCATTACATTCGTATCTGAATTCAAACCTGTTATACCCCGCTTAAGAAATTGACCTTCTGTTGCATACTGCGTAGGGGTTGGTATATATATATATATATATATATATATATATTGGGAGATTATGTGCTTAATTAAAGTCATACCTAATTTGTTAATTAATTAATTATAATTAAATGAATTAGGCGTGCATATCGGTTTAAATGTAAAGCGTAAACAAATCGAGAAAAAGGCAATCTATGTATGTACATTTCAGCCCATTAGGCCTCATCAGCGGAGCTATAGACAGGGTAGTGCTTTGTGCGTGATTCGAACCCTACCTGTCAGGCTGACAGGCAGACACTCTAACCATTACACTAGCTAGCTTCGCCAGAATTTCTCGTTTTATTTTAAACTGATGTGTATATCGCACTTTTTGGGTGACTTATAGCACGACAGTATGAAGTGGACAAACAATGTGTTTGAAATGACGATAGCCGACATATATATATATATATATATATATATATATATATATAATATATATATAATATGAGAATACATCTACGCATGTGTCTACGTGGATAGATGAATGTTTCTCATAATCTTTTTCAGTACGGTTGTGGTTGGAGTGGGGATGGAGCAGCAACACGTTGCCCTCAACCCTTGCAAAGGTATAAGAAACCTCAATAGTCATCTGGTGGTGAGGTTCCAGTTCTGGAGTTTTGGGGAATGTAGAATCACCACCTCGTCGAGATTACTCCCAGGTCCACTCAGACAAGTGCGGTATTGCCTGTTGTTGTCTAATCTTCAATTGAAATGTGAGATATTGACGTTCTTACCCGTTTAAAATGATTATGAATATATTGTTATATTTCATATGAAGTCCAGTCCGTGGAGCACTTGGTTAGGAATAGCAATGTTCCTTGTTCGATACCGGTCCCCATCAATTCGCCACATGAGTTGCACTGATAGGGTAATCCGATCGGAGCGGTAAAACGTGGCGTTCCACCTCAGTGAAAACAACAATCTCTCTAATTTAGAGCTAGCGAAAATGGGATGGACTCCCTCGCTGTCCAGCTGATACCGACAATAGGCAACTCCACCACCAATTTTTTATTTTATATGACCAGATACCATGATTGTTAAATTGACTTTGGCATAAAATAACCAGAGTTTAGTTTGGTTAGTTGTTTGTTTACATTTTACGGCATGTCAACCCTTGTTGGGTTATTTTATGCTGAAGAGGTTATATTATATTTATTCTTGATGGTTATTCATTTTATTTCTATCTAAACTCATTTTTAAACACATCTTTTTAAAAAATCATTATTCTATTACATTATAGAGGGAACCCTAACAGGTACTACCACTCCAGGTTATTAATGGCAATGAGTGTGCATCCCACATTCCCCAGGAATCCAGAATTGGAACCTTACCATTAGATGCAGTTTAATGACCAGGACACTAAGACCCTCAGCTACTGTCTTCTAGCATATTTATGATAAAAAGGTTTGGGTCTTTTTTTTCTCGTTTGGCTTGGTTTGTTTTGTTTTACGGCATATCAACCTCAGTGGGTCATTTAATGCCGATAAAGTTTTGGAATCAATCAATTCTTAATGGATAATACAATTTTTTTATAAATACATTTTTCTATTTAACCCATAGATGGGACCCTAACAGGTACTACCACTCTGGATCAGAGCGGACCAATGGTGATGAAGGGGTGCTCAACATTACCCAAACCTCCAAAACTGGAATCTCACCATCAGATAGAGTTTAACGTCATTCCCAGGACATGTTGACCCGCAGCCACCGCCTTAATAAGGGACAAAGTGGAGTGGTGTGTGTCATGGACTGATCAGGCACCATGATTCAGTCATTTTGTTCTATTTAACCCATAGATGGGACCCTAACAGGTACTACCACTCCGGGTTAGATAACAATATTGGATAATCTTGGTGTTGCTCATAATATGACCAAATAAACTGCGACAGATTGCACTGGGTTACAAGGTTACTAAGGGGACGGGACGGTTTAGCTCAGTCGGGATAGCACCCGTATCATAAGGTTATGAGTTCGATACAGTCCCCTCCAACTCAGCGTATGAGTACCACAGATTTGGTAATCTGGTGTGTGCGGTAAAGTGGGAAGCTGACGGTAGGTGCGGCGCACAATCTCAGCTAAGCAATCTCTCTCTCGTCTAACGCTAGCGAAAAGTGGATAGAGTCTCTCGCTGTACGGCTGATACTGACAATAGTTCACTCCGCCATCTTTTCTTTACTTACATGGTACTAGTATTAATAAAAGCTCCGTAGCCTGACCCAAATGTAGGTATGTCAATAAATTCGTGGATTTACTTTACACCAAGAGCAATGTCTTTTTTTTTGTATTTTTATAAAATAATAGCTTTCCTTCTCAATGCACTTAATATAAGGCTTCTAGGGGTCGATTTAGCGCGGTCGGTAGAGCCCCCGACTAAGAATCACAAGGTTCCAGGTTCGATACTGGTCCAAGGCAACTCAGCATATGAGTAGCACAATTTGGGTAATCTGGTCTGTGCGGCAAAGTGGGGAGTTGACGGTAGGTGTGGCGCCCCACCTCAGCACAATAATCTCCCTGGTCTAGCGCTGGTGAAAAGGGGGAAATCTCCATCACTTTTCGATAGGACAATCCATAGTCAACATTTAAGAACTAATTACCCGTCAGGCTACGGATTAATTGATCCATCTGAGTCGCTATTTGCGTAATGGTTATCGTTGTAGAAAATAGAATCAGCGACTTGAGTTCAAATCCTGGACGAAGCTGTTTACTTTTCACTTCACGTTAATGTGTTTGTGAAAGGCATGATTACATTTGTTCTCATCCAGTATATGGGTAAATAGTAGGTCAGACCGGGTTCTTTAGCTTGTGTAAGCAACCAGTGTAGGAGAAGGAAAACCCTGAATTCAAAACAGCTGTCATGATCATCAGGTCCCGCTGACAACATGCATTCTCATGGCTCTCTTTCTCACCACCCGTACCTATCGATCATCACCCATGGCAGGTCTTCCACTCGGTATTAAGAATTTGCACTGAGCTGGTATGGATTTGCTAGTCGGCCCAAAACGGGTGTGGTATCCATAGGAGAATCCCACTAATGAGTTTTTTTTCCTTTATAGGATTTTATGCCATGTCAACCCTTGTTGGGTTATTTTATGCCGAATACGTTTTATTTTATTCGTTTTGGATGGGTAGTCGATTTTTTTAAACTCAATTTTTGAAACACATTTTAACTCAGTTTTGTTCTATTTAACCCATAGATGGGACCCTAACAGGTACTACCACTCCAGGTCATTCCCACTGGGGTTGATATCCACAGGAGAATGCCACTAATGAGTTTGTCCCTGCTTCTCTAGCAGCATCTAGAATGTCTTGTTTTTCTGGCTTGGATGCTGCATAGCCGTTTTCCTTATTTGGTGCTGCATCCTTGTGTAGTTCTCATCTCGCCTTTTCTCAAAGCGTTTTGTTAGAATCCAAGAGGTGTGTCACAATGGCTGAGGGGTTGGGTAAATATGTATTTCATTCACCCTCATACATATGAATGTATGAAAAATAGATGGAAATTAATCCGACAGTATGAAATTTAACATTTTTGAAAAAAACAAATGATGATTATAATTGCTGACAGAAATCTGTTTCGACCGCTTCAATAGATCGGTCATCATCAAGAGCAACATATGAGAGAAAGACGGGATAAAACAACCGTTAGAAGAAAGGGTACAAACAAAACGCTATTATTCAAATTTAGAATTCCAGCATTGAATAATAGCGTTTTGTTTGTACCCTTTTTTCTAACGGTTGTTTCATTCCATCTTTCTCTCATATGTTGCTCTTGATGATGACCGATCTATTGAAGTGGTCGAAACAGATTTCTGTCAGCAATTATAAACATCATTTGTTTTTCAAAAATGTTAAATTTCATATGAATGTATATATTTTGGTTTGTTCATTGGTTTGTTGGATTTTACTGAATGTCAACCCCTGTTGGGTTATTTTATGCCTAAGACATTTAGTTTGATTCATTCTTGATGGGTATTGAAACTTCTTTTTTTTACTATTTCTCTGAATGTTTGAGATGAGGCTTGAAGATTAGTATTATCTGCGTTATTCGGACTATTGTCCCCATCTTCATTGTTATTTGTACAACGTTGGACAAGAAATACCTGAAGAAGGCCGGAGGGCATATCGACCGAAACGTTGTACAAATAACAATGAAGATGGGGACAATAGTCCGAATAACGCAGATAATACTATTCTTTATTTTTAACTCAATTTTTTTAAACACATGTTTTAAAACCCATTTTTTTCTATTTAACGCATAAATTGGCCAGTACTAGGGTGGACCTGGGAGTATTGGCAATGAATGTGTATATTTTGGTAAGAGATTTAAGACATAGACTTGAATTCAATGATACTCTTCTGTGAAATAATATGTGTGCGTGTATGTGTGTGTGTGTGTGTGTGAGAGAGAGAGAGAGAGAGAGAGAGAGAGAGAGAGAGAGAGAGAGAGAGAGAGAGAGGAGACTTGCATACTAACACATATACACACACTTGGAGGCGCATGGTACCTAATGGTTATCGTCGTAAGAAATGGAATCGGTGAACAGAATTCAAATCCTGGACGAGGCTGCGTTTCTCTTTGCATTGATGCTATCCAAAAAAAGCATTGGTTTATATCTTCTTCCCACATTCCAATCACAGGTAAATCGTAAGGTAGATTGGACTCTTTAGCCTTGGTAGAGCAAACAATCACCGATAAGGACAATTGAAATCAAACCAGATATACACCATACAAAAATTGACCCTGCCCCGTTAAGGAGGGGTTGGGTAAATATGTAAACACGCACACACTCACATTAATACATATTGTCGCGTTAGTAGCCCGGATATCCACGGCAATCATCCCTATAATCAATCGACCTCGGAGGGTTCTCTGCGCAGCATTCAGTATCGGCGCAGAGTTGTTTAATGTAGGTCTTTGGTGGCCGGCACAGACTGACGTGTACTGGTTGTTACAGGTGAACGCCACTTATGAGTTCGCCCTTGCTTCTCCAGTAGTACCTAGCATGTCTTGTTGGTCTAACTCAGATGGTTTGTGTGATAGGGCTTTCTTGTGATATATATATATATATATATATATATATATATATATATATATATATATATATATATATATTGTTGAATGAAGTGACAAATAAAAGTTTTAGCTTTTATTCATTTATTTGGGAACGATATTACTACCAATGGTTTCCTGCGAAAAGCATTCATCAGGTAAACGAAAATTTTTTTTTAATGACAGAAATGATGTAAATGATCAAATGTGTGCGTTTTTTTAACTGTATTCTCGTGCTGCGTGTTTGCGTGTTTACGTGATGTCGAATGTTCTTTTTGTTTGTACATGTGCGTATTTTTGTTTGTGTGTATGTACATCTATCAACTATCAACGCTCTATCACAGATATTGAGCACTCTTCTAATAACACTATATGTTGGATTAATATTACTTTTTCTAGTATACTAGTACCAACCATAAACATTAATAATAATAATAATAATAATAATAATAATAATAATAATAATAATAAATATATATATATATATATATATATATATATATATATATATATATATATTATTACTAATAGATGTCCATACTACCAACCCTTCCATTCGATACATACATAATATGACTGTCCTTTATTTTTCTGACGTATACAAACCGATTATTTCCTGTTTCAATAGATACATTTAACTATGTCAAGGTGATATTTGCTTCTAACACTTTTCAGGTTGTTAATTCATTTTTTTTTGTAGTGTCCTGTCTGATGAGGCTAAGAATTTATTTTAGTGAGTTTTAGAAATGTATTTAAATTTCTAAAAGCCCCTTAAGTTTTAGTCGAAATAAATTTATTACAGAATGCTGTTTTTTTGTTGTTTTTCCTTCCTTTCAATGGTGAATATTGCTCTGTATTTAAGCTAAAAAGATTATTATACATTGAGCTCTCATTAGGGATTATTAAAATACATTTAATTGCACCTACTAAACATGCAAAACCTTACAGTATCAATTCCCATGTAGAATCATCCCTTCCTACCAGTTTCTTATATATATATATATATATATATATATATATATATATTTATAGTTGAATGAAGTGACAAATAAAAGTTTTAGCTTTTATTCATTTATTTGGGAACGATATTACTACCAATGGTTTCCTGCTAAAAGCATTCATCAGGTAAACGAAATAGTTTAAAAAAAAAAAACTATTTCGTTTACCTGATGAATGCTTTATCAAGAAACCATTGGTAGTAATATCGTTCCCAAATAAATGAATAAAAGCTAAAACTTTTATTTGTCACTTCATTCAACTATCAACGTTCTATCACAGATATTGAGCACTCTTCTAA
Source organism: Doryteuthis pealeii (assembly GCA_023376005.1). NCBI lineage: Eukaryota > Metazoa > Mollusca > Cephalopoda > Myopsida > Loliginidae > Doryteuthis > Doryteuthis pealeii. Next base: position 28,146,800 of record CM042146.1, read on the forward strand.
TAACACTGTACGTTGGATTACGATTCCTTTTCTAGTATACTAGTGCCAACCATACACATTAATATATATATATATATATATATTTATATATATATA
>CM042146.1:28161895-28164395 GCA_023376005.1 Doryteuthis pealeii
ATTACACTTATTCTAATTATATTTTAATTGGTTTCTATATTAAATTATACATGTGATTGATTTTAATACGTTGGAGAATAAAACAATAATATTAGCGATCAATAACACCAAGTGATTATTTATTAAACCTAGTTTGTTAAAACCAGTATGCAAATTAACTGCATCATATATTATGTAAAACTTTGTTACTTAGTGATATATAAGGCACATTGCAGGATTTTAAATGCATTAATAGCATAGGCTATTTTGTGGGAAATAGATCTCAGATTTTGATAGCGACATCGTTAATAAATAAGACTTATTCTATTCTATGTGTTAATAATTTCGACTCTAAATTAAATACTCAACTTATGCAATGTATTGGGACATAAGCCGTGAAGTAGTTTCGGTTACAGACAGAGAGACACTGAATCTCCATTATAATAAAATACAAAAATATCCAGATCCATTTTCTTAAAAAAAAGAACAAAAAAGAAAACACCCCCTAAATACTCAATTCACAGCTTGAAACCGGTTTTAACAGCAAAAGCTTGCATACTCCAAGTATATATCAATATGTATAGGGACGATTTTGCCTGGCACAAGGCTAAAATAGTGAGCGACATTTATAAGACGACCTACTTAAACATTTGTTTTTACAACCGGCGCCTCTTCCAAATATACATAAATATATATATATATATTTATATATATATATATATGAAAGTGTGTCTGTGCGTGTGTGTTAAGTTAGCGTGGACATGGAGTCAACGGCAACTGGTTACTGACAGTTTCTCGCCAATTAGATCTTCAAACCAATCTATGTGTATATTTATGCACAGAAAGTTCTTTTATACTATACACTTTATTTTTCAACATAGTATCATCTTTTTTATTCAATCCATACTTTGTCGAATATCAATCCCATAGCGAATATTCTAGCCAAAAATTCCTTTCCTCCGTCATTTTGATTTTTTCCAAAACACTTAATTGAGAAAAAAGATAGATAAGTAAATATAGGGTACAAATGCAGAATAGCGCGCAAGAGATAATAGCATTTGAATCGCATTTTACGTATAAATAACATTAGATTACGGAAACTCCCGAAGTAGCCTAACGATAACCCTAACCCTGACCCTTACCCTAACCCTAACCCTTACCCTACCTAACCTAATCTAGCGTCTCGGGTATTTCCGTGAAATGTAATGAAATATAATGCTTTTTATACGTAAGTAAAAGTAAAGTTGACGGAGTGTCTTATTGTCGATCTCAGCCAGACAACAAGGGAGTCTATCCCCTTTTCGCCTAGACCAGGAAGAATTGTTTTTACTGAGGTGTAGCGCCACGCCTTGTGTCAGCTTCCAACTTTACTGCATAGATCAGAGTATCCAATCTGTGTTATTGATGCGTTGAATTAGAGGGAACCTCGAACCTTGCGATTCCTAAACGGATGCTCTACCGACTGAGATAGACTGACCGCATATTTTTAATAAGAAATCTAATTGTATTATCTCTTGCGTGTTGTTCTGCATTAGTACCAAATAAATGAATACACCGTCTTTGCTTTTTTCTTTTGTAATTTTAATACACATAGAAAAAAAAGATATTTGAAAGAAAATAAAAATATCCTTAACAGGTTGTTGTAAAATAATCATATTTCTGAAAAAGCGATTTGTTTAGATTTGAGGAAGAAATTAGAGTAGATAAAATTGGTTGAAGAACGTGTGAAAAATTGGACAATAAGGAATTCATAGTGGATGATTGTTCTACACAACAACACAATCAGATGTTATTTCAATTATACTTCTCGTTTTTTTCTAAGGTTTTTTTCTTCTCCTCTTTGTGAACAAGTTCACGGTTATTTTCGCTCGTATGTTCTTTTTTTATTTACAGTTAGTATCACAGGTTTACAGTTGTTCATATATATATATATATATATATATATATATATATATATATATATAGTCTTTGTGTGTGTGTGTGTGTGTGTGTGTGTGTATAATATACTTATACATAATAGTAATAATAATAGATGAAAAGAGTTAAGTGTCTACCTGGGTTTCAATCCAAATATTTTCATCAGGACCCTACTTAACTAGTTTAACTAATTAATAGCATCGACTTAGTTAAGTATAAGGTATTGATGCAAACATTTGGATTGAAACCATGGTAGATTATTACTATTATTATTATTATTATTATTATTTATTATTATTATTATTATTATTATCGTTATCTTTATTATCATCATATTATTATTATCGTTATCATTATTATTATCATCATATTATTATTATTATTATTATTATTATTATTATTATTGCTCTCTGTTTTTAATAATTTGAGCAATTTTGGATAATTTACGTATGCCATGGCAACGGAAAGGTTAAATCGGCAATTGGAATATATATATATATTATATAATATATATATTATATATGATGTGTGTTGTGTGTGTGTGTGTGTGTGTGTGTGTGTGTTTGTGTGTATTTATGTGTGTGTGTGTGTGTATTTGTGTGTG
>CM042146.1:28176895-28181895 GCA_023376005.1 Doryteuthis pealeii
AATTCCACTTTAATTAAGGTCCGTTCTTTACATCTTCAACATTTTAGCCTACTATAAATAACTTATCTTTCGGGTGTTAACATCTATTAATACTAATATTAATCGTAACATCGCCTTAATTAGTATTACTATTATGTTAATGTAATAGTTAATAATGCTGCTGAATCTAGCACTGATGCGACAAAGTACGGTAGCATATAATTTCATGTTAACTCGATTATTTCCCTGATGTACATCCGTATATAGTCGTTGAATGTACACAAGAAACCGTTTTCAAAAGAAGTGTGTCAAGGATTTAAACGCCCTGGAGTATGTGTGTGTGTGTGTGTGTGTGTGTGTGTGTGTGTGTGTGTGTGTGTGTGCTTACGCGTTTCTGCGTGTGTGTGTGTGTGCTAATTAAATTTGTCTTTGATAAAATTACCCTCACATTATACATAAAATTATTTATGTGTTTATGTGAGCTCTAATTAAATATTTTAAAATTCCGTTGTGTTTTGATGTTCTTAGGGAGTTAATTTGTACAAATTTATAGCATTAAATCATAAAAATAAAGAGAGGTTTATACCTATATACACCATATATATATATATATATATATATATATATATATATATATATATATATGTGTGTGTAAATTTTTATTCTCGTGTACGGTGTTTTGTTTGTATAAAAAAAAAAAAACAGAGAAAAAGACCCAGAGGTTTAATATCCAGCTGGTTCGATTAATTCCGATATTTCGGGTGAACCTTCACCCTTTGTCAAGGTATAAAGACTATGTGGGCAAAAGTATATATATATATATATATATATATATATATATACGAGGCCAAAAGTTCTCATTTGTCTTATTTGTAAAATATCAATATCACAATATATCTAGATTGTAATTATATATATGTATTAGATGGGAAATATAAGAGTTGTTAAAAACTCAAGACTCAGAGTTTCACGACAACGATCGTCAGGCGAGATGATAATACACACATTTATATTTGGATTCGTGAGTAGATTAGTGAGTGCCTAAACTATTTAAAACATTTATTTTACACATCAAATATTCATCTTTCAACAAGATCTCGTTCGTTTGTCAACGCACTTAATTCGGCACTGGACTGGAATCACATATATTGAAAATATTCCTTGAACATTATATATTTACATTCAGTGGATAGGTAAATGTCAGAATGACGACTCTGCATTAATTGGGAATATATATATATATATATATATATATATATATATATATATATATATATATATATATATATATATATGAGAAGTAAATACACAAACGATGTGTTTTGATATGGCTTTTTTAGCCGACAATTTTTGGAGAATATGTGCTTAATTGAAGTCGTACCTAATTTGAAAGTTAATTAATTGATAATTAATTAATAAGGCGGGCATACTTATTCAAATGTAAGGCTAAACAAATCGAGAGAAAAAATATATATCTTTAAATATGTCAAATTGTGTAAAGGTATGTGCATGAATATAATTTTCGGACTTGTCCTCATCTTTATTCTGGTATCTAAGATATATAAAGACATCCACACAGACATTCGTAAACGTTTTGGCCGCTGTTTCATCCGCCTACCTGTATATCCGACCATAGCAATGACACATCTTGGGAAATCATTTTGAATAGTTTATTGATAAAACAAAGCGCCGAAAAACATTTGAAGATCTCATTCAAATAATGAAGTCATTGTTTTTTGCAAGCCTATCAATCCGATATGCGTCACGAGAAGCGTCACGATAATCTTATTTTTTAGATAAATTGTTTATTGTTTTTTCCTGCTCAACACTAGGCTTAAAATCCAAAGACATCAGTTTTTTTTTTTTACTGTTTTTTATTTTAAAAATAATTTACTTTAAAAACAATTTGATTTGGCCTTTTCAATGATTGGTTCCCGTATTTTGTTCATCTCTGTATTTTGTCTACTAAAGAGGTCGCTACAGACGAACAGCTGAGGAAGGTCGGAGGTTACAGCGACCGGTAAACTGTGTTTTTATATACCGCAATAAAGATGAGGACAGCAGCCCAAAGAATGAAAATTTATACACATTAAGCCTCATCTTGAAAATCTACACAAATAGTGTGTAATAGAAATTATTTCGATTTACCAATTAGTTGTTTTTCAAAAAATACCGCGTTAGATATGGAGAATAAATTCAAATTTGGAAAATTATATTAATGAATGAGTTAGAGTTACATACAAACGGTATTGAAATTTTGTACAAAATAATTGAAATTAAATAATCCTATCAGTGATATAAATTACTTGATGATTCTAATTACAAGATGCGATACAATTTTAAAGAAAAACATAGATGTGTATATCTATACATCTATCTATCTATCTATCTATCTATCTATCTACCTTATTTTATTCTTACGTTGCTCATATATATTTATCTCATTTTCTTTATAACCGAATACTCATCTATCCTATTTCACATAGACATATATATATATTTTTGCCTAATTTTATCTGTGTAGTTTCTATAAATTTCATGAGTATGGACACCGAAAATGTACACAGTGAGGCTAATTACTATATAAAGACATACATACAGACATACAAACAATCATACATGCATGTACAAATATGTGTGTATAATCACCAAATGTGTGTGTGTGTGTGTGTGTGTGTGTGTGTGACTGTGTGTGTGTGTATGTAATTGTGTGTGTGTGCGTGTGTGCGAGTGTAGGAGACAAAATTACGATTAAAAATCCATGAATATTCCACCATATTTCTGTTTTATATCAGCTTATCCTAAATATAAACACCGTTCCCATATTATATATATATATATATATAATATATATATATATATATATATATATATACATATATATATATACATATACATATACATATATACATATATACATAACATATATATACATAATATTATATATACATATATATATATATACTTATATACATACATATATATACATATATTATACATACATAATAATATATATATATATATATATATATATATATATATATAATATATAATGAAAAATTTTTTTTTCATCAACAATTTCAAATACATCGACCGACCACAAAACAAAACGGTCTCGAAGATTTCTTAATTTCTGTGATACTCTTTTACCCCTCAAACTAACGAAAACCCTGATGAAGATCTTTTGAAACAGATCGAAACACTGCAGCGTAGGCGAAATAAACATATATATATAATATATATATATATATATATATATATATATATTTGTGTGTGTACTCATATGTATGTCTATATGTGTGTGTATATTGTGTGTGCGTGTGTGTATGTGTCTGTAAATATATTCTTCAAAATTGTTTCCATATTTTAAAAAAAAATCTATATTCAACTTAATAATTATACTTTTATTTTAAATTATTTAATTTAAATCATGAGTTTGTCACTGAAATTTCATCCGTGTTATTTTATATAATTTATTAATTCATTTATATTTTATTTTACATTTCTTTATTCATTTCCTTTTATTATTTCCATTTTATTTTCATATTTTATTTTTTTATTTTTTTTTAGGCCCTAATACAAAATACAAATCTATGACTTCCAACACCCACGGGAATTAGATTACCGAAAATGACGTGCAAAACGTGTTAGATCTATTTTAAAACAAATGACTTTTTTTTTTAAATTGTTTTTTTTTGTTTTTATTTATTTACTTATTCCATCTCCTAAAATCAATAACTTGGTGAGGGTTTCAATTTATTATATTGGTTACAGAAATTTTATACGCTACCATGCCTTTTCCCTAACCGTTCGTGAAAACAGTTTTAGACGTATGTCGACTCAGAGAAAATAAGTATAAACGCATATTTATCGTTGTAAAATGTTCTTGTCTAGGCACGCAGTTTGACTCACTACCCCACCCACAGCCCGACACGCACACGGATCTATTTACCGGTGTACACGTGAAGATATTTAGACATATACTAGAATATATATATATATATATTATATATATGTATATATATATATATATATATATATTTATTTATGTGTGTGTGTGTGTGTGTGTGAAGGAAATAAATCCAGTGGGAAGGAAAGGGAGAGATAGAAACAGTGCTCTCTGTGAGACATTTTTTGGTTAATATACACTCATGTATATTTACGTGTGTTATCTCTATATGCAATTCTTGTGTCACTTATATACATATATATATTATATATATATATATATGTGTGTGTGTGTGTGTGTGTGTGTGTGTGTGTGTCTGTGTGTGTCTGTGTGAGTGTCTTTAGTATGCATATACATACATATATACATATAATATATATAATATAATATAATATCTACATATATATTGTTATAGAATATATATTACATTACATATATGACAGTATATTGCTTATATATTCTCTTATATCAATCATGGGTTTATAAAAATATACGTATATGTATAAAAATTATATATATATATATATATATATATATATATATATATATATATATATATATACATACATATATATATATATATATATGAGTTAAGAGTAAGGAAATGAATCCAACGGTAAATGTATAGATAAAAGGGGATGTAAACACACAATGTTGTTCCTTATATATATATATATATATATATATATATATATATATAATTATATAATATATTATACTTATGAATTATTTAATACTTACGTATAATTGACTGTATTTCTGAATTTTTACTATTTATTTAACATAAATACAAACACACACATTCATATATATGTATGCGTATGTATGTTTATAAAAGTATATATATATATATATATATATATTATATAGATAGATAGATAGAAAAGATAGAGATAGATAATGCATGTAAAGGTATATTGAAATGTACTTAGAAACAAAATAAATATTTTCCACCATTTGAGTTTTTGTATCTGGAATTGTTTGAATTTTTTCAAGCTTTTTCAAGTAAATTCATTTTTTGTTGACAATTTCTGCATTTATACGCATAAATCTTTTTTTTTTTATTTCGATA
>CM042146.1:28184395-28191895 GCA_023376005.1 Doryteuthis pealeii
CTACAGCTTTGGAACTCTATAATTTGACCCATTTCAAGTCATCTTTTGTGTGTATCTTTGCTTAAGAAACGTCTGTGTATGTGCATGTGCGTGTGTGTGTGTGTGTGTGTGGGATTGCACGAATGTGTATTATTAAAAGTGAGAGCTTTCTTTCATTTATTCATTGAGGCTTTCTTCTCTATTATATAGCTTTTCAATAAGTTTTCACTATTTTTTTCTATTTCTTTCAACTGCATTCTTTCGTTCTTTTTCTTTCTTTCTTTCTTTCTTTCTTCTTTTTTTTAACTTTTTTCTCACTCTTTACCTATTTTCTCGTAATCTGCTTCCCCTTTCCTCTTTCTTTCTTTCTTTTCTATATTTCTTTCTTTCTTTCTTTCATAGTTTTCTACTTAAAATTCTTTTTAAATAATAAAAAAAAAAAGGTTATACATTTAGTACTTTTTTCACCTATTTCTCTTTCTCTTATTCTCTTCCTTATATCTAATCACTATCTAACTCACCCTATTTCTTTTTTCTCTCTTTCTTTTTCCTCTACTGATCAACATAGTTATGTATAAACATTAATAACTATTTCCTGACTTCCATACAGGTAACCTATCTACACATATATAAAGGACAGTTGGTGTCTATGAATGTATGTATGTATGACAGGATGAAACTACGAAATAAAACAATAAACAACAAAATAAATATATATACACATTAAATATCACCAGTTCTTGCTCTTTGTGCAAAAAGTATAAAGATGTGATTTATATTCGAAGATATTTGAAAAATAAAATATACATAGAAATAGCATTGAAATTCTACTTAAAAATGTCCAGCATTTGTAAATCTCAAAAGTAAACAAATGAATTTACCAAGGTTTAATTTCTTTTTTGTTTTTTGTTCACCCTCTAGCCATGCGAAGCTAGGTAGCCCCTTCTAGTGAAATGATAAAAAGGTAATGATTTAGATTTTGTATATTAAGAAGAAGAGGAACTGTATTCTTTGGCAGAAACCCCCGAACTCTTCCAAAGTGTTTCTCTCTTTTTGGTATCAGCCAAGTAGATTGGCCCTTTGTAAGACAACAAATGTTTACCAAAATCATGAAGGCACCATGCTGATAAGGGAAAAGTATATCTGAGTTTAATTGTCAATCTTAACATATACAAGTGCATATACTAGACATCTAGAATATGGTAGTGTGAGCACTGGACTGAGGGGCACAAAGGATGAGTACATCTCACAATAAATATCATTACATACCATTATATATATTATATAATATATATATATATATATATATATATATATTATATGTGTGTGTGTGTGTGTTTGTGTGTGTGTGTGTGGTGTGTTGTGTGTGTGTGTACAAGGTATTACCTATATGTTCAGAGAAGGTGAACAGTTGGTTCATCTGTCAACTTGCTCGGCGTTTCCCTAGTCTCTCAGGTCATTCTAAAGACCCCATGAAATCCATCCCTCATGGAATAAGAACCTTGTTCTCTATACTTAATTTTATTTTACCTTTCATTTAGGAAGAAATTACGTGTCTTTCTTTAAGGGAGGATTTCACTGAATTTTAGGAATAGTAGATTATATATATATATATATATATATATATATATATATATATATATATATATGCCATAGAGCTAATACCCTTGGAAAGGTATGTATCCAACTATTATCCTCCAGCTATGGAAAATAGTAGGACAGACTGGGCTCTCTAATCTTGGTTAGACAACCAGTTGGGAGAAGGAAAACTCTAATTCAAAATCTAAGAAAAATTAAGAAATTCACCTTGGTCACACTCTACTCATGCAGAGATGTTTGTGTATATATATATATATATATATATATATATATATATATATATATATTGTGTGTGTGTGGGGGTTGTTGTATGTCTGTAAGTGCACAAAGACATATAAAGGCATATAGAAGTTACATAATAAGTGACATGTAACTTTTTAAATAGAGAAAAATCTAAAGCCATTCATATTATATGTATTCGAGTTATTTTAAAACTTAAATAAGTTTGTTTTTAACTTTTGAAACATTCAATACGAGTTCGGTTCCTCGGCTGATCGTGAGTTAAAGTAGTAAATTGATGCCGTTAAAACATTTTTGGGTCGTTTTAGTTTTAAAAAAAGAATCGAAAGAGAGCATGTTGGTAGGATTTTACGGCATGTCAAACCTTGTTGGGTTATTTCATGCCAAAAAAAGTTTTGTTTTACCCATTCTTGCAGGGTTATCAATTTTCCTTTTTTCAAATCATTTTTTAAACACATTTTCGGAAAGAAAGAGAGAAAAGAAATATTTAAAAAAACAAAAAAACAATTACTTAACAAGTCCAATCTTAAAATAACCAACAGTAATTAAATAGTCTCAATAATCCTTCAATATTATAGAAAGAAGATTGTGCGAAATTTGAAAGTTCCTGGCCCGCGACCAGCATAGTAATGATTGAGAGTCAGAATGCACATGCTAGTTTATATAATTATTTCCAACAGTCAAAAAACACTTAACATAACTTTTGTTTTTACCTTCTAAACTCAGAGTCTAGTAAGATACAAAAGGAACAAGGTTTCATTGCTTTCTTGGTTGGGCTGAGAACTTCTCAGATCCCTATTTCAAATTTTGCTCAAATTCTACCTAAAAATGAAACCAAATTGACAACTTTTCTTCCTCTCTTCTCTCTCTCTATATATATATATATATTATATATATATTATGTGGTAGTGTGTGCGTGTGTGGTGTGTGTGTGTGGTGTGTTGTGTGTGTGTGTAAAGAGTTCAGCTTTTTTTTTATATCAAGTATTATCCCCCCCATTTGCGTAGATAAATGTCTGTTCTAGCCGGTTGGTCATTTGTTTACATACAAATCATTCGATTGAACACCTCACACAATTACGTAATACTTAGTAGCGTCCTTAACAGAGATTCAACTCAGTTGGTAAATAAAGTACGTTCTTTTTCTCTTACTATTTTTTTCTTTTTTTCATTAACACACTAAGAAGATAGAATTTTAGCCTTTTTTTTCTTTATTCTAGGAAGCAAACATATTAGACGTGTTTTACCAAAACGAAACTCAAATGATGTGTTGTGCGATTTTAATATACTAGTAAACAAACCAGATCATAAAAAAGCTAAAAGAACAAAAATAAAATAAAAATAAAATAAAAAAACAAAAATAAACTGTCGGAAAAAGAAGAAAAAAAACAAGAAAAAAACGAAAAAAACCGGTCAGCTCTATTCGCAGAAAAATAAGATCCGTTTTCAATGTCATATACATGTGCCAAATACTTTTTATATATATATATTAATATATATATATATATATATATATATATATATAAGTTGTAAAAAAGTATGTTTGGAATGGCTTTTTTGCCGACAATTTGGAGAATATGTGCTTAATTAGAGTCGTACCTAATTTTGAAAATTAATTAATTAATAATGAATTAGCCGGGAATGCCATTTAAATGTATGGCCTAAACAAATCGAGAAAAATCAATCTCTGTATGTTACATTTCGGTATTAGGCCTCATCAGCAGATATATATTAAGGTATCGATTGGCCCGATTATATGAAATAGAATTTCGAAAAAAAAATATACCCAATTTTTACAGACTATGGTTTAAACGAAATATGATGAGATATTGAGTTGTTAAGAACATATATTATTTAAAATATTATCATTAATTAACCAGAACATAAACAAATGAGTTAAACAACATGCAGAGAAAAAATATGTCTAATGTATCCACACAAAACACGTGTAAACATACTCACACACCACAACTTGTATGCAGTTATGTAATGTATGCTTTATGTAGAAGTATAAATAATGTGTGTGTTATTGTGCATGTATGTAAATAATGGTAAGCATGTGTGTATAAGTTATCGTATGGTATATCAATCTGTAAGTAGTGATACGTTGGTATTTTTCGCAAATGCAGAGTGGGAGATAAACAGACAGATAGATAGATAGATAGATCGATAGATAGATAATGAAAAGAGAGAAATGTGAGAAGAGAGTTTATGTGTGGTCTTTCTTTTGCGTGTGGTTGTGTATGTTTGTATATGTTTATGTGCTGTATACATGTATTCATGTAATGTAAGTAGTGATACGTTGTGACGTTTTCAAGCACATAGATAGATAGATTAGATAGAGAGAGAGAGAGGGGGGAGAGAGAGAGAGAGATAAAGAGGAGGGCGAGAGTTTGTGTTGGTGTTTCTTGATTAGTGTGGGGTGTGTATGTAGGTATGTTTATGTGGTTGTATTATGTATTACTATCTGTAAGTAGTGATACGTGGACGTTCGCAGATGGCACGGATAGATAGATAGATAGATGATAGAGAGAGAGAAGAAGAGAGAGGCGAGAGAGATGAGAAGAGGGAGGGTAAGGTGTTGTTTGTGTTTCTGATTACGGGTGTTGTATTATGTATGTATGATTTAGGTTTATGTGGCTGTATGGCATGTATTTATTATCTGTAAGTAGTGATACGTTGTAGGTTTTCGCAGATGCACAGATAGATAGAATATAGATAGAGAGAGGGGTAGATAGAGAGAGAGAGAGGGAGATATCATATAATAGAGAGAGAGTGCGTTGTGTGTGTGTGTGCTGTGTGTGTGTGATGTTGTTTGTGTGTGTGTTGGTGTGTCCATCTAGTGATGTGACTACTCGTACCAATCTCAACTATGGTCGAAGTATTTTCCTACCGATAAAATATGACTACTCTATACGGTAGATTGTCACCGAAAGGAGCATGAAGTATCCCCCCTCTAACCGCCGCACTTTGCTTACCTTTTTACTCGCTCTCTTTTTTATCGGGTATCACTGTATGTATGCGATGTATATCCATTGTGTGTGTGTGTGTTGGATAGGGTGTTTATTCTACATATCCAAAACGATGTTAAATAATTCCCGTTAACTATGTTGCCACTTTATAAGGAATTACTCCAAATATTCCAGAAAGTAAAAAAATGATAACTTTTTTTAACAAATAAAGTTTAAATCATATAAAAAAAAAAGAAAGAGGAAAAAAAATATTGCTGTTAGGGCCTGATACAGCCTTACCATAGGGTACTTCTCTCTCTCTCTCTCTCTCTCTCTCTTCTCTTCTCTCTCTCTCTCTCTCTCTTTCTCTTTCTTCTTACCTAAAAAATCACGAATCTGCCAGCTCATAGTGCTGAGACCTCAAGTAAAAATCTCTCAACGTGTGTCGCGAACTTTTAAGAAAGAACCGCTTTTTTTTTAAAAGACCATTTCTCTAGAAACTTATAATTAAAACTAACCCTGGCCGCTTTCTGTAGCCTGCCTAGTCCGGTCTCTTGATCACGTTTATTATGGTATCGCTTAGGACAGGATTTCTTTTATAATTACCCTCAATAGAATGGATCGAAGTCTTCGCATTGTTTCAAATGTGTGTATATGTGCATGTGGCTGATGCCCGGTATGAGTGAATGAATAGAATGGCGATGTAAAACTCTCTTACTCTTCTCTCTCTCTCTCTCTCTCGCGAGTTCTTTGGTGTGTATATGATGTGAGATGTGTGGTGTGTGTGTGTGTGTACCTTAGGCCTTCTTTTTTTATTTGAAGTAATAATAATACGTTCAAAAAACTGAGCGTTTTTGTAGTGTTTTCCGACCAGTATTCAAACATAGCTCAGTCTTTAACGCTTTCAAAATTGCTAATCAATCCTCAATGAGAAAGAACTGAAAAGGACACAAAGTTTGAGCTGGTTGAAAAGCGGTTGGGTTGCGGGGTGAAGGGCCGCCTTCGCCGAGGAAAGAGGACAGGAGAAAAGAATAAGTGAGGGGGGAGTAGGAGGAGGAGGAGACGGCAGAGGAGAAGGAGGTAGGTATTATATAATAATAATAATTATAATAATAATAATAATAATAAATAATGATTATAAAATGATAACTACACAAAATCACAAACACATATATATAGATACATACATATATGTATATATGATGTGAATATTGGTTGTAGCAGAAACCAAAGAGTAAATAAGAAATTTTCTGAGGCGAGAGACAGAAAGAGATGAGGAGATGAGAGAGGGGGAGGCAGTGATGAGAGAGAACGGTTAACCCTCGAGGAAAAATGGAAGGGAAAGACAGAGAAAAGAATACTCCAACCAAAAAGATGCGGGAGGAAGAGACAGGTGACTGTATCCAGAAGGGTGGTGAATAGAGAAGAAAATAAGTCTAAGATGGAGGAGACGAGAGAGGCGAGGAGAGAGAGAAGGAGGAAGAGTGGGGAGAGAAGAGTGTGTGTGTGTGTGTGAGGAGAGGAAAGAAAGCGAGGGAAACAGTATGTTTGAGAGAGAAGAGGAGAAGGAGAGATAGAGAGAGTTTAGAAAAATTGGTAATGGTAAATAAATAAAAGATATGCGATAGAAAGACCAAGAGAGGTTACGGGTTTAGGAGGAGAAGAATTCCACGAGAGCAGGGGGAGAAAAGAAAGAGAGCGGAAAGAAAACATCAGGAGAGTGAATCGATTTAAATTAAATAAAATAAATAAATAGATAAAATGAAAATAAGGAAATAAAAAAGATGTGGAGTGTAAAATGAACTAGGAAAAATTCATTTGATTGCATGTGATGTGTGTGGAGTGGTGTATGCACAGCGTGTGTTTGTTACACAGAACAAACAACAACAAGAGACTGGGGTAGAATGTATTTAAAAAAAAAAAAGAAATAATTCTAGGCACCTCCCCACCCCGCTTTACGGATTTAGGATGTTATTTGTCGAAATAAAACATCAGAAAATCTAAATATTTCCTTAAAAGTGGATTTCGATTTGGAAATTAGTTTTATCATGGAAATTACTAGGAATAATTAACCTGGCCCTGCTTTAATCAAAATAGAACATTCAAAAAATGTATTTTCTCTCATGAATGGAATTAAAAGCCAGGCAGAGAGATCTCACTCAACAATTAAATAAAAACCAAAACGACGCAATAAAACCACTTATTGTACTGAACCCGTATAAGTAATGCTGATGAGGCACTTTCTTCTCTATCTGCTTATTTATTTACATCATTCGCTTTCCTTCAAATTAACAATGACCTATGTTGAGAATATGGCCTAAAATTTCCGTACAACAGCAAATACTCCCTCTTTTTATTTGAACTTTTATTTAAAAGATCAAAGATTATAATTGTCACTTATATTATATTTCTTTAAAAACAGAACCTAAAGATATATACAAAAGTGATTTTTTTTTATGAATTATTAATTATAACAAATGATAATATATAATAAAATGTTAAAAATAATATATCTCCAAGAGAAAAAAAAAACGATAAAAATGCATCATTTTGATGGATGCAGAATTAGAATTATCAAATAGCTCCGTTTTAAAGGCTGTAAAACAAATAATTTCTACTATATATATATTATATATATATATATATATATATATATATATATATATATATATATATATATATATATATATATATATATAATTTCCCTCTTCATAGTACAGCAGAAAATTACG
>CM042146.1:28196895-28224395 GCA_023376005.1 Doryteuthis pealeii
CCACGGGATCATACATGAACGGCAGTTCAAGCTATACCATGACAATGGCCCCGTATTCTATGCCATCTCAGGTACCCCAAATAAAACGAGAGCCTAACCCCACGGGCCAGCCATCTCCGGTCGGTCGATGTCCCACGGGAGACCTGCGGGAAATGATCAGCATGTACTTACCAGGGGAAAATACTAACGATCACTCTGTACAAAGCAGATTACAAATGCAAGGACAATATAGCCACGCTACAACGACTGATGGTGTTTCTAACACGGTGCCCCTCACACATATGTAAGAACTAGAACAATTCAGTGAGTAAATCAAGGTACTGATTTTTTTTTTCTCATTTGTATAGCCCCTGGGGTAAAGGCGTGGGACTCACACCCCGGATCGTTTATTAGATCCCAAAAAAACAAAAAAAAATATCATGGAGTGAAAGTTTACACGCAAGAAAGATTTTAAAAATGAGAAAGAGAATGAAAATGTGTACAAGTGTGTGTATATGTGTGTGTGCGAGAGAGAGATTGGAAAATTTTAAAAAAGATTTAAGAAAAAAACAAACACTTTGACTGAAAAAAAATGGGGCCGAACATATTGGAGATTTTTATAAAAAAATGTTTTGAAAAGAAAAAAAAAAAAATAACTACAACGTGAACTGTTCTACCAGGAGGACTTTTCCTTTATTATTATTACTTTTTTTTTTCTTTTTTTTTTTTTTTTTTTTTTTTTTTTTTCTTATTTTTTTCTCCAAAATCTGATTTCGAACATTGCGAACTCAGAAGAAGAAAAAACAAAAACAGGATATATGTATGATCTTATGAATTTCCCCCATTTTTATTTCGAAAAAAAAATCCTGCAAAAAGGAGGAAGAAAAGGAATGAAGGAAGGAAGAAAAATAACGAGAGAAAAGATTTTTAAAAAACAAAAAAAAAAAAAAAAAACACAAAACAAAACACGAAAAAGTTAACCTACATTAACCGATGGCTGAACACTGTGTATATGTCAGCGTTAAATGGTGGTGAGACCTGTTTACATTTTTAATATTTTCCCCAACCCATTCACTTACAAAAAAAAAGAATAATTATTATCAAAATATTTTTTTTGATTATTTTTTTCTCTCTCTAATCTTTTCTCGTCTACAAAACAGTAACAAGAGAGGAAAAGATTCTCGAGGAAATACATACACATACACACCTTTAAAGCATAAAAAACTTTGTCTTAAAAATAGATAAAAACACACATACAAACTCATTCCATTTTCTCTAGTTTGGACACTACCCCCTCCATACATTCCCTCCTTTAAAAAAATACAATTTTTAGTTGTTTTTCTTCTGTATAATTTTAAGAAGTCGAGGCTTATGTTGGACTCAGGCATTACGATTCATAATATAAAGAAAAGGAAAAATTTAACTCCTGTAAAATTTGTTTATAATCGTAAACTTAAAAAAAAGAACTCTTAAATTTTTAAAGATAAGAAAAGTATTTTTGTTTTTTATTCAAGCAAATACTAGCAGAAGGAGTAAAATAGATGTCGTTTAAAACCATTTTTTAAAAGATTTGTTTGTTTGTTTTATTTTAAATTCTAAACTAAACTCCTACCCAGGTTGTGGGATCCCACTCTTTGACTCCCTCAGAGAAGAAAGATCAATGTTTTATGAACTTGATCTTTTTAAAAATAAATTATTTTCAAATATTTTGAAAATCTTTTCATAGAATGAGTCGGAGTGAGCAGAGCCCGAGTCCAGGCAAAGAAATTTAAAAAAAACATTATTTATAATTTGTATAATATAAGTCAACTTCTGTCTGTACTCAAATTTCTAGAAGACATATATATATATATATATATATATATATATATATGCTAACTGTATGAGAATGTCTCTAGCAGTGAAAGCCATTGACGAATCAAACCGACTACCTGGCAGTCGGATCTTTCGTTCAATAGTTCGTTCAATTTCTCTCTCTCCTCCACACATCTCTACCCAGTGCCCACTCCCTGCTCCAAATCAGATTTTTCTTTCTTTCTCTCACCGTATGCGGGTAAAAAAAAGTTATGTATCCTATATATTTGTTGGTCAGTCTATCTTGTAAGTAGGCTACTTACACAGAAACTTACCTACAACCACCAACATCTCTCGACACGTAAAGGACCGCTACCTCAATTGCTTGGTGGCAAGTCAGCCGTTTTGCGTGTGTGCCGGCGGGAGAAATCGTGGCTATGTCGGGTAGTTGAGTAAGCTAAAGGTGGGCTTTGACATCCGATCAAGACTAAAACTATCTATTTTGTTTTTAATTTAAAATAGTAAAAAAAGCGATATCTGAGACGAGTTCGGGGTGAATTGTTATATATTTTATATATATATATAGTGAAACAGAATTATTCAATTCTGTTAAATGTATTAAAAATAATCAAAGTTACCTTATGTAAATATCGCACTGATCTGTAAAAAACAAACAATTCAAGCCTCATCCCCAAAGCTTAGAGATTAAGCCAACAAATAAAACCGAGATACGAGCCTCAAATTAGTGAACATAAAGAAAAATACCCGCTCATCACTCCAAAGAAAATAAAAATATAAAATCCAATGTTAAATTATTTTTTTTAATTGATGTAATTGCTGTTTTTTTCTTTGTTTTTTTTTTTTTTTTTCTTAAACAATACCCCCTTTTTCCTCCAACCAAAATCCTCTTTAAAATTTTTTTAAAAAAACAAAACCAAACAAAAAATACAAAAAAAAGAACATATTGATATTATATATAAACAAAAAAAAAATCAACCATCAAAAAAAAAAAAAAAAAACGCTGGTAAGGTTCTAACTATTAGCCTGGTCTCTTTTCGAATCTGTATCGGTGTTTTTAAGGATTTTTTTTCTTATGTTGCTGTCTTTAAAAAAAAAAAATAATAAATAAAAAAACATTGCAAACATCATCAAGAAAAGAAATAAATCATATTGTCTCAAAACCAAAATACAAACTTCTTCCAATTTTTTATTCATTCATTTTCTTTTTGTTAATTTTTTTGTTCCCTTTATTCTCCCAAAATTGCTGTCAAAATTTCTTAATTATTTTTATGGTGTTTTTAAAAGCACACAATCGCTGTCCGAAAGATCGTATTTTTTATTTCCTTTTATCTATCCACAAAGGAAAATACCTAACGAACTTTCCACGACAGCTTTTGTATATCAACACCCAGTATTTTTTTTGTTTATTTACTTATTTATTATTTCTTCTATACATAATCTGTACTATTCTAAACTTTTCTTTTTCCAGTCATATTAGTGCAGGGGTTTATTATAAATGTGTATGACTTTATATGCATTTTATAACCATACTTGTTCATTTTTATCATACATGTTTTGTTTTTTTTAATTAAAATTTTTAAATCTCCACACCACCAAAGATGTCTTTATATTAAGTCCAAAGAAAATTTTGTTTCCATTTAACAAAAATATTTCTTCTGGCCGAAACCTCCTTAATTAATTTGTAACGCACATGCTGGTTTTAAATTGTTCCCCAAAATTATAGAAAACAGACCAAAGATAACGAAACATTTGAGGAAAGTTTAAAAATTCTATATAAATGTTAATATTTTTCTTCTTGCAAAATAGAAATGAAATGTAAACCTTTTAAATGTGCACTATTATAACTGAACGCAAATTTCAACGGACTCGCATCTGCGTCATAAACTTTAAGATCGCAACATCTTTCATCACTTGAAAACGCATCAATTTAATTTTTAATTAGATCAGCTTCCCCCGTAAAAAAAAAAAAAAAAATACGGTCCAATTTCTTTAAACTTATAGGGATTGAATATAATTTCCCGAGAAATATAAAGACTTGACAAAATAAGAATTCATATTAAAAAAAAAAAAACCCTGTTTGATTCCCCCTTATAATAATCGGTCCATGATGATATTGATGCTTCTATTTAGGAGGGAGCGAAAGATCCTATTTAGTTTTTCATAGTTATTTTTGTCATATCGAAAAGTTGTAGTTTTTCAAAGCAAAATGACATTCAATGCGACCACAGATTTTAGAAAATTGAGTTGTAAATTGAAATGAGGTTTCCTTATTCTTTAAGTTGAGAATTTTACGTGTATCTTTGTTTTGCCGTATCTTACAGGGCTAAAATTACATAGAAATATAAAAATTTCGATATAGATAAAACTTTCAACTAAATTTGCATAATGTAGGCATTTCGTTGAAATATTTTTTTTGTCTTGCATATATAATTGTTTATTCAAATTCAATTATATCAGGAGACCATAATCGCATATTTAAACATGTTTATTTTTCGTTTCGCAAATCATTTGGTTTACAATTCATATCGTAATTTTGAAATTATCTCTTGTGATTTTTAAATATTGATGCTCATCTCATTTTTGTTCAGTTTTTCTTTGATAACTGAGATATAATTTAAGCTCAAACTAGTCATCTTACATGAAAGGATCAACTGTTAATTTAAACTATTGCGTACTTTAAAATTACGCATTTATTAATCATTCGTAGTAATATATATATATAATATAATACATATATTATATTATATCAGTAAAGTAGACGGAGTGGCCTATTGTCGGTATCAGCCTGACAGCGAAGGAGTCCAGCCCTTATATATGTATTTTTTTTTTTAGCCGAAATTTAACTATCATTTGTTTTTACGTTTAAAATATAATTATTGATAAACATTAGACTTTTAGGGGATTGATCGTTTGGTTTGAAACTAGATGAGACCATCAGAAGAATATTCATTTTTTAAAATTATATCTCTTAATTATAAGTCTTTTTTTTCCGTTTTACATGAATGTGTTTATCTTTTCAATGTTTTTTCTTTCATTTGATAATTTTTGTTTAATTTAAACACTAAATCTCTTATAAACACAAGACATACATATACACTTAGTTTTTTTTTCTCTCTCTCTCTCTCTCCCTTTCTCTCTCTATTTACCTCTCTTTCTCTTTACTCCATCTTCCTTCATTCAAATTATCATTTATTTAAAAGCTCGAACCCACGTCACCATTAACGGGTAACTTAGGAGGACAAGTACTCAGAATAGAGGTGCTATTTTTAAGGTGTATTTTCTGCAGTGAACAGTTCAATATATATATATATATATATATATATATATATATATATATATATATATATAGCAATGACATAACCAACAACGCTCAAGCTACAAGAGAGCTGAGTCGCTTAATTTTGGTTAAATTAAAATGTACATTTTTACGCATTGTTTCTCCCATACTTAATATTTGAACTTTGTTTTTCTTTTCTATTTTTTTTGTTTTTTTTGTTAACATAGCGTCATCAATGGTGCTCTTGTACATAATAAATTATATTACATTTGTTTATTTTTCCACTTTCAAATGATCCCTGTCCCATTATAGATATTACAATGAGTACAAAATCTATACAGATATAACAAATATTATGGTGCAGAAGTACCAATATAAACTATTGGGTTGATCTATAATCATGGGAGTTTTCTTCAACAAATTTGTTGAAAAGAGCTGCAATAATTATGTATCAATCTAATATCTGTTTTAAATTCATATTTTTAAAGATGACTTAGGCCCTATCTCTTAAAACTCAGATATGAAATATAGGTTAAAAATGTGAATACTATGTAATTAATATAGTAAATTCTTTCTCTTCATTTTTTTTCTTATTTGAATATTAATGCCGTCTTCTAATTTTTATTTTTAGAAATTTAAATTTTTAAGAAGCCTAGGATGGAGATTATATAAGCAGCATCTTTTTAGATGAAGAATGTTGATCTCTATTTATAAAATTTTATTTAGTAAAAAAATAATTATAGTTAACAAAGTATTACTTAATTTCTAAATACCTGAATAATTTAGAATTTTCGGACTGTTGTCTTCATCTTTATTATGGTATGTATAAACACAACGTTTATATAAACAGATTATGCATATCCAGCCTCATCTCAAAAATACAAATAATTCTAAATACCTATTTAACGTTCAGAACTTGTATTTTAATGTTTTTAAAATATTGCTACTGACTTTCTAATGATAGTTCTTAGAAATTTCCAGCTTGTTTCTGTGTTAGAAATTGACTTTTATTTTAGTCAATTAATTGATAAAAAAAACTAAATTACTACTATAAATTATTACTACCTGTGTCCCGTAATAGCAGTTACATTTATATATAAATTGCATATACTAAATGTAACAGTTTTTTTTTTATGGAACAGAACTAAAAATACATAGGAATACACTTTCTTTAATCACTGCCCAAGTCTTTTTCCTTTTCCTACCCTGTACTGAAACTAAATTCAGTTTAGCTACTCACGTTATACTTCTTCTTCTTCTTCTTCTTCTTTTTCTAATGCTTCTTATTCCTTTCTATCTCCCTCTCTTTCTTTCCTAAATATAATCTTCCTTGCTGAAGCAACGCCAATACTATGTACCTGAAACTACAAGTAAACTAGGCCCATTTTTTCCTCCTCAACTACTATTCATTGTACTAATTCCTCGTAAGGTCTAATTGTTTTTAAGTGCTTTAAACGAAGACCTTCACCCAGTCCGATTTAATTTTTTTCTCTTTTTCTCCCCGAAAGTGGCCAGTCACGTCATAGCTCAAACCTACTACTCCCTGGAATGAACACTCCAGACATATGTTTTGCATTTATATAAATTAATTCAAATGAACATCAAAATAAAAATTTAAAAAAATATATCCATGACGAGATTTTGATCATTTCATATATGATCGTAACTGTAAAATTCTCCCCCTTAAAAAACGGAGGTTGAAAAATAGCACTTTTTTTTTTCTTATAAAAAACAATATTTTGTTTTTTGTTTGTTTTTTTTTCTTTCTTTCTCTAGAAGCACCTATATATATTATTTCACCAATAACATAAACATTTATTACATTTTTTTATAATTTATGAATATGTAAAATAATAATGAAATCCTATTTTTGAAAAAAATAAAAATGGTCAAAATACATATTTTTCTATTCGTTCTTTTTTATATACAATTCTAATCATGTAGCTTTTTTTGTCTTTGTTTTTTATTCGCCTGTTTGCTTGAAATTTAACTGCGCTCCTCATAAAAATACTGAGGGATATAGAACCATGGTAGTAATCTTCTTTTAATAAAAATCCAACGACAAAATTTAGTTTAATTTATTTCGCAATTAACAATTCTACATTGGTATCTCTTGTTGGCACAGGGTTTCAGCAGATCCTTTCTATGGCCTTCACCAAGTGTATTTTCTGCTTGGAGATATTATTTCTAGCAGTGCGAAAAGAAACTGTTCTTGCTATTTATGTGTCTATGTAGACAATACACTGGAAGAAGACTGTAGAGTGAATCTGCTGAAATGTGAGGTCGATAATACCAAAGACACACAAAAAAGAAGGATTTAATAAATCGTAAACCTAAGATTTTTAATCTTTTAATAACATTTTTTTAAATTAGAAAATATTTTATTTCATCCCTAGTAATGTCAAATCTTACATATGATTTGATTTTCAATATAAGATAAAATTATATATAGTTCATATATATCTTAAATTAATTCGGTTGTTAATATAATCACATTGTCCATATATCTGGGGGTGCATTGCGTGATGTAAATGTTAATGAACCCAATTATTGTGAGCTAATTCGTTTCTCACTGGGTGCCCCTCATTCTTCTGACAACCGTCCATATTTTTCAAATTTTCTCCCATTCTGAGAACCTATCATTATATATAATATATATATAATGAAGTAATCTTATTAAATGCATATTTAAAAAATATATACATCTTTTTATAAATTCACGGAGAAAATTCCTTTTAAACATTACTAGATCTGCAAAACGCATTTAATAAACCCGAACAAAATAGTGTAGACCCTATTACAAACTGTTCCTTTAATTTTTTATAACTGGTGCTACACATTTATGCCGAATATACTTGCGTATCATGCGATTTTAAACCTAATATTAGGAGGTCGTGGCATACGCGAAATACAAACTTATTAAATAATTGGGCTAGGCATAGGCCAACTTGCAAGTCTAAAATTTGCAGCTGCAAAATATACTATATAAAATAATGTATATACGTATATCTAAATATGAATATTTAGTGTTAAATCATCCTTCTTAATTCTCTTTACAAGATAAAGATTACTTGTCAGGGACTCTCTTTGCGTCTAACAAGGGTAGTAGCCCCCTACCCTCAAAATCCTAGGCCCATGCAAACTGGACCACCTGCTCCCATCTTAGTCAGGGCCTGATCTTTTAAATTCACAGATGAGAGGAGTAGAAATAAATTTTAACCGTTTTCTTGATTTTTTTTTCTTTCTTGGTTTTATTTAATTTATTTTTTATTTTATTTACTTTTTGTTTTTTCTAACGCTTGAAAAAATAATTTCTAGTCTAAGTCTTCCGTTATATCCAAAGATAGGATTACCAATTTCTTCTCCATCTTTCTATCTCTCTCTATTTCTTTCTCTGTCTCTTACACAATTTCTCTTTTTCTTTCCTTTCTTTTCTCCTCTTTTAAACACAAAGATTACACACATAACAGAATATTAATGTACTTTCTTCAGAAGATTCCCATCTTTTGATATATGATGCTTACATCTATCACTTTATGCCTCAGAGGGTCTCTCTACTATAGACGATGTATTAAATTGCACATCTAGAATGCCACTCCCTACCCCCTGCTATTTACGCCCTATCTTTTCGCACAGAAATTGTTGCTTAATTTTGATTTAACAACCTCAATGACAAATATCAACGGGTTTCATGGGCAAAATAAATGATTTTGCGAGTAGAAAAAAGAAAGATGCGTAACTATGTAACATTTTATTATAAGTTATCTGGAAAGAATAGAGTGGACTTAGCAACTTTAAGAGATTTAAAGATGTTTTGCTTACAAAAAAACGGAATATCAGTCTTATGTAGATCCCAACATAAAATAAAATAGGGGATTTTTAAAATCCTTAAATCTGTGTAAAACCAGATCAAATCTTTTTAAGTCTATATTTTTACTTAACCAAATCTGATTACTTGAAGATTAAATATTAAATTAGAACTTACTATTATATCCTTAAAAGTTTTAAATGAAAAGCAACTATTGTGACCTTAAGATGTAATGTTTCAGCTCATATATGCCTATTTCGAAATTACAAAAATATATATATATAGCCATACATTTAAATAGGTATTCCCGCCTAATTCATTATTAATTAATTAATTTTCAATATTAGGTACGACTCCAATTAAGCAATTGTTCTCCCAAAAATTGTCGGCAAAAGGCCATTCCAAACAAACCATGTTTACATATATATATATATATATATATATATATAAGTAAAGAAATAACAAAAGACTTGAGATTTAGCATTTATTTCTTTACTTATATGTTTGCTCTGTGGCTCTAACATTAAGAGCACACATTGAGCTCTCAAACTGCGACAGGTTTTTTTTAAAAATAAAACTCTTGTGTCGTAAGGAAGATTTCTTCTCTGGACTTTTAGATTATATATATATATATATATATATAAAGTAATTGGTAATTTGAAAAAATCTCTGATGATAAAGCTTTGCTTTGAAATCGATTAGACATATAAAACATCTTTTTGTCTTTATTTTTTACGCATTGTATTGCCTTCGAATTTTATTATTTTATAATATATATATATATATATATAATGAGAGATGCACCTCATTTGAAGTAATGGTTAGCAAGCTAGTTTAGTAAACCATTGCTAATGAATTCGATTCTAACTGGGTGCCCTATACTTGTACTGCATCTAAGTTACGTTTAGTAAATACTTATATAAATGAACTACAAATAAATGTTTGCGTAGAAATAATACTCAATGCTATAATATTAGAACAGGTTAAAAATATAAGATTATGGCAGTATATTACAGTTACTCTAGTTTAATGAGTATAACACAATCCTCAGACGGGATAATAGTAAAAAGTGGTTAGTCAAGCGTTTGTGCATGCATGCGTTATATATATATATATATATATATATATATATATATATATATATAAGTTGATGATTTTCCCTTGCAAAAAAACAAAACATGTCAATAATAATATTGGTACTTTTATTTAGAAAGTTAAATAACATTTCAGTTGACTCAGTCGCAGCGAGAATTTCGTAAGTGGCTGATGATTGTGCACACCGCATGAAACCTAAAGTAGCGGACTTCTAATGTTTCATTATCTGATATTATTCAGGTTTATTTCTTTATCCCTGCAATGATGCAGACGCATCGAGCACTTTTTTTTTTCTTTTCTTGCACACAGACTTCACAATTATAAATTCGGTGGCCAATTCAACTGGAAAATGTTTTTATACATTACATTTTGAGCATTTTAAGCGTATTTCTCTAACGGAAATCCCGCTATGATATTGCCGTTTTTAATCTGTGTTATTATTATATACTATATTTGTTATCGAGAAGTTTTTAAAAAATTTCTAAAAAAGTATATTATGAAATAATGAAAGTTTTTTTTTATATATATACTAGCAAATATATGCACTCTCCGGGTGCAAGTATTTAAGTTTTAATGTAATGAAATATCGTATTAAATTAGAAAGTCTAATAAGAAGGCAGATAAAAAGATATGTAACAGAGTGGGGGTATAATAGAAAAATAGAAATGAAACTTACTCTTCTATCACTCCCGTCTTTCATTGCTGAATTTTACTTATTTAACTATTTAGTTAAATTAGGAAATAAAGAATAAAATGACAGTTTTCTTGTTAATGGATTTCATTTAAGATTCATTGAAGAGATTTTTGCTTATATTCATTAAAATAAAACCAAACAATTAGAAATTAAGAATACTAAGCACATTTTTAATATCAATATGCAAATTAGCCTTCCCATTCACACTGTAAACCGCTATTTTTTGTATATATAAATACAATTGCATGTTATTAGTATGTAGATATGGACAACACTAATAAAAAGGTGAAGCAATTTTAATAATAATTGAGGTTTAAATATAAATAAAATCATGGAGAATGTGATGTAAATAACGAAGGGAATTTTGACTTGAGTAGTAATATAGTTTCGGTTACAGACAGAAAAACACACAATCTCCATTATAATAAGAATAAATATATATATTGTACATTTATTTGTGTACGAGTTAAACTATATACGCAAATCTTCATGTACCTTTTTGAGCACTTGTGTTGGTTCAAGAACATCTAATCCTTGCCCAGAGACTTAACTTAACGGGCATCTGTTTTGTACATGTTTAGTATTGACACACGTTTAACACTCATAAGTATCACAAAAAAGACAAAAAACTTAATTAGTTTTTCTCTAGTTTTATAAGCAGGGACTCTTCTTTCTCAATGAAGCTTAAAACATTTTGAATAACTTTCGTGTGTGTATATATATTATATATATATATATATATATATATATATATTATATTTGTGATAGTGGAAAATAATTAAGGGTCTATCATAGTTTCTCTTTTAATGATCTCATCTGTACTCTACCTCATACTTAATTAAGTTGATGTCATTTCTTAGTTAAATTTTATATATAATGCTGATGAGGCCTAATAGGCCGAAATGTACATACAGATTGATTTTCTCGATTTGCTTAGCCTTACATTTGAATAGGTATTCCTGCCTAATTAATTAATTATTAATTAACTTTCAAAATTAGGTACGACTTCAATTAAGCACATATTCTCCCAAAAATTGTCGGCTAAAAAAGCCATATCAAAACACATCGTTTGTGTATTTACTTCTTATATATATATATATATATATATCTTTATGAACCGTTATTGAAACCTAGGTTGGTAGTTTCTGACCCTTTACGCTTTATTTTATATATACATATGTGGGTTCCTAAACAATTTTTCTACGTGTAAATGCATAGTTAATCGAAAAGATATTTTATTAATTTTTTTATTTGTTTAAAACTTTAGTCTATAAATTAGGATTCAAGTAAATAAGCTGTAGTTCGGTGTATTAAGCTGTTTGGTGTATGAGTAGTCTTGATTATAAATAAAAAAGAATAAATAATGATTAATTTGTCTTTAGCTTGAATCTGCGAAAAGGGCATCTTGAAAACTACCAAATTATTTACTAAAATAGAAGAATAAATCTCATTACCACGAAATGGGAATGAACTTAGAGCGTAATTGACTTCAAGGCAATTTTTTTATTTTATTTATAACATGACCTTTTGATTAAAAGGTAAAACAATAGATATGGTTTTTTTTATATATATATATATATATATATATATACATACTTACTTTCAAGCTTAGAGCTATTGTTTTTCTTATCCTGTTTTTTTGTTTTATTAATCTTTTTAATACTTAAGACATATTTTAATTTAATTGCCAATTATACATTTCAAATTTCAATAAATTTACCTTTTTTTTAAAATTCAAACATCAAAGGTAATTTAGGGTGTCTAGAAAAAAATTGACATAATTTGAAATGTGAATATCTAATTAATTCTAGTTCCTAAGTAAATGAAATAGGTTTCATGTTAAATAATAAAATTTTTATTTATCAAAATTTAAACAAGATAATCAGAGGGATGTAGAATTTATAACGGATTTCTCAAAACCTAACACTGTTTAAGGTTATTTTAACACACAAAATGCCTTTTCATTACTTGTAAATCTAATTCTTATCCCTGAACAAAAAATGAATAAAAAAATTAAAAAAATAAAATAATAAATAAAAGTAGAAAGGTTTAAAGATTAAACTTAAATGTTATCGGTTATTACATATTCTGTTAAAATTTAAGTGAATATTGAATACTTTTTTTATTAGACAACGAAATGAAGTTAATTTTTTTGGAACACACTGTACTTACGGAATTATTTTATTTCCCTCTATAGACATTTTAGTTCTAACCAAAATCTTAATGCAATTTAATATAATCTAGCATTCCATAATTTAATTAACATATGTACCACTAGAAGCGGCTAACCGACGTCACCTGAGTAGAGGGAGATATAAAATTTACTCTCGCAGATCCATTGATATACTTCTTTCCATAATTGATGTTTGTTTTAATCAAGAACGCCATCAATCACTTCCCCTCTCTTACTAGTCAAATCCTAATTTTTAAATATTTTCACGAATACAAATAAAATCTTCATTATTTTAGCCCAAAATGCAAGCTCTATTGATAGTGAATGCGTATATGTATATTCAGTTTGTAGTTATTATTTTATTTTCGTAGTTTCCTCCGGACATACATACATACATACATACATACATTGTCCTTTATATATGTATAAAGTAGATAGATAATTTCACCTCTTTAGATAATTATCTATCTCCTATAATAGTTGTTAGATTACTTATAAGAAGTTTATATACAAATATGATATAATATGGAGGAGAGTTAAATATAATATATCTCTTTCTCTAAACATTAACATAATGATAATGAATACAATAAATTAAAAAAATATTGTTTATATCTTATAACAGATTTTGTATAAGAAG
The DNA here is from genome assembly GCA_023376005.1 of Doryteuthis pealeii. Lineage (NCBI taxonomy): Eukaryota > Metazoa > Mollusca > Cephalopoda > Myopsida > Loliginidae > Doryteuthis > Doryteuthis pealeii. The sequence goes on from CM042146.1 coordinate 28,210,377, forward strand.
TTTATAAACAAATATAACATATTATGGGGGAGGGTAAATATAATATATCTTGTTTCCAATAATTGCTAATTGTTGCTCATATCATTGACAATTATTCTATTCTAATTTTACATATAACGAAATAACATTATCTAAATTTTATAACGTTATTGATTTATACTAATATTTCGCAAAATGTATGATTTTATTTGATTTTATTCAATCATAATTAAAATTAGTTTTTTTAATATAGAAATATTAATTAAAATTAGGTAATGGTTACAACAGAAACATTATAGTAGATCATCGTGATGAGAAGAAAATAAACATTTATAGTATATTTAATCATATGTTATATTATTTGTTTATTTTAACAAATTCTATCTTTTTAAAAATATCCCTTTCGATTTATCAATCACAATCAAACGTCTAATAGTGCACCCTTTTCATTGCAACTCGTGTTACGTAGAACTACACAAATCTTTTTGCTGTCTGATGATTGTGCACACCACAGGAAATTATAATTAAGGTGAATAGTGCTTCTTTTTTAAATAAATATCCAACTCTGTCGATTGGAAATATAAACAGATTTTTAAAAAACTTCCAAAATGTAAATATTTGTATTATCATATATTCATATACTAGAAGTGGCTACCAAGCATCACCTGGGTAAATGGGTTTAAAAAAACGTGGTTTAATCATTAGAAAGTTAGTCTCGCAGATCCATTATTATTATTGTATTATTATCTATATTTTAATTTTTAGATATCTCCGAGAACATAAATCAAATCTTCGTAATTTTTCCTCAAAAAGTAAGAACTGTTGATATTTAATGTGTGTATATATATTTACTTTGTCGTTAATTGTTGTATTTTCTAGTTTCATCCGGACGAACATACATATACACCCACTGCCCTTTATATATATGTATATAGATAGATAGTAAGAGTTTTAAAGTTATACTTTTTTTTTTCCTTTTTATATACACAATAACTTCTGTTGATATTATCGTAAACAATTCAGTGTGCTCACTTTTTGTTTGTTTATTTTTGTATATGTATTTCACGATTATCATATAATTTATCAATATTATTTCTAATGTTTACATTGTGCAACTGTTTGAATTACATGAATTTATAGTGATGTATATTTTCCCGAAATGATATATAATTAAGAGTTTGTTTCTTGAAATAACAATTCCCATAAAATATTACTTGGGGTGTCGAATTAAATTGACAAATATTTGTCTGAATTTTTACATGAGGCTTGATAATGTGTATCATTTGGATTATTCGGTCTATTCTTCTCATAGTTATTGTTATATACACAACGTTTCGGTCGATATGCTCTCCGACCTTCTTCATGTCGAACTTGTGTACATAACAAAGATAATGATTATAATCCAAATAATATAAATTGATAATATAGTAGATATCCGATAGAACTGTTAATATAGTTTTAAGGTTCAAAAATATTTTAAATAAATTCTATTCATATTTGTTCGCTAGCAAGTTAAGGTTCTTAATTTCTTGGTTTTTATAGATGTCGAATAGGATATATAGTGTCTGATGATTGCGCACACCGCAAAAAAACTAACAGTCTTTTGGTATTCATAAGGTGATATTATTCTGAGTTTTATATCTGTTCTGCCGTAGTAGTGTGGATTACTTTCGTTCTTGTAATATTTTCTCATTTGCATTTGTCTTTTTATTATTGTCTCTTTAGGCTTCATATATATATATATATATATATATATATATAACCTAAAGAGAAACTACATACCTTGATTTCTCCTAACGGATCATCAGGATAATTCTGACTGAATAATTTGGTGCCAAATACATTTTATTGTTAAGAACGGCCACAAGAAAGTTAATTATTTGGCTATACTTAGTGCACTGTAACATATTTAACTTGGTCAACCCTTTCGGTGTTTTTTTCTTTTGGTCATTACACTCTGAAACCGGTTGATTATTTTCAAGTGGTCCAAATGTTTTTCTCTTTTCTTTTATATATTTTATTTCTCCATGCATCAGTAACTATTTTGTTATTTACAACTTGTACTGTCGGGAGTTTTTCTTTTTCATTGCGTCAGGGTTTTAAAACTATTTTAGATAGCTAACAGTATTATTATTATTATTATTATTATTATTATTATTAAATCATAGAATACTTCCCTTATTAAATATTTATTTATTTGTAATTAATTATAATGTAAATTCTAGGATGTGAATATACACCGAGCTTAATGTCCGCCAAAGCGGAGCATTTAAGTGATCCTTTATAATATAGATTCTTTTTTTATGGTTGTGTTTTGCATTATTTAGACGTTTTTGCAATGGTTTCATTATTATTCAGCTTCATTCTTCTACACAATTTTTTTTTTTATTTCTAATTTGTGATTATTATTATAATTCTTGGAGAGTTTTCCACACAAGTTTTAATTTGGGGTCTTTCACTGGAATCTGAATGATAGCACGTCTCCTCGGGTCTCAAGGACTCTGCGAAGTATCAATGCTGATTTTAATAATGCCGTGGTCTTTACACTCACGTTATCATTATTATTTATTATCATTATTGCTATTATCATCCTTTATTATTATTATTATTATTATGTATTATTATGTATTATTATGTATCATTATTAATTATATCGTTATGAACTGTAAATTTATGTAAATATATTTTTAGATCGTTAGCATAATTCTTAACATAATTGACATTGCTTCTGAAAACAAATCTTGCAATTAACGCGTGTCTTAATTGGATTTTAAAAACATTGATTATATTTTAATTTTAATCCAAAGGATCTACACCGCAAACACATTTTAACATAAAAAAACTCTTTTTATCTCTGTATGTATATACTAGAATCAGCTATCCAGCGTCGCCTGGGTAGAAGGAGAGTAAAAAGACACTGGTGTATTAATCTGTTTATTTTAGAGATCTACAAATGCTGGACATTTTAAGTAAAATTTCAATGCTATTTCTATGTATATTTTAATTTTTAAATATATACGAATATAAATCAAATCTTCATAATTTTTGCACAAAAATCAAGAACCGTTGATATTTAATGTGTATATATATTTACTTTATCGTTAATGGTTTTATTTTTGTAGTTTCCCCGGACATCCACCCACCCATACATACATACATATAGCTGCCCTTTTTATGTATGTATGTATAGATAGATGTAATGTTGTCAAAACATTAAATTACAAGAAAGCTTTAGTTAAAATAATGTGTTGTTTCTTAGTTTAATGATATAGCTGATTCTCTCTGAAAGGATCTCAAATCTTAACAAATTGTTTACAAACTAACGTTAAGGTTTTTGTTTTTTTCATGGGTAATGATGAAATTCACTAGCAATAAAAATGCATTTTGTGTATTAGAATATGCTCAAACACAGTCAAACAAGAGTGTAAGACTTCATGAAATAACTTTTAAATAGTACTTCCCTCTAAGTAACTTGTTTGAATTTCGATAGATAAATCTTTTTTTTTTTTTCCTTTTTTCATTCAACATGAAGCCTATTCAATTCCTTCTGACTGGCAATTGTAATGACTTTGATATTCACATTTCAAATAATGTCAAATTCTTCTGGACACCCAATATTTTTTATTTGTAATCTAACCTAAATTATTTTAGAACGATCACACTAAAGATATAAACAAGAGAGACATTTTAGATAGCCACTCATAAAATAAAAAATAAATTCTGAAACTTTTAACTCGGCATTATTCCAGAATAACGGTCAAATTCCAATAATTATTTTCTAAACCAGAACGTCTGGAGAATTTCATAGTCAAATTATTTTAAAACCTGGCCAGTAAAAACAGACAGACTTTTTGAATATAATTTAACTTCACCCAAACTGAAAATAGAATATATCAATTCTGCTATAAAATATTTTGAGTGTTTGAATAGATTAAATGTATTGGGGAAATTTTAAGTTTAATTTATATTTTATGCCGGATTTTACATTTTTCTGAACGATTTGAATTCAAAACATATTGCCAGATATCTTCTTGGTAGAAAAGAGATTATTTTTTGGTCATTTGTAATAAGAAATATCTAAATCATGTTTACATTTCCCAGATATAATAAGCATTGTTTGAATTTACTTTTTGTTTAATTATTTTACTGTGCTTACATTTTTTAATGTAGCATCATATTTCTAAACATTTCCAACTCTTGATTATAGCCGAAAAATTTCTTCAATATATTAAAGCATTTTTTCATTCATAAGAAATTATTAATGGCATTGTGTTTTTAATTTAAATTTGTTTTGCTATTTAACACCACTAACCAAATACTATCATCATATCGACCAAGTTACACACACACACACATACATACATACATACATACATATATATTTATATGGGTGGAGGGTTTTAAAGAAAAAGGTTTAAGAATGTCATATTAGTAGTTATATATTTATTTTTTAACCTATATGTATATATTTTCTTTACCAAATCTATTGCTCTGTATAAAATCATTAAACATTGAGCTCTCAGCTTGGACCAGACTAACTTTAACTTTCTGTCGTTTAAAAAAGGCTTACATTAGAATCATCCTAAAACCAATTAACCTGGTGATTTACCTAGTCATATATATAAATTTGCAAGGTAGTAAACTGAATTCATTTTTTTTTAAACTCGTTCACACCTATTGAAAATTGAGTTAGTTTTTTCTTAACTAAAAACGAATTATTTTCGGGTTGGGCGGGAAGATATAAAGTATCTATTTCATTTTGTCAACCTAGTTGGACAGTTATTTTTAGCATAGAACATAAAGAACTGCACGTTAATTCTCTTGGATATTTTTTCTCTGAAATAAAATCACCCGAAGTTCGTGATTTTTATTAGTTACGTTGTACAAATAAAAATCACACTACATTTTTCCTTTATTCTTGTCATATAAAATAATTATTTTTAGCGGTAACGTGTACTTAAAAAAAATTTTTTTTTAATTTAGATAATTTTTGTAAAACTACAATGCCCTAACGAAAAAGATGGTCGAAATATTCACAAAACGTTTTTTTAAATCAACGAAATATTTAAAAAACTCGATTTGTAATATCCAGACACCAGGATCAATTCTTACTGAAGGCGTTTGTTTTTCTTTCATATCTTCAAAAAGATTTTCACATTTTAAGAGAGGATTCGAAAATCTCCTCCTTATTTCAAAAGAAACCTTCATAGGATGTCGACCAGAGTAAAGTGTCAAAGTTCAGGTACTGGACATGTATACCGAAAAGGTGTGTGGTGGGGGGGGTTGTTATATTGTAAAAAGTACCTGGTACCTATTACTTAAGCATAACATTTATTATTTAGATGTAGATATAATAGAAATAATTCATTTATATATTTAGATAACAGATTAAAATGATTTATAATAAACTATTTCAATTTTTTTACATGTTAAATACACCTTACCTTTTAACTTAACTAATCAAGTCATTTTATAATTTAATAAAGATATACAGCTTGTTCAACTGTGACATATGGAAATTTGATAGATTGCAATGGATTTATCATAATAATAATTGATCAGAATAATTTTATTTATTTTGTTATTGCCAAAAAGAACTACAATGGTTAAATTACAAAAATACTAATAGTCTCATGTACTCGTTTGGTTACATCATTTTAGGAATGAAGCCGCCTCCTGTAGAGGTACCAGATACTTTATACAATATCACAATTTTTTTAAAAAGGGGACCCCTCTTTTCGGCATAAATGTCCGGTACATAAACTTTGCCCCCCACCGTGTCGCTATAGAAAAAAAATCATTACAACAGTAAATACCCGGTGCGTAGACCTTCTAATCAAACTGTACTTAATTCGTTGCGAAATTACAAAGCAGACAGTCTTCATATTTAGAGTGAGAGTGAATTATTTACTTAAATTGTCTTAGTTTCGGCACAAGGCCACAAGTTTTGGGCACCCAGTGAGAATATAACTCAGTACTAGTTATAATTATCTGTAAGACTGGCGTCGCATGCTACGCCCATATTTAGAAATAATTTTGGAAGTGGGTAGATATTGTTGGACTTTTTGTCAGGTAATCTGTAAAAATAAATCGGGAGGGATCCAACTGTAGAAATAGGGGTCTTTCTTCTTTATCCCACCTTCTATTAAAATCTAAATATGTCACCGTCAGAAGTTCTCGATTCTTTTTCTAAAAACTCAAATGTGATAATATGCTTTTTTAAAATACTAATGATTTTAATGTAATACTTACATTAAAAGCCCATCTATGGGTTAAATAGAAAAATGTATTTATTAAAAAAATTGAGTATCCATTAAGAATGAATTTATTTGAAAACTTTATCGGCATTAAATGACCCACTGAGATTGATATGCCGTAAAAAAACTAGCCATCGCCATATTACATTAAAAGGGTTTTAAAAAGGCATATTATCATATTTTAGTCATCTGCATACTTAGAATTAAAAACTTGTTTTAATTTCTAAACTATTTGCTAATTATTACTATAGTTCTTATATATATATACCTACAAACTGGGAGGGGAATTTTAACTGATAAATACACACATCTGTATATATGTAAAGGCCGCCAGAATTAATTTGAGTTAAGGTAGTGTGGACATGGAGTCAACACTTGTTTAATTGCATAGGCGAAAAACTGTCAGAAACCAGGTGTTGACTCTATGTCAACGCTACCTTAACTTAAATATAAAGACTCTATCAATGACATTGAGCACTGTCTACTTAAAAATATTGCACCCAAACTATCTACAAATATATATATAGTTGTAGATTTTTTTTCCTAACACGGTTTCGCTGTTCAAAGTACACCTTCCTCTTGAGAACTAAAAAAATTAGGTAGTTAATTTTCTATATACTTGACTCCGAATACAGCTTAAGCGATTTCATCAATCCAACAAAAACAATATAACGTAGTGAATTTTAATTACACAAATTTAATGTTGTAATTTAGATAATAAATCTATTTCCAGTCTATTTAAGTAAATAATTTTGTGGGGTCTGCAGTCGCACTGAACGGCATTTGTTTTTTTTCATTATGACATATATATTAGAATCCTTCACTTATTTCAGAATACACGCATCTATACAAACATTGACTGCATTTTGGGTAATCAAAAGTATATAATAAGTATACCCAAATTTTCGTCTGCTTTTCATTTTAAAAACGAATTAGAATTAATTAAATAGTTTATTTAAGGTCAATTTTTGTCTAAGTCGAAAAGTAGTAAGATAATGAGCATCAGAAAAAAAAGAAAAGAAAAATAATATTACACATGCAATTTATTTTAAATACATTGAAAACTATTTTTTCGGTCAATTTTGCTAAAATATGGTCGTAACCGTTAAATAAAGATGGCGTAAAGTCCGTGTTTACAAAATAAATTTAACCCTCCCGATTGAAATCTGATAATTATGTGATTTTTACTAATTTTTTTAAACGGGGGTGGGGCGTCTTTTTTTTTTTTTTTTAAAAACACGGAATTTTCGATGAATTGGGTATACCTAGTATATAAAATTCAATATATAGCAAATGTAAACACGAAAATACCTAAAAAACATTTCAAAGATTATGAATGAATATTTAGAATATTCTAATGATTTAAAAAACTTTTTTACCTGTCAAATATCAAATCAATTTAATAATGAAACTTTCCTCTTGCATTTTTTCAAAAGCAAACCTGCCCATAAACTTAAATATATATATATATATTTAAAGAATTTTTGGTTTTTACCTTTTAGAAAATTCACTTAGAATATCTAATTACGTGGTATTTTCTAGAAAGGATTATTCACAAGTAGGACCTGTAGATATACCAGGTATGATAATTCAATTATTACAACGTTTGATATATCTACTTAAGAGCTATTTCAAAATACTTCAATAAGTAAAAAGTATAATAATCTTTATTTAACTCTCTCTAACTCTTTTTTAAAAATTTCTTTCCTTCTATTTAATCTTTTCATTATGTTCGATTGAAACAGTTATCGCTTCCACGCGCTAACCCCTTTCTCTATATTTCTGCTTTTTTTGTTATTATATTTTTCTGTATAGCATGTTCTTTTACTTCTTTCTTTCTCTACAATAAGAATGGAATGGACCATTATTTAGCTGAGGTGACGACATTAATAAGAAATAAGAATTCGTTGTATAAGCGACACCAGATAATTATTTACTTTTTTGGACGATTTGGACGGTCTCAATTTTTAAATCAGAGGGTGTTGCAAAATGATGACTGTCGTAATTTTAAGTAACACTATATAGTTAATTGCCTTTGTAAAATCTAATAGTATAGTTTTAATAGTATAGTACTGATTTAAATTCACTCTCTTCCAAATGTTTGTGTATTTATAAGTTTAATATTTTCAGTTCAATAATTTTAGTTAAAACAAGTCCATCGAATTTAATCCATACATAAACTTGTATTTATTTATTTGCACATAAAACTGAACAAAACACGATATATATGTATCTATCTGTTAAATTCTAATGTTCAGCTACTATACATACATATGCCCCTTAAATGTCTTATAAGCACAAGCATTTTAGTTTTAATATAATTAAATATTACATTGAATTAGAAAGACTACTGAAATTAAATAAGAACACAAAAATGATTAATTACAGTATTATATATAAAATGTACTAAAAACATTATTCTATATATCAACTCCAGCCAATTAATTTTACTTTATTCTAATTGATTTCAATATAAAATTATACATAAGATTGCTTTTAATACATTTAAGAATAAAACAATAATATTAGAAATCAATAGCACCAAGTAATTATTTATCAAACCCAGTTTTATTAAAACCGGTATGCAAATTATTCACACCATATACTATGTAAACATTCATTTCTTAATGATTTATAACACACGTCGCAGGATTTTAAATAAATTATTATATGTTGTTTTGAGGCAATTTATCTTAGCTATACTTTAATAGAGACAATGTTGATAAATAAGATGCTAATTAAGATTAGATTAATAACCAACGAGGATATAACGTAAATAACTAAGGGAATGATGTAGTTGGTGGTGACGTAGCTTCGGTAGGTAGATAGACACCGAATCTCCATTATAATAAGATGTAATTATATGGTTCGATTGTAACTAGTGAAAAAAACTTGCTGGAGCTTTTAAAACGCCATAGAGAAAATATATCTTATTACATCTAAAAAAATTTGCATTCTTTTTTTTTTTTCTTTTTCTAGCTGAGACTTTTTTTGTATCTAGGATTGAATCTCTGGATAAGAAAGGCTAGAACATTTCTCTTAAATTCAATTCTCACTAGTTGCCACATTCTATTGACCTTGTGTCAAACTTGATAAATATTAGATTTAATTTTTTTTTCTAAATTCTTCGTTTATTCTTATTTGTTTGTGTCATTTGTTTATTCAAGGAAGTAATGCTGTTTATTTGTATATTTTGAATATTGATTGTTCATATAAAAGAAATAGTTGTCAGCTGTCAATAAGACTGCTCTTTAATTAAACAACATATCTGGAATTAATTTCTTCCAAAGTATCTAAGTTAATCTTGTTTATTCAAGATTATATTTATTACTGATTATTAATTAGTAGTAGTAGTAGTATATATATATATATATATATATATATATATATATATGTAATGTGTGTGTGTTATACGCTATTGAGCACTTTGTACCGGTGGTCCCTGGTGGTGTTGATTCTTCTATTTAGGAAATAGTGTAATATTTACATTGTTATCTACCTCTTATCGACTATTTGGATAACTAAAATTGACTCTCAAAATTGATTCATTTGCAAATTGGACTGGAAATCGGTTTATTTTCTCTCAGTTAAATTATTTTACGTGTATAAAAAATAACTTTATCGTATTTTTGGGGGTTTGTACTTGAAAATATATTTATAAATCTAACAGGTATTTTTAGATTACGCTAGTATACCACACACACACACACACACACACACACACATATATATATATATATATATATATATATATATATATATATATGAGAAGTAAATACACAAGCGATGTGTTTTGATATGGCTTTTGTACATAAAGAGATTGCTTTTTCTCGATTTGTTTAGCCTTACATTTGAATAGGTATGCCCGCCTAATTAATTAATTATTAATTAATTAACTTTCAAAATTAGGTACGACTTCAATTAAGCATATATATATATATATATATATATATATATTCTGTAGATAATATGGGTATTATATTTGTAAGTAGACAGTGCTGTATATCGTTCATAGAGCATTTATATTTGAGTCAAGGTAGCGTGAACATAGTCAACACCTGTTTACTGACAGTTTCTCGCCTATGCGAGATCACATAGACGAGAAAGTGTAAGTAACCAGATGTTGACTCCATGTCCATGCTACCATAACTTATATATATATATATATATATATATATATATATATATATATATACTATTTTCTTTGATAGTACATTAATAAATACATACATATACACACCCCAATATTTATACATATATATAGTGTGTGCTTTCTTTGGCTAGTACATTAGTACACTTATTTGTGAAGTTAAGTGATGCTAGTTACTTGTGATATGATTGAGCATAGGAGACGGTTAGACGACTTATGTATTTTAACTGTACCATATAAGTAACTAGGTTTATAATCACCAATCATTTTAGGTAACTTTTCTTTCTATTATAGATAATTTAGACTTCCTCATTAAAATAAATATCTTCTTTTTTAATCATTTATTCATATGTATACAAATAGAAACCTGATACCTTCAGTGATTTTTGTGGCCGACAATAATAAAGCATTATTATTATTATTATTATTGTTCTGATGGTTATCATCTTGCAACACCCTCTGGTTAAAAATGAGACCTTCCAAATTGTACAAGATGAAATGCAAAATTGTAAACCCTAATAAGCTTGTGTTGCTTATCCATCGAATTCTTATTTCTTTTTGAGTGTCATCACCTCAGCAAAATAATTGACTATTCCGTTTTTATTGTATAGAAAGAAAGGAAGGTAAAGAAAAAAATGAGAAAGGGGAAAGAGAGAGCGGGTGTACGCACGGAAGCGATAACGCTAATCTGTTTCAATCAAACATAATGAAAAAGGAAAAGAAGGAAAGAAAAAAAGTGAGATAGTTAAATCCAGATTATTATACTTTTACAAATTGAACTATATCCAATAGCTCTTAAGTAAACATATCAAACGTAATAATTGAATCATTATACTATGATATTACTACAGGTCCTGCTAGTTATTATTATTATTATTATTATTATTATTATTATTATTATTTTCTTCCTGCCTCTTTTACGTCGTCTTTCCTCTCCTTCCACCATATTTCGTTTGACATACATTTCGGATGTGTTAAAGGCTGTAGTCACATCTTGATACTCAGCCTTGGCCAACCAGACTGGCTTTTTCAACAGAGAAGCAAGCCAGTCGTCAGCCAGCAAGCAAGCGAGCGAATGTTCTGTGGAAGCGAACAGTGCCAAGAACGCGTCCGCCTTCGCCAAAAACCAATGCTGTCAGTTCGTGTAGCAGACCTTCAACTACAAATCAGACTCCTAGAATATGTTACACTGTAATGTGATATCCAGCAACTAATTCGCCGATGTGTTATAGAGTGAAAATCGCTCTATACCAAACTCTCTCTCTCTCTCTCTCTCTGTCTCTCTGTCTCTCTCTCCTCCCCGTCTTAACCCTCACCTGTTAGTAAAGACCCTGGCTAGATTTAAAATTTAAGATCTCTTCAATAAATATATCATTGTTGACTCGGCGCGGTAATTTTTTTTTTTATGGGTGAGTGCTGCAATTTTTTCTAGTGAAAGCATTAAATCCTTCATTATTGTTGTTTTGTCAGCCATATTGGTAAACGGGCTTGGTATACTGTGAATTGAGGGGCGTAAATTTTACCATAGTCTACTGGACAGATGTTAGTGGAATATGAAATGAAGTCCAATGTATATATCTCTTATTATAATGGAATTGTGCGTTTTTCTGTCTGTAACCGAAACTATATTTGTTGTTTACATAACATTCTCTATGATTTTTATTTAAACCTCAATTATTAATAAGATTGTTTTACATCATTAAGACGGTAATCATATCACATACTAATAACATGCAATTGTATTTATATATACAACAAAATAGTGGATTACAGTGTCAATGGGAAGGCTAATTTGCATATTGATCTTAAAAATTTGATTTTAATAAATATATGCTTAGTATTATTGATTTCTAATAGTTTGGTTTTATCTTATTGAATATGAGCAAAAATCTCAGGAATAAATCTTAAAAGAATTCCATTAACAAGAAGAAATAACTGTAATATTATTCTTTACTTCCTATTTTAACTAGATAGTTAAATTAGGAAAATTTACCAATGAAAGACGGGAGTAATGGAAAATGATGGAAGAGTTAGTTTCAAAGTTGTTCTATTTTTCAATCATACCCCCTCTGTTTCCAAATCTTTTTATCTGTATTCTTATTCAGTTGCATTAGCCTTTCTAATTTAATATGATATTTTATTATATTAAAACTTAAATACTTGCACCCGGAGGGTGCATATATTTGCTAGTATTTTTAATTTCTAAACTGGGATTAATACTTTTAATAAAAATGAAACTCTAAGGAAAACATAATTTAATACCGTTAATTCATTTATAAGTTTTTAAAAAATTAAAGGACAGCATTAATTGATTTGTATAGATCAAAAGTGGTTGCGTAATGATCCAGTTATACAGTTCTTGACTTTAGCGTTTTTATTTTAAGGGAAATGAGATTATATCAATTATATAACTCATCAAGCCCTATACAGAAATTAATTGAACATTACTATTCGCTGGTAATTTTGCCGAGTATTTAACGATATTTCTATTTCGGAGTAACAATTTTTTTTAAACCCTAAAAAACAATAACTTAAAACTACACTTTTGCAGTTCTGAATTCAAAAACCTGTATAACTGGATCACTACTCAACAACTTTGAATCTATACAACATCAATTAATGCTGTTCATTAATTTCTTTAAAACTTATAAATCTATTAACGGATTAATGTATGTTTTCCTTACAGTTTCAGTTTTATCAAAAGTATTAATTCCAGTTCAGAAATTAAAAATATATACATTAAACTTTATTTCATATTCCACTAACATCTGTCTAGTAGACTAGGTAAAAATTTTCGTCCCTGAATTAACAGTCTATCAACTAAGATTCCAAGTCAAACGTTGACCGTGAAAGTCAGAGTTGAGGATAATTTATGGCGTATCATGTTTTTAAGTTCTTGTAAAATCCGATATTCAGATATTTATGGCTATTCGATATTTTGTTGATAATATTATCAATAATTTTGACAAATCTATTTGAATTCGTCTTAGCAGGTTGTATGGAAGATCAGATACATATGTAAAAATAAACTTAAAAGGAAAACCTTTAGATGACAGGAGAATAGTCTGATCAGCTGATAACAAAATAATTCAGTTCAGATATCTATAGATCACTAAGATTGTCCAGTTATATATACATACATAAGAAAGACATACATACATAAGAATACCCACCACACACACATATATATATGTATAGGAAAAATAGTTACACGAAAATACACACACACACACATATACATATATATATATACATACATATATATATATATATATATATATTATATATATAATAATAAAAGGTGGCTTACCGGTGAAAATGGGTACGATCGTTGGAGGTGCAAAATCCAGGGGTTAAGTCAGCGATATAACAAATACAAAGTGCTCAATACGAAGTAGAGCAAATTTTTTAAAAATGGATACAAAAGAAACCTACTCGAGTTTCACTATAAGGATCTTCAGGGTTAAATCCACTGAATTAATCGAGGTACCGATTAATTGCAGCCGATCACACGTCTAATCGGTAACTCGATTAATTCAGTGGATTTAACCCTGAAGATACTTATTGAGTAACTCGAGTAGGTTTCTTTTGTATCCATTTTAATATATATATATATATATATATATATATATA
>CM042146.1:28229395-28259395 GCA_023376005.1 Doryteuthis pealeii
TGCAGCTCCCATCTAGTTTATTCTCCAGGCGTCTCGTTAAGGTTCAAATGGTGCCGCCATACAGCAGCACCGATACAAACACAGCTTGGAAGAATTGTCGTTTTAATTTATCAGTTAGATCGGATTTCCATATGACTGATATCTGGTTATAGCCGACCATGCCCTCCGTATTCGTGCATTAATATCACTTTCTGTGGATGAGATATTACTACCTAGGTATGTGAATTGTTCTACTAGCTTTAAAAGCTTACCGTCGAGTGTAGAGATGTCTCATTTCATTTTAAAACACATGAACACAGTTTTATCGGAGTTCACATAGAGACTAATGTTCTTTGCTGCCATCTCCAGGCTATGTAGTAGTGACTCTGTCTGTGTTGGTGTATTTGCAAGAAGTGCTAGGTCATCAGCGTAATCTGCATATGTGATAGTCTATGCGGGATATCGCCTGCTTCTTGCCTTTTTAGTGTGAGACCCTTTTCTTTTATAGTATCAAATGATGTTCGGAGTACATAGTCTAGTCATATTATGAATATATATGGTGCTAATGTATCTCCTTGTAGGACTCCAGCGACTATGTCAAAGATATATGTGTCGCCATCAGGTGAGCGTACCATTTCTTTAGTGTCTTTGTAGATATACTACTACATACGGTCATGTATGTATAGATTTTATGAATTCATATACACACTATAGCAGCTAAGAATTAACTTTCTCTTCTCCTCTCAAAAATATTCAACTCATACAAAACTATCCACTGTCTTGTATGTAGAGCAAATTCACCTAAATTTGTCGGTGGCTAAATACTGGTTATTGCAGATATAAAAAAAAAAACACGGTTATATATTTTACATGCGAAATAGTTCAATATGTAAAAAGTATAATAATCTTGATTTTATTTCTTTATTTTTTATCTTTTCATTATCTTCGACTAATACAGATTAGCGTTATCGCTTCTGCACGCTCACCCACTCTCTCTATCTTTCCCATACTCTCTTTCTTAATATTTTACCTTACATATATACATAGCAATAGCATAATCTTTACAGATCATTGCCGTCCCTCACAATCCTATAACTCCACCACCAGGACCTTTCCTCTCATGAGCCCTTTAATCTTTCGCCTTTTACATACATACATACATACATACATACATATACACCAACTGTTCTTTATATATGTATAAATATTCTCGATATTAAGGTAGAAGAAAGTGATTGTTATTCTCTCCTTTTTGTAATACATGTTATCATCAAATGGAATTAGAACTTATCGACCCACACAAGCAACTATTTTAACTAGCAGGACCTGTGGATATACCACAATAAATTAATTTAACCATTAAAACGTTTGATATAATTACTTAAGAGCTACTGCGAAATAGTTCAATATGTAAAATTATAATAATCTTGATTTTATTTATTTATTCATTTTCATGTTTTTATTATCTTCGACAAATACACATTAGCGTTATCGCTTCCGCGCGCTCCCCCACTCTCTCTCTATCTTTACCCATTCTTTCTTTCTTATTTTTTTCTGTGTAGTATGTCCTATTCTTTAGCTTTCCTTCTTTATGATAAAGACGGGATTGTCCATTGTTTAACTGGGGTGACGACACTCATAAGAGATACGAATTCGGCGATTAATCGACACCAGATAATCAGTATTTACATTTCATCTTGGATGATTTGGACGGTCCCATTTTTAACCAGAGGGTGTTACAAGTTGATAACAGTCAGAATATTATGGAACAAGCGTATTCATACATAGATAATAGTATTTTTTTTCTTCCCCTACTTATAAAATGGCCTTAGGTTATATAGAAAGCAACAATTTCAGGAATATGAATTTTAGCAGTTTTCTTTGGATTTTTTTTTCTTTTTCTTACTGCTATGCAAAAACATTTTACCATTCTTGTTCAATGGCCTCTTGTGTATTTTTCATTTTATTTTCATAAATGAAAAAACTGTATTCTGAATTATATAAACACTAGCAGGACTTGTGGATATACCACAGTATGATAATTTAATAATTACAACGTTTGATATGTTTACTTAAGGGCTATTGTCAAAACTCTTCAGTAAGTAAAAAGTATAATAATCTTGATTTAACTCTCCTCACTCGTTTTTTTTCTTTCTTTTTTTCCTTTTCATCTTTTCATTATATTCGATTGAAACAGTTTAGCGATATAACTTCCGCGCCCTCACCCTCTCTCTATCGTTTCTCTACGCTCTTTCTTTCTTATTATACTTTTTCTGTGTCGCATGTACTTTGTCTTCCTTTTCATTCTTTTATAATAAAAATGGAATGGTCCATTACTTAGACTTCGGATAAGTGACACCAGATAATCAGTATTTACATTTTTGCATTTCATCGTGGATGGTCTCATTTTTACCCAGTGGGTGTTGCAAGATGATAACGGTCGGAAGATTAGGGAACAAGCGTATTAATATATAGAAGATACGGTCCGTATGTTTATCTAAGCACAACAGTTTTATTTCCTAAACATTAAAAAACCCAACTACCGTCAATCCTCCTTTTCCTGTTTTGTTTTTTCAATGCGCAATAAATTAATATACTGAGGCTCGAAATTTACTCAAACAAAATCGAAAATTGACAAATATATTATTTACTAGTCCGAATGTTCATTGCCGCCAGTCATATTTAGTTTCTATGACTAAAAACGACTAAATCTAGCTGTTGGAGTAGCGGTAAAGACAGTGGGTAGTCATAACTACGTATTAGTATAATTCTAAGTGTTGGTTGGAGGGTTGGATTTTTTTGGCATGTCAACCCGTGTTTGGTTATTTTAAGCCGAAGACGTTTTTGTTTTATTATTGATGGATACTCAAGATGTTTAAAACTCATTTTTTAACTTCTTTTTTCTATTCAAAACATTGATGACAAGAACTACCAGTCGGTAGAGCGTTCGGCTAGAAACCACAAGGTTTCTAGTTCGACACCGGTTCTCGCCAACTCAGCGTATGAGTAGCACAGGGATCTGTGCGGTAAAGGAGCTGATGGTAGGTGTGGCGCTCCACCTCAGACGCTAAAATAATCTCCCTGGTCTAGCGCAAGTGAAAGGAGATAGATTCCCTCGCTGATTGGCTGATACCGACTTTAGGCCGCCCCGACAACTTTACTTACTTACTACCACTTTGGGTCATAGTGGATGTGGTTGTAATGGTTATGAAGATGTACTCCACATTCCCTAGAGCTCCAAATTGTAACTTCGCCATTAGTGTCCTGAGTATGACGTTAAACTCTAAGACTCTAGATTTTAAGATACAACTGGTTTGTTTGTTTGTTTGTTTTGTTTTACGGTACATCAACCACGGTGGGTCATTTAATGCCGACTAAGTTTTGGATTAGTAGCGATATTTTGGTAGAAAAACAAATGTGTTTATGTATAGATCTTAACTATTGTTCCATTACTTATATTTTTTAGTACGATACCACTTCTTTCAGAAAATGTAAAATCCTAGATGGTTTTATTTTTGTAAAAAGTTTTTTTTTCTCAAATTACTTGCTTGGAAGTATTTTGTTCGCACTAGATCAAAGTCTACACACTCTAGCAGTGTAAGATTCACTGTAAATTTCTCTCGACACGTAGTACATATTAGGGATTCTGTGCCCTCTTGGGCATCCCTCTCTTGGCATGTAGTACATATTGGGGATTCTGTGCCCTCTAGTACATGATACAACTGGTAACATTGTTTCTTTTTCTTTTCTTCTTTTTTTCTCTGACAGAAACAATTTGTTACTGTCTATACTCATTTCATCCATAGAAAAATGAATTTTGGGATATATTGAAACGGGAGAAATGAATTTTGGGATATATTGAAACGGGAGAAATGAATTTTGGGATATATTGAAACGGGAGAAATGAATTTTGGGATATATTGAAACGGAAGAAATGAATTATGGGATATATTGAAACGGAAGAAATGCATTTTGGGATATATTGAAACGGAAGAAATGCATTTTGGGATATATTGAAACGGAAGAAATGCATTTTGGGATATATTGAAACGGAAGAAATGAATTTTGGATATATTGAAACGGAAGAAATGAATTATGGGATATATTGAAACGGAAGAAATGAATTTTGGGATATATTGAAACGGAAGAAATTAATTTTATTCTTATTCTGAGTTTTCTTTCGCACTTTATTATACTTACTGAGAATGTTGACGTATTCATATAATAAGATTATGTCTATACATAACTAAAAACAATAGTAAGTAAAGTAATCGGGGAGGCCTAATGTCGGTATGAGCTATTTACCGAGGGAGTCTATCCACTTTTCTGTATCGACCCATGAGCCGTGTTATTCCTAGCCGAACGCTCTACCAACTGAGAGTGACCTTCGCCAAATTGGCTACTAAACACTATTTATATATAGCACTATCGCTTCCGAAAACTATATATATATATATATATAATATATATATATATATATATATTTAACGTAATTTACTAACAATAGCTCGCACGGTGACACGTGTAACCTTATTTGTTCGAATTCAATAATCATTGAAATACTTTTTTTTAAATAAATTTATCAACTAGAATATTATTTCTTTAATTTGTCATTCGAAATTGACTGATTTTAGAAACACGAGCAAGAATATAGAGTCCCGGGCATGAGCATTTAAGTTTTAATGTAATAAAATATATTAAACCAAAAAAGACCAACGAAATTAAATAAGAACGCATGTAAAATAATTATTTCAGTTATATTTTAACTGTTTTCTATATAAAGTGTATTCATAAGATTGATTTTAATACACTGGAGAATAAAACAATAATATTACAGATCAATAACACCCAGTAAGTATGTATTAAACCCGGTTTTGTTAAAACAGTATGCACATCAACCACACCATATAATATATAAACCTTTATTTCTTAGTGATATATAAAACATATTGAGGAATATTAATCGCATTAATAACATGGGCTGTTTTGAAGCAAATCTAACTCAGATTTTCATAGACATCGTTGATAAATAAGATGTATTCTATGTATTAATGGTTTTGACTATAAAATAATAAAGTCAGGGCGGCCTAATGTCGGTATCAGCCATGCAGCGAGGGAGACTATCCCCTTTTCACTAGCACTAGACCAAGGAGATTATTTTTGCGTCTGAGGTGGTGCGCTACCTACCATCAGCTCCTTACTTTACCGCACAGGTCTCCGTGCTACTCATAAGCTGAGTTGGCGAGAGGGTGGGTATCGAACTAGGAACCTTGTGGTTTCTAGCCGAACATTCTACCGACTGAGCTAACCCGGCCCCTCATTGATAAACTTACGGAATTCCTGAGGTTACTGTGACGTACGCAGTGACGTATTTTGGTTAAAGGCAGACACCAAATCTCCATTATATTAAGATATCTGTGATTATTTTCTTTTGCGTCAGTTGTATCAATGAATCTTTTGAACTATCTAAAAGTTATATTGACTTAATTTTTTTTTTTTTTTTTACAAACTTTATAGAAAAAGTGTTGGCTTTGAATTGATAGGTATTTCTATATCATTAGGGATGCCTTACGCAGTGTAACGGTTATCGAGCAAGAATACCCAGTCTATTTGAGTTAAGTGAGTTTGGTTAAATTCTCTCTGATTAGATATTTTCCGTGGCTCATCTAGTAGTGCTGTTGATGTTCTTTCGAAATTTTATTCTTCACTAGTTTTAGTCTTATTGTTATTTACTTTGCTTTTCACTTCGGCTCTACCGTGTAAGTTTGAGTGACAGCAAGGCTAATCAGGTCTCCAGGACTCTGCTGTAGTATTGTGTTCCGGTATAGTTTTATTAGTTTGTAATTGTAATTCTAATAATTGATCCTAATAATTAATAATAATGAATAATAATAATAATGATAATAATAATAATAATAATAATAATGATAATAATATAATAATAATTCCAGAATAATAATATAATGAATAATAATTAATAATAATAATAATATAATAATAATAATATAATATAATAATAATAATAATGATAATAATAATTTCCAAATAATAATAATAATAAATAATAATAATATCCAGAATAAATAATAAATAATAATAATAATAATAATATAATAATAATTAATAATAAATAATAATAATAATAATAATAATAATTATAATATTATTATTTTATTTTTCACTCCTTGTGAGTTTTTAAAAAAATTTTTTTAACTAAGCGGAATCCATCACTGGAGTCTGAGTGACAATAATCTTTTCATGTCTCCAAGTCTCTTCTGAGTATTATTGCTGATCTTAACAATGTTGTTTCTGGATGCTCTGAATTTTTTCTCTGATTTATTTTCGAAATTTTTACGGACCATTCTAAGCGCGCCAATTACAGTTGGTATCTATTATTATTATTTATTTTGTGAGTCTTTCACATTAGTTTTTTTGTGTCTTTTTATATTGTCCGAGTGACAGTAAGTCTCATCGGGTCTTCAGGAGTCTTCTGGGTATTTTAGCCGATCTTAAAAAAATATTGTTATTTGGAAGGTCTTTATCCTCTGATATTCAATTCATCTAGACTCTTATTATTTATCATTATTTATTTTTATTGTATTTCTTTTATTTATCTACTTATTTGCTCATAGATGCTATTTATATCTTATACGAGTTTCTCCCACTGTAGTAGCTGGAGATCTTTACTGAAAACTAAGCTACATAAAGTCTCCAGGACTTTCCTCAATATCCTAGCTGATCACAACAGTACAGTAGTCTGCCGGCATCAATTTTTCCTCTGATTTTCAGTTTTCCTAATTTTACAGGTCAAGTCACGTTAAAAGCATCGGTTCCCCGCAAGATCACTGAAGTTTAAGCTGCGATGAGCCTGTTCGGCATTAAATTACCCGAAAATGGTTGATATAAAAACAACCAAACCAATGTTTTAGGTTAATTGTGATTAATCTGTATGATTGCTATTTCTTTATAATGGAGTTATTGTCTGTAACCGAAACTACGTCACAATAACCTCAAGTTTATAAATGAGTTTTTAATCTATAGTCAAATCATTAATAACTAGAATAATCTTAAGACAATGAAAGATTTGACTCAAAAAGTTGATTAATTTTAAATCCAGCAATATGTTTTATATATCACAATAAATTTATAATATTGTGTGTAAAAATTTTTATTTTTATTGTCTCAAATTTTATTATCATAAAATAAAATATATCTTTGAATTTTAATAAATAATTTTTTTTTAAAATCGTATTTTTCATTCTTATTATCAGTCATAACGCACAACCAACACGCATTTTCATGGACACGCGCCTGACAACATACGCGCATTTACAAAAAAACAACCCCGCATTCACGTAAACATGCAACAATACAGTTATATAAAATACCATCATTTTCAAAAAAAAAAATTCATTTAAAAAGAAATGCCATAACTAGACTATTTCAGTTCAAGTAATCTTTTGAAAAAGATATATTATCTCGAAAATTCAAGAATAAAATACAGGTTAACACACAACATCATTGTTACCGTATTATTATTTTTTCTTTACACCCGCATTGTGATAGCCTTCTAAATCAACCTCCTAACCAATATATACACAATGCTTCAAGCAAATTATAAAACTCTCTTATATTTTATTATAGTAGGAAGCGCGTGGTGTAATGGCTTAAAATCATGGGAAATGGACTCGTCGCCCCCAAGTTCAAATCCTCGGCGTGGTAATTGCATTTCACTTAGCGCTAATACCCTTGGGAAAGGTATGAATCCTACTTTCCCTCCAGCTATGGGTAAATAGTAGGGCAGACTGGGCTCTTTAACCTTGGTTAGGCAACCGGTCTAGGAGAAGAAAAACTCTGAATTCAAACCTGTTAAACTCCGCTTAAGAAATTGACCTTGTATCGCATCCTGCTCGTGCGGAGGGGTTGGTATATATATATATATATATATATATATATATATATATATATATATATATATTATTAAAACTTATACATACGCGCGGAGGATGCTAGTTTGTATAAATACATTTGATATACTGGTATTCTCTCATTTAATTTCAATACATGTGTTATATACAGAGTTTTATCTAGAATCTAGCACGAGGCTTCGAACAAACCAAAATGGTTGATTTGACAACAGCCTCAAATAAGATGCATACCAGTTATAAATTAAAAACTAGCATTTCTTATTGCTAATTATTTTTATTGATTGATACAATTAGATCAATCCGAATTTTTTCAACCCATTATCGATCGGGTAATTAAAGAGTTATTGACTGTTAATCATACTCATCCAATTAAAATTATCAATAATACTCACACACAGACACATACACAGACACATACATATATATATATATATATATATATATATATATATATAGTACAATTTACGTCAATATACGAAATGAGACTGAATGTTGTCTAATTGGTTAGAAGGATTCAATATATATATATATATATATATATATATATATATATGCACGCACACACAAACAATATACTCTCTCTCTCTCTCCATATATATATATATATATATATATATATATATATATATAATAACTCTCATACCATGTATATAGTCCCATCTATGGGTTAAATAGAAAACTGTATTTAAAAAAACTATTATCCATTAAGAATTGATTTATTTCAAAACTTTATCGGCATTAAATGGCCCACTGAGGTTGATATGCCGTAAAAACCAAACCAAACCATATATATATATAATATATATAATATATATATATCAAACTTGTGTTAAACCCTTGCGGTAAGTCAGATTTTTGCCCCTGATGAGCTACTATGCGAAACTGTTAGTAGGTATATCTGACTCATTAGGTTTAACTTATATAATATATATACACACATACACATCATAGCACTCATGCTACATACACAAAACGCACACACACACACATACACACACACAGATACACACACACACACATATATATATATATATATATTATAATAACACTAATAACATATGTAAAACAATAACACTCATACATATATTACAGCGTATGTATTTTATGATATATAATATATATATATATATATATATATATATATCTAAAACGTACAATCTCTCTCACACACTCTCTCTCTATCTCTCTCTCTCTCATTATATATTTTATATATATATATATATATAATTTTGTCCTCTTGACGCAGTAAGTGTTAGCGAGTTAGCCTTGTAGATACCTTACCACAGAATAGTGAGTTCGATTTTCGACAGATGCGGCATGCTTGTTGCAAATGTGTGCTATTTGATTTAGATATATATATATATATATATATATATTATTATACATACATATTATTATACACACACACATATATATACATATTATTATACACACCACACACACATATATATATATATAAACCTGCGACTAATATATACGGAATAACTTTCTTTGTTGGCTTTTGTTTTTCATTATTTATTTATTTTACACACAGGTCTATGAATATCTGATAACATTCCTAACATTTGGTGCGAAAAAATAATTTCTTTTATCCTAATTCTTACAAAAATATTCTAACTGTATATATATATATATATATATATATATTAAAAGGGCAAAATAATACAATCTTTGTCTCATAATAATTGTTACATTTAATTATCTTATTATAATGAAGATTCGGTGTCCGTCTGTAACTAAAACTACGTCACTGCTTACGTCACAATACACTCAGTAATTCCATAAAATTTACAGTCAGTATTTAATTTTAGTCAAAATCATAAATATCTGGAATAGTATAAATCTTAATTATTAAGGATGTCCCTATGAAAATCTGAGTTAGATTTGCCCCAAAACCGGTCATGTTATTAGTGCGTTTGATATCCTGCAATGTGTCTTATATATCAGAAAAAAATAAAAGTTTACATGATATATGGTTTGGTTAATTTTCATACTTGTTTTTAACAAAACTGGTTTTATTAAATAATTACTTGGTGTTATCTATCTCTAATATTATTGTTTCATTTTCCAATGTATTTAAAATCATCTTAGGAATGACTATATAGAAACCAGTTTTAAATATAATTGAAATAAGTGTAAGCTTATATGCGTTCTTATTCAATTTGATTAGTATTTCTTATTCAATATATTTCATTACATTAAAACTTGAAATACATACGCCCGGAGGGTGCATATTGTTGTTAGTCTAAATAAAGGAAGCATAAGTAGGAAAGTATTCATATAAGAGTCGCTAATATACAACTAAAATTATATATGTAGGTGTGTATTTTTAACCGTAACTCAACAACGACGACACATCGTAACAAAATGTTCGTTAGAGCAATACACGTATAATTATCTTCTTTTTTTTTCAGACTAGATTGGAAATTGTCTATTTTCTAACTTAATTATATTTGGTTTGCTTTCATGCTAAACGTCATTTTTTTAATTCTTCAAATTCTCGATCTAACGAATCTATACAATATGAATGAGAATTCCTCCCCCATTCCTAAATGGAAGTTGGTTGGCTGGTTGGATTTTACGCCATGTTAAACCCTATTGGATTAGACGATTTGTTTTTTATTCCTTCTTGGGGGGTACTCATTTTTTTAAAAATTCAACATGTTTTGAAAAACATTTTGTCTATTCAGCCCATAGATGGGACCCTAACAAGTACTACCACTCTGCGTCAGAGTGAACCTGGGAGTAATGGTACTGAAAGGGTACTGCACATTCTCCAGAGCTCCATAATTGGAACTTCATAATGATATGTAGTTTAACGTCATTCCCATGAAACTAAAACCATGAACCACCGCTCATAGCACATATATGATAAAAAATGGTTGGAGCTTACGATAAGAGCACTAAATGGAAGTAACAATATCATCATTGACATATGTTACAGTGGTAACACAAGTGTAACCCTAGTTATCTATTTCATTTGATGTTAAAGATTTTTTTGGAGGAGGTAGATTTTTATATCTTGAATAACACATTCATAAAAATGTGATAAATAATAACACAAGCTTACTAACTTGAATCATTTTTTTGTTTGAGCTTAACAGAAAGCTTTACTAGTCACAGAAAACATCGTATTGTACATCTCATATATATATATATATTATATATATATATATATATATATAATATATAATGGCTGTGTGTGTGTGTGTGTAGTATATTAAGAAAATTGAAAAAACACAGAATTAAATAAGTTGAGTGGTAAGTTTATTGGTCGACGCTGCAGCGTTTCGATCTATTAATTAAATCATCTTCAGGGCATTTGTTGGTATATGGAAGGTGATAAAAAAATTTATCCCAGAATAACGAGAAATGCAAGTGATAGTCCTTTTTCAGCATCCTTTCTTCAGACTTCAAATTTTGAACAGACTGATAAACAAGGACTATCACTTGCTTTTCTCGTTATTCTGTGATACATTTTTTATCAACTTCCATATACCAACAAATACCCTGAAGAGGATCTAATTAATAGATCGAAACACTGCAGCGTCGGCCAATAAACCTACCACTCAACTTACTTAATCCTGTGTTTTTTCAATTTTCTTAAATAACTACATACCGTCGGATTCACTTCCTTTTTCATATATATATTATATATAATAATATATATATATATATACTAGTAAATATATGCACCCTTCGGGTGCAATATTTAGGTTTTGATGTAATAAAATAGTGTATCAAATTATAAACTATTTAGAAAATGATAAACTGAGGGGGTATAATCGAAAAATAGAACAGCTTTAGATTGAACTCTTCCATCATTTTCTTTCACTCCCGTCTTTCATTTTTCCTAATTTATCTATTAGTTAGATTATGAAGTATTAAAAAAAAATTTACAGTTCTTTCGTCTTGTTTATGGATTTTTTAAGATTTTATCCACGAGATCTTTGCTTCAGATTCGTTAGAGAAAACCAAACAATTAGAAAATCAATAATATTAAGCATATATTTATTAATATCAAATTTTTAAATATCAATATGCAAATTAGCCTTCTTGTTCACACTGTAAACCGCTATTTTGTTGTATATATAAATACAATTACATGCTATTAGTACGTAGATATGGTCAACAGTATTAATAAGGTATAACAATTTTATTAATAATTGAGGTTTAAATAAAAATAAAATCATGGTCAATGTGACGTCAATAACTAAGG
Organism: Doryteuthis pealeii; assembly: GCA_023376005.1. Taxonomy (NCBI): domain Eukaryota; kingdom Metazoa; phylum Mollusca; class Cephalopoda; order Myopsida; family Loliginidae; genus Doryteuthis; species Doryteuthis pealeii. Next base: position 28,241,522 of record CM042146.1, read on the forward strand.
GAATTGTGACTTGAGTAGTGATTTAGTTTCGGTTACAGACAGACAAACACACAATCTTCATTATAATAAGATATATATATGGTGCTCTTAGTCTTGCATCAGTTTTAAATCTTAAAACTTAATAACTCACTTTGTACAAATTATAGAACAATTTAGTAAACACCATGTGAAATTTAAACTTTTTCAGTTTTATTTTTTATGTGCATTTTGATTATTGCATTTCAAAAAGACTGTCATCTTTCTTGTTACATTTTAAATCTATTGCGGCACATTATATATATATATATATATATATATATATATATATATATCTTATTATAATGGAGATTGTGTGTTTTTCTGTCTGTAACCGAAATTATATTATTACTTAAGTCACAATTCGTTAGTTATTAACGTACATTCTCAATGATTTTATTTTTATTTAAACCTCAATTATTAATAAAATTGTTTTACATTATTAATACTGTTAACATTATCTACATGCTAACAACATGCAATTATATTTGTATATACAAGAAAATAGCGGTTTACAATGTGAATGGGAAGGCTAATTTGCATATTGATATTAAAAATGTGATTTTAATAAATATGTAATTAGTATTATTGATTTCTAACTGTTTGGTTTCATTTTAATGAATATAAGCAAAAATCTCTTCAATGAATCTTAAATGAAATCCATTAACAAGAAAAAATAACTGTCATTTTATTCTTTACTTCCTCTTAACTAAATACTTAAATTAGAAAAAATAACAATGAAAGACGAGATTGATGGAAGAGTAAGTTTCAGTTGTTCTATTTTTCGATTATACTCCCTCTGTTTCAAAACTTTTTATCTGCATTCTTATTTAGTTTCATTAGCCTTTCTAATTTAATACAATATTTTATTACATTAAAACTTAAATACTTGCAACCGGAGGGTGCATATATTTGCTAGTATATATAATGTGAAATAAAAGGAAATTAATCCGACAGTGTGAATTTGATATATTGAAAAAACAAATGATGTTTACAAATGCTTGGATCATCAGGAGAGAATGTGCATTCTTCTTTAACGGTCATTTCATCCCGTTCTTGTTGAATACCGATCTATTACATACGGTCGATACAGATATTCCGAGGGACCTCACAACAGTGAGGGGGGGCGATGTGCAGTTAAAACCGTTGAGAGGAAGGCCCCGAAACGGTGCACATTCTCTCCTGATGATCCCAAGCATTTGTAAACATCATTTTTGTTTTTCAATATATCAAATTCACACCACACACACACACACACATAATATATATATATATATATAATATATATATATAATATATTATATATTATTGGTATCTATAAAGTTAAGGTAGTGTGGGCATGGGTCAACCGGCCAGAGACATCTGCTAAAATTCGTATAAACTATACTGATGAGAGGTGATACCTCGAAACACGTGTCTATAGTTTACCCTATATTTATATATATATGTGTGTGTGTGTGTGTGTGTGTGTGTGCAAGTAAGGAAAAGAACACACATTTTAGTAAAAATAGAAGCATCATATACAGATTTAATATTAGCCAAGGAGAACTTAGCGTAACGGTTATCGTCGTTGGAAATGGAATCGGGGACCCGAGTTCAAATCTTGTCTGTTTGCTTTTTAGTCCTCGCTCGTGCACTTGAGAAAGGAAAGAATTTTCCTAAAGCTATGGGTAAACAGAAGTGTAAAAACGAATTGCCTTATTAAGGCAACCAACATAGAAGAACGAAACTTGAATTAAATTCAGCTATACTTCACTCAAAAATTAAACCATGCGTCATCCCCTTCTTTGTCAGAGGAAGTTTATTAAATGCATTTCTTTAATAGTACTCTTCATACTTCTAGTAATCGCAAAATTCCTCCTTTGATACCGTTCCTCACCAACTCAGCGCATGAGTAACACAGAATGGTTAAACTGATCTGTGCGATAAAGTGGGCAGTTGACGGTAGGTATGGTGCTCCACCACAGCAAAAAACAAAAAAAAAACAATCTCCGTGGTCTAGTGCTAGTGAAAAGGGGATAGACTCCCTCGCTCTCCAGTTGATATCGCCAACTTTCTTTTTACTTAGAAACTTTTAGAAAAGTAAATCTTCCGTTTTTTTTTTATTTTTTGTTTTTAGTTCGCACAACGTTTCGAACGATCCATTCTCGGACCTTTATGTATAATATGATACTTGTTTTTGTCTCTATCTTCGGAGTGTGAAACAAACGTGTTATCAAACAGTTTTCTTTTTCTTTGTTTTTCTTACATTTAAAAAACAATCTTTTCACAGATTTCCATTTCAAGTCTCTTGTGTCTGTCGGATATTTGAAGCCACAACAAATTAAATCCTCTCCTGGTCTGGCTTACACATTTCTCTGACCTCTTCATATGTGCTGCCTCGTTTAATTTCCTCACTTACAAAGCAGTGCTCCCCGTCTATGATTTGGACCTCTTCGTATAGTGTGGTGTGTCGGCATTCCATCCCTATCTATCTATCTATCTATTTCAAGAATTTAATTTGAGATCCGTATTCTTTTTAAGCTATGAAGAAAGGGACTGCAACAAAAATGTTCTTACCTTGCGGAAATGTATATTGCAACCTGAAGAAGGCCGGAGAATTACCAACCGAAACGTCACGTGAGCAGCAATAACAAGGAGTAAAATAGTCCGAAGTATTCTTTTTGAAAACTTCTTTTATTTTGTATTTCATGAATTTATGAACACACACTAAAGGCTGTGAAATTTAGCCTTAATTGTTTACAAACACACACACACACACACACACACACACACGCAAACGCGCTTTCGCGTTTTTTTAAAACTTTCCCTTCTCCTCTCAAATGTATTCAACTCGTATATTAAACAAAATCTAAAAATCTTCAAAAAAAATGAAAACACAAAAATATATGTTAATAAAAACATCTAAAAGTTTCATTCACAAAAGAAAATGTCAAAAAAAAAAAAAAAAAAAAAACCTTTTAGAAAATTAAACATGATCACCAATTCATTTCAAAAACGTAGTCGGCATTAAATGATCCATTGAGGTTGATATGCCGTAAAACAAGAACAAATCAAATCAACTCGTATATTATTATTATTCACTGTCGTGGATGTAGAGAGAATACAACTAAGTCCCTATATTCACCAATGTATATGGATTTTAAAGTTAAAAAAACAGATGTAAATTAAAATATGTGACAGTGTTATAATATACCTGCAATAACTAGTATTTAGCTACCGACATATTACGGACAATTTTCACGTCGTTTTAAAATTTGTTTATTCTTAATTTTGTTAGTATTACATTGTACAAATAACAATGAAGATGGGGACAATGGTCCGAATAACGCAGACGTTATTCGGACCATTGTCCCCATCTTCATTGTTATTTGTACAATGTTTCGGCTGATATACCCTCCGGCCTTCTTCAGGTATTTCTTGTCGGACTCGCGAACCTTCTCGGACTTGGGAACTTTCTTGTCGTAATCGGGAGCCATCACGGAACTTTGAACCTAACCCTTTATTTAGTCCACGGGGTATCCTGTTCTCATTCCGCTAACCATAGCTGGGGTAGGAGTTGTGTTGATTATTTTTCTAACTGCCTCTACTCAGGATTGAACTCAGGATCCAGAGATAACTGTCACTTAGAACTGTCTTAACCTAACTACCTTATCCACTAGGCCATGTGTCCAATTTTGTTGTTAATACTGGATTTGTTTCTAACGTCAATTGTACAAATTAAATGTAATCGTTGAATATTGTATCCATATATAATATATATATATATATATATATATATATATATAAATATATATATATATAAGTCGACGGAGTGACCTATTGTCGGTACCAGCCAGACTGTGAGGGAGTCTATCCACTTTTCACTAGCGTTAGACCTGGGAGATTGTTTTTGCATCTGGGGTGGAGCGCAACACCTATCATTAAATCCCCACATTAGCGCACAGATCCCCGTGCTAATCATACGCTGAGTTGGCGAGAGCCGGTATTGAACCTGGAACCTTGTGGTTGCGAGCTAGATGCTCTACCAACTGAACACACACACACACACACACACACACACACATATATTAAAAATGGATACAAAAGAAACCTACTCGAGTTTCACCATAAGGATCTTCAGGGTTAAATCCACTGAATTAATCGAGGTACTGATTAATTGCAGCCGATCACTTTGAGCACTTTGTATTTGTTATATCGCTGACTTAACCCCTGAATTTTGCACCTCCAACGATCGTGCCCATTTTTCACCGGTAAGCCACCTTTTATCTTTATAAATAAATATATATATATATATATATATATATATATATATATATATATATACAATGCGTGTATGTGTATATAACGTGTGTTTGTAACCTATATAAAAGAATATCAATAATTCCTGTAAAAACAATAATTGCTACGAGCTAAAATCTATTATTGAATCATATTTTTATTTCTTCTTAATACTCACACAAACAAACGTGTACTTCATTGACACTGGATTGAGCTCACTGTAGAAGGTGGTCGATCAACAAGGGGTTTCCCCCCATTTATATGTCAAGCCTACAAGGGAAGTTGGTTCAGTATTGACCACCAAGCATAACAAAATGCGGAAAAAAAAAGTTATTGCTTGCAAAAAGTACTGCTTCTAAATTAAGTAGGTACGCTCTCACAGGGAAACATTTTCAATATAAACGCACGTACTGAAACAGTCGGATGAAACCAGCATTTCCTACAAGAATGGCTTTGGCATTAATTAAACTACTAAGGTTGATATGTCATTATACAAAGATATGTCATTATACAAAGGTTATTAGCGCCAGGATTTGAACTCGTGTCGACGAGTTCATTTTCTACTACTCTAACCATTACACAACGCGCCTCCATAGGGTCAAAAGTGGAGTGTTGCATGCCATGGGAAATTGCATGTCATGGAAAGGGTTAAAGTAGTGTATTTAGCTCAGTCGGTAGAGCGTTCGGCTAGAAACCGCAAGGTTCCTAGTTCGATACCGATCCTCGCCAACTCAGAGTATGAGTAGCACAGCGATCTGTGCGGTAAAGTAAGGAGCTGATGGTAGGTGTGGCGCTCCACCTCAGACGCCAAAAAAACAATCTCCTTGGTCTAGCGCTATTGAAAAGGGGATAGACTCCCTCACTGACTGGCTGATACCGACTTCAGGCCGCCCCAACGACGACTTTACTTATTTCATCTTGGGCTATTTGGACGGTCTCATTTTTAAACAGAGGGTGTTGCAAGATGATAACGGTCGTACAATTAAGAAAAACGAGTATTGATATATAAATTGCATTTCATCTTGGACGATTTGGACGGTCTCATTTTTAAACAGGGGGTGTTGCGAGATGATAACCGTCGTACAATTAAGAAAGACGGATATTGATATATAGATTGCATTTAATCTTGGGCGGTCTCATTTTTAAACCAGAGGGTGTTCCAAGATAATAACGGTCGTATAATTAAGGAAAGGAAATAAATATTCTGATTAGCATTTCATGTAAGCGGGTTTAAACTCCAGTCGCGCTATTGCGTTCATTTTCAGACTAATACACTTGGGAAAGGTATGAACTCCCTAATCCCTCAAACTATAGGTTAAATAATACTAGTGCTGTTTTTTTACAAGAATGGTTTTGGCATTAATTAAACTACTAAGATTGATATGTCATTATACAAAGAAATTAAACCAGGTTATTATCGCCAGGATTTGAACTCGTGTCGACGGGTTCATTTTCTACGACTCAAACCATTACACCACGCGCCTCTATAGGGTCAAAAGTGAAGTGTTGCATGTCATGGACTGCGAATTCTTTGTAGTTGTTATATCAATAAATACAGATAATGAAATCAACGGTATGCATTTTTTTAATGTATTCTCATGTTTTTTTAAAATCTTTTTATTAGAGACCAATTAACGAAGGGTAGTGTTAATTTTCTTGTCTATTATTTGATATTATCTATAACGATAATTAAACAATCATATCCAAATCGACACAGAGAAAAGAGCAAAGGATAAATAAGAATTTGTTTGTTTACCGATTTTAACAGACCTGAAAGGGGTCAGCTGGTATAAAAGCTGAGAGCAGCTGTGTGCACTGAAGAACAGAAAAAAACACAACTAGCCATGAAGTTATTCGTGTCTCGCTGTATGATTGATATTAATTATAGCCGGGAAAGATGAATATTATTGGCTTTTTTTCATTCATTCAATCAGATATATATATATATATATATATATATATATATATATGAGGAAAAAATGAGTAAAGAAAAGAAATGTAGATGGATAAAAATGAATTTTATCGATATCACTTTTACATGTGTTTCGGTCTGTTTATCAAAATGTATACGGATTTACGTTATTATTATTATTAAAATAATCAGATGGAGTTGAAATGATGATGATGATAATAATAATAGGAAAAATGTATAAAATGTTCCGTACACAGAGAGATTTTGACGACCTTCATCAGAGTGGTATTTTTATTTTTTGAGTTGGAGACAAGAATAGAATTTCAAAATCTCTCTGTGTACAGAACATTTTATACATTTTTCCTATTATTATTATTATCATCATTTCAACATCATCTGATTATTTTAATAATAATAATAGCGTAAATCCGTATACATTTTGATAAACAGACCGAAACACATGTGTAAGTGATATCGATTAAAAGTGATATCGATAAAATTCATTTATAATATATAGGATCAATCAATGTAAGTAAAGTCGTCGGGGCGGCCTAAAATTGATATCACCCAGACAGCGAGGGAGTCTATCCCCTTTTCACATGCACTATACCAAGGAGATTGTTTTTAGCGTCTGAGGCGGAGCACCACACCTACCATCAGCTCCTGACTTTTCCGCACAGATCCTTGCTGTGCTACTCATACGCTGAGTTGGCGAGGGCCGGTATCGAACCCATAGCCTTGTCATTCCTAGTCGTACACTCTACTGACTGAGAAACAAATAGAATATATGTATTAGGCTATTCGGTATGGTGTAATGGTTAACGAGTCAATTTATCAAACTCTTACTACTGCAGTCTTGGTATTCATTCTAGGGGAAATGCCCGTGCTGTAGTGGCTAACGGGCTGAACTGCGACATCGTAGTAAGCGAGTTCGAACTCCAAGATATATATAAAAGTAAAGTAAAGTCGACGGGGCGGCCTAAAGTCGGTATCAGCCAGTCAGCGAGGGAGTCTATCCCCTTTTCAATAGCGCTAGACTAAGGAGATTGTTTTGGCATCTGAGGTGGAGCGCCACAACCTACCATCAGCTCCTTACTTTACCGCACAGATCCCTGTGCTACTCATACGCTGAGTTGACGGGGACCGGTATCGAACTAGGAACATTGTGGTTTCTAGCCGAACGCTCTACCGACTGAGCTAAACACGCAGTTAAAAACCAAAAGGTCGAAAACCAGACCAACTCGAGGTACACGTAGATAACAAATATTCAATAATTACCCTGACGTTTCGTTCTCTGAGTGAAACTCGAGTCGGTCTGGTTTTCGATTATTCGGTTTTTTTTTTTATTCTGGACCGTTACACATTTTTTTTTTTACCTGTGAACCCGAAAATATATATATATTTTTTTTTTTTTTAATGTATATAAATATATATATATATATATAAATCTATAAATTTAATGAGTCAGACGAACCTACTAAAAGTTTCGCCTAATGCTCTTCAGGACTAAGATCTGACTAAAGAGACTTGGAGCAAACGCATTCGTCTGACTCATTAGGTTTATCTTTATTATTGGCTCTACTTAGGTATTTGAGCACTTTTACTTATTAGCTTTAGGCTCCTGGCGGTTTTTTATGAGTATATATATATATATATATATATATATATATGCATATAATTTTTTTTCTTTGGCAAAATATTTACCAATAGATTTTTTTTTTTTTGGTTGGTACGATTATCTTGGTCTTTTCTTTTTTCCCCCCCGGTTGATGTTGGTAGTATATTTCTACAATCAAACTATTTGCTGGTTTCTTTCTCACCACGAGGATTTACCGATAAGTTTGGTATATTATATATATATATATATATATATATGTGTGTGTGTGTGTGTTTCAAAATATTAATCAGTATGTTATAAAATTCCAATTTCTGTGTGTATGTTGCTCTAACGTAGGGAAAAGGCACAGAGTAGGGAGATTTTTGATAGAGCAACGGTGACTAAAGCAGATTTTAGTCCAAGTTGCAACTTAATGATAAAGCTCTTATTGTGTTGAATATTTTATAAGAAATTAAAATAAGTATAAAACTAAGTATATATTTACCCAACCCCTCCGCTACGGGCAGGATGAGACACAGGTTAATTTCTGAAGGACAAACTTAAGGCGTTGTCTCTTTTTATATAAATGCAAACACTTATAACTATCTAATTTTGGCATCGTTATATGACATTATAACCGAAGAGATGGCACCTTATAGCGAATTTTGTTAACGCAATACCATAAAAATACACAAATGTAAAGCGGTTTTTAACCAAATTATAAACTTTACTGCGTTCGTGTTGACCCTGATCAGTATAATGTCTCAAATATGATAATTATTAAATATAGTGTGCGTCTCTTTTAACATTATCTATTTGAAATGAATTATAACTAAGTAAAAAAGTAAAGTCGTCGGGGCGGCCTAATGTCGGTATCAGCCATGCAGCGAGGGAGTCTATCCCCTTTTCACTAGCGCTAGACCAAGGAGATTATTTTAGCGTCTGAGGTGGAGCGCCGCACCTACCATCAGCTCCTTCCTTTACCGCAGAGATCCGTGTGCTACTCATAACGCTGAGTTGGCGAGGGCGGGTATCGAACTAGGAACCTTGTGGTTTCTAGCCGAACGCTCTAGCGACTGAGGTAACCCGGCCAAATGACCCGTAAAAACAAGCGGTCCATGATGATACCGATGCTTCTATTTATGAAAGAACGATTTTATTTTTACAATTTCATTACAATCTTTGAATTAAGGGAAAATAACGTCCAGTCCGGGTACAGGTTCAACAAAATTACCTTTTAACTGAAAATTAGACAGGAAATATATTAATTCTCTAAGAAAATGTAAAGAGTATTGCTCTAATAGGGCTCGCTTTGGAGTGCCGTTTTCACTGAGTTACACACACACACACACAACACCCACACATACACACAGATTCACATATATACAAGTTGTTTTAAAAAAAAGTATCGAGATATTTTTGTGCTTTTTGACATACCTTGTATTCTGAAAAAAGTTCCATTCATTCTTCATTTCTATCTCGGTAAATTCCGCTTTAAACTTGGTACTTTTTGCCACACCTTGTAGTCTGAAAAAAAAAACTAATGAATTGAACGTTATTTAATTTAACGTAGAAAGAACCTCTAAATCTTAAAATCTTTACAATAATGAAAACACGAAAATGTACGATAATATCACAAAAATATGTAAGTATTTACCCATATGTTTACTTAAGAGTTATTGCTCAATAATTCAATATGTTAAATATATAATAATCTTCATTTAACTCTCTCTCTCTCTTTTTTCTTTCTTTCTTTCTTTCTTTCTTTCTTACTTTTCGCATTTTCATCTTTTCATTATGTTCAATTGAAACAGATTAGCGTCATCACTTCCGCGCGCTCTCCCCCTCTCCCTATCTTTCCCCTACTCTTACTTTCTCATGTTTTTTTGTGTAGCAAGTCCTTTTTCTTCCATTTCTGTCTTGATAATAAAAACAGAATGGTCTATTATTTAGCTTAGGTGATGATACTCATATGAATTGAGAAATCGGCGGATAAGCAACACCATATAATCAGGATTTATCATTTAAATAGTTTAAGTCACTCTATAATCTTCCTTTTAAGATGAAGACTATATAAAAGTTAAGAGAGAATAGAGATATTATACGCACAAAAATATTAAAGGACGCAGTAAAATCGTATCCATGCGTCCAGTGTTTTTCTTTTTTCTTCCCACACCATTTCAAGCTAACTGCAAATACATTTCAATAGTTTCTTAGAAAAGAATTACAAAGGATAGGTTGCAAGGTAGGAGTTAGACAGCTTTAGTTGTTTCTCCAGATCATAAATTAAAACCCTAAAATATATTAAGTAGTTTTAATTGGGACCCATACATCTTCCTGGGGACACATTCAAAGCAAATATGTGCGTCCCAGGACGCAGCAAATGAAAATCTATCAGCATCACTGTTATATTAATGTATTTTACATACACTAGAAACAGGTCTACTTTATTCATAAGATTTGGTTATGTATATTATGCTTATTTAAAAACCCTACAATCTATTAAGAAATTTATTAGGGACACATTCAAAGAAAATATGTGCGTCCCAGGACGTATTAAATCAAACAGCTATCAGCATCACTGTTATATTAATGTATTTTTCAAACACTACAAAACAGGTCTACTTTATTCATACGAATTGCTTATGTATATTATGCTTATTTAAAAACCTACTATCTATTAAGAAATTTTAGTGGGGACACATTCAAAGAAATATATGCGTCCCAGGACGCAGTAAATCAAATAGCTATCAGCACCACTGTTATATTAATGTATCTTACAAACAGCAGAAAAAAAGGTCTACACAATCTACTTTATTCATACGATTCGTTTATGTATATTAGGCTTATTTACAAAACCCACAATCACCAAAAGCTAAATACCGAATAGATAGATAAATAAATAAATAGATAAATACATAGTAAATAAATATAAATAAAGCTACGCTGTATATAAGTAAAGATTCGAGTTGAGTTATATATTCATATTAACTTATTTTCTCATATGCATATATATTATATATATATATAATATATATATATATATATATATACAAGAGAGGGTTTCTAATGTTAGATGTTTATTCATTTATTATTCGCTTGTTTATCTGTCTCTTTATTTATATTATATAGTTTTAGACTTTTCATTTTTCTGCATCTTACCCCTCTGAAAAAAAACAAAAAAAACAACAACGCCAAAACCAAAAAAAAAAAAAACCCAAAAAAAAGCCCAACAAGAAAACTTGCCGAGATTCCATTGCTTTTTCTCTAAAGCATCCAATCCGTCACAGCGGGAGTCGGTGCCCCGACATCCTGGTTCCTAGTTTGTCGAGCCATTCTTCCAATCACCGGCCTGGAACTCTGTGATGCCATCCTACTTCGTATTCAATCTCCCTATTGCCGTTCTTCCCCCTTTTTTTTATTCCCCTTCCTCCTTTTTACCTCATTTCTTTGCTTCCTTCTACCAACCTCGATTTCGAGAAAACGCATCAAAACTAAACATGATGACAAGTACGCAAATACACCGTTGTTTTTTTTTCTTTTTGTTTTTTTTCAATACTATTTAGCATTCCTTATTTCTCACTAACTTATATATATATATATATATATATACATATATATATATATATATATATTATACATATACACACATATATATGTATGTGTGTGTGTGTGTGTATTCTTATTTCTCAATCACTTATATGCATATTTCTCATTCACAAACACACACACACACACACACATATATATATATATATATATTATATTTCTATTTCTCAATCACACACACACACACACACACACACACACATATATATATATATATATATATATATATACTTATTTCTCAATCACACACACACACACACATATATATATTCTTATTTCTCAATCCCACACACACACACACATATATATATTATTTTTTATTTTCACACACACACACACACACACCACACATATATATAGATATTCTTATTTCACAATCACACACACACACACATATATATATATTCTTATTTCTCACACACAACACACACACACACACACACACATATATATATATATATTCTTATTTCTCAATCACACACACACACACACACACACACCACACACAATATATTATATATATATATATATATATATATTATATTATTTCCCAATCACACACACACACACACACACACACATATATATATTCTTATTTCTCAATCACACAGAAACATATATATATATATAAATATATATATTCTTCCCAATCACACACACACACATATATATATTCTTATTTCTCAATCACATACACACATGTATATATTCTTATTTCTCAATCACGTACATACATTTTTCTCACTCACTCACACACACATATATATATATGTACTTATTTCTCATTCACTTATATACTTATTTCTCACTGATATATACATGCACACACACACACCCACACATATATAGGGTGTCCACAAAGTCTGGGTATATTAACACATACTTTTAAAACAAAACAATTTTATTTCTGAATAATTGTTTGTGTTATGATTGTTTAATTGTTTATGTTATGATTGTATTTACTGCTAAAATAACATATCTGCATTCTCGGAAAAATAACATAAATAAATACAAGAGTGAATCTACATGTACCCAGACCTTGTGGACACCCTGTATATTATTCTTTACTCACTTATATATATATATGTGTGTGTGTGTGTGAAATAGAAATGAATATATATGTGTGAATAAGAAATAGGAATGAATATATATATATATATATATGTGTGTGTGTGTGTGTGTGTATACATATTGTATATGTGTTGGTAAGGGATGTGATACAAGGGCGATCTCATTTAATGATGTTTGTTTTTTTTGTTTTTTGTTTTTTTTAATTCTCTGTTCGTTTTTTTTTAATCGGGTCAATTCAGTGTAGGAGGATGTCAAATAATCTGCCCTTTTTAAAGTTGTTTATTTATTCATTCATCCTTTCTCCACATAAATCTATTTTTCCTCTTTCAATATATTTTATGACTTAATGAAAGGGATTTTTATGGAAAACAATTTGCTAAATGTTAAATTGTTTAATCATATATATTATGTTATTTTCTAATAATGGATAGGAAGCACATATATGTAATATTTTAATCAATTTTCCAGAGGGTGGGATATATATATATATATATATATATATAATATATGAGAGAGAGAGAGAGAGACAGACAGACAGACAGACAGACAGAGTGAGGGAATGTAAAATGAAAATGAATATCATTTGAGATGTACAGGGTGTTGAAGAAAAAAATGAAACACCCTGTACATCTCAAATGATATTAGAAAATTTGATATCTTTTTAAATATACAGAGAGTTTCAGGAAAAGTTGATATAATTTGAGTTGTGTTTCAGAAAAAATTGATAAAATTTCAAATCTACAGCCAGTTTTAAAAAAATTGATATCCTTTGAGATCAACTGGGTGTTTAAACAAATGATATCATTGGAGATGTACAGGGCCTTTCAGAAAAATTTATATAATTTTTCATCTAATAAATTGAACAATTCTTGTTCAAATAATATAAAATTTCAATATTAGGTATAAAACAAATAGCGAAATATACCTTTGTTCTTGTTTTAAACCCTTTACTTTCTCCAGTGAATGGTGTTTCTATACCTAAAGAAAAATAGGCCCTATCTTGGGCTAGACGGGCGACCAGAGAGGCCCCCTCCGATAATCAGCTGGTCACGTCAAGCCCTAGCACCGATATGATTTTCCCAACCCTATTGCCCTTATGGCAAGCCACAACCCATTTTATCATATGGGTGCTAGAAGGCTGGCTGAGGGTCTACATGTCCTGGGAATGACGTTAAACTCTATCTGATGGTGAGGTTCCAGTTTTGGAGGTTTGGGGAATGTGGAGCACCCCTTCATCACCATTGCTCCCTGGTCCCTCTGACCCGGATTGGTAGTACCGGTTAGGGTCCCATCTATGGGTTAAATAGAAAAATGTATTTATAAAAAAATGTATTATCCATTAAGAATTGATTTATTTCAAAACTTTATCGGCATTAAATGACCCACTGATGTTGATATGCCGTAAAACAAAACAAACAAACAAACTAAAGAAAAATAAAAACAATTGATGTAAAAATTTGAGATCGAATTAGTCAAAATACTAAATTATGAAATAATCTCTTTTTTTTTTTGTTTAATTGTATTTTACGGCATGTCAAGCCTTGTTGGGGAATTTTATGCCGAATACATTTTGTTTTATTAATTCTTGATAAGTTTTATTCATTCTTGATAGGTATTGCAAATTCTTTTTTATACTCAATTTTTTCGAGAAATTTTTTTTTAAATATTTTTTTTGTTTAACCCATAAATGGGACCTTAACAGGCACCATTCCGGGTATGGGGTGACCCGAGAGGAATGCCGATGAAGTGGTTCTGCACACTCCACAGAATTCCAAAACTGGAACTACAACATTAGATGCAGTTTAGTGTCATACCAAGGACACCTATTTTTCGAACAACTATATATATATATATATATATATATATATATATATATATATATATATATATTCCTGTAGTTATGATATTTCCATGTGTGGTCTAACCAAGCTGATGCTGGTAGACCATGTGGAGAGCTCAATGTGCCTAATACCAATGAATGGATGGACAGCGCAGGATATTCAGTAAATGAATGAAAAAACTCTAAACTTGCTTCATTACGGTTGAAATAAATTATTGTAATGAAGCAAGTTTAGAGTTGTTTCCTTCATTTACTGATTAATATATATATATATATATATATATATATATAATGAAAAATCTGACCTTTTATATATATATAATGAGCAATCTGACCTTTTTCTATTCGGTTCATTACCTTATTCTGGGATCATTGTGTAGTATATTATATATATATATATATATATATATATATATATAAGAAAATAGCAGAGTCGGAAAAATCCGACAAAATGCGAGGAAAGTTATGAAAAGAATTGAATAACGAACACAGACAATTTAATTCAATTAAAATTTCTTTATCCGGATGAGTTTTATTATTTTAAAACTGATTGATATATAGACAAGGAAAAGGTAAAAGGAGGAGGTGGAGGAAGAGAACGCAAAAGAGGTTTACACACACACACACACACACACACACACACACACACACACAAATATATATATATACATATATATATTATATATAAGTTTATTTACTTCATTTTTATTTTGTGGAACTATTAAACTTTAAACTCATTTCTTAGGCATAATTTGTCATATATATATTATTTATGGACGGGATGATTTCTTCAGGCACTGATACTGAACATTGACTCCGAGCAGGTACTACACTACATAACAGTGTACACCAGTATGTGTTCTTGTAACGGGACATCTAGAACTAGAAAAGGCAAAAAGACCAGTTACTCCATTTCACTGTCTCATATATATATATATATATATATATATATACTCGTGAAATCAACAACCCAAATCTTTTAGCCAATAAAATTATTTTCATCATGTATTGTGTTTAATGAGCGACTGTGAGCTTCGTCGTGTTCAAAATCATATCTCATGTATCGAAGGCCCCTTGTTTTTGAGGTGGAGTTTGGTCATAGAATGTCCTTCATATATATATATATATATATATATATATATATATATATAGGTAAAAGTATCCAATAAACTGGTAAGTTTGGAATGATTCTATTTATATTATCCATGTCCTCCGTATACCCACTTATGTATACACATATGCCCATATGTATACATATACATATGTTCAATTATACATTTATACAAGGATAATTTCAAATCCCTAAGATAGCTCAATGTAAGATATGTTTTGTTAAGTTTTTCTATCTTATTGGAAGAATATATATACATATACATGTATGTATGTATACGTGTATGTATAGATATATGTATGTATAGATGTATGTATGTATACGTGTATGTATAGATATATGTATGTATAGATGTATGTATGTATACGTGTATGTATAGATATATGTATGTATAGATGTATGTATAGATATATGTATGTATAGATGTATGTATGTATACGTGTATGTATAGATGTATGTATGTATACGTGTATGTATAGATATATGTATGTATAGATGTATGTATGTATGCGTGTATGTATAGATATATGTATGTATAGATATATGTATGTATACGTGTATGTATACATATATGTGTGCATGCATACATATATGTATGTATACATATATGTGTGCATGCATACATATATGTGTGCATGCATACATATATGTGTGCATGCATACGTGTATGTATGTATACGTATATGTGTGTATGTATGTATACATATGTATATGTATACCCATGTATGTGTATGTATACACATGTATGTGTATGTATACATATGTATACATATGTATATGTATACACATGTATGTATATGTATACACATGTATGTATATATACGTGTATGTATCCACATATATGTGTGTGTGTGTATGGATGTATACACATATATGTGTGTATGTATGTATACGTGTATGTATGTATACATATATGTGTGTATGTATGTATACGTGTATGTGTGTATGTATGTGTGTATGTGTGTATGTATACGTGTATGTATGTATATATACGTATGGGTATGTATGCATACGTATATGTATGTATATATATACGTATGGGTATGTATGCATACGTATATGTATGTATATATATACGTATGGGTATGTATGTATACGTATATGTATGTATATATACGTATGGGTATGTATGTATACGTATATGTATGTATATATACGTGTGGGTATGTATGCATACGTATATGTATGTATATATATACGTATGGGTATGTATGCATACGTAATATGTATATATATACGTATGGGTATGTATGCATACGTATATGTATGTATGTATATGTATATGTATGTATATACGTATATGTATGTATATATATACGTATGGGTATGTATGCATACGTATATATGTATATATATACGTATGGTATGTATGCATACGTATATGAATGTATATATATACGTATGGGTATGTATGTATACGTATGGTATGTATGTATACATATATGCCTATGGGTATGTATATACGTATATGTATGTATGTATGTATACGTATATGTATGTATGTATTATACGTATGTATACATATATGCTATGGGTATGTATGTATACGTATATGTATGTATATATACGTATATGTATAGTATATGTATGTATATATACGTGTGGGTATGTATGCATACATATATGTATGGGTATGTATGTATACGTATATGTATGTATATATATATACTGGGTATGGTATGTACGTATACATATATGCCTATATGTATGTATATATACGTGTCTATATGTAAATATATATACGTGTGTATATAAATATATAACGATCAATGAGTTATATCAAGTGCATTGACAAAGAGGCTGATTATGTTTAAAAGATAAATTAGTATATTTTATTTCGTTATCAGATTACCCTTTATTAATATATATATATATATATATATATATATATATATATATATTATATATACTTTATATATACTTTATATATACTTTAGATTATTCTAGTAATGTACAAAGTTAACGTCATTCAGCACCCTAAGAATGTTCAAATATGTTAGAAGAATTCTAAATATCTGAATACTTGAACATTGTATAGCAATAAGCATTTACATACCTGAATTTTATGTGAATTCAGGTCCAGGTATTTGAGTCGTGTAGGTGTCAGAAATTTAAATCTCATCTTCTAAAAGTGTCTATGAACCTTATATATATATATATATATATATATATATGTGTGAAAATAAAATGGAAATTAATCCGACAGTATGAATAAGATATAATGAAAAAACAAACGATGTTTACAACTGAAATAGGCTCATCAGAAGAGGGGCCCCGAAACGGTTTGCACACTTTCTCTTCTGATGAGCCTATTTCAGTTGTAAACATCGTTTGAGTTAAAATAAGATTGTTATACTTTTTACATATTGAAGTATCTCGCAATAGCTCGCCTCTAAACATATCAAACGTTGTAATTATCATACTGAGTTATATATGCA
>CM042146.1:28264395-28299395 GCA_023376005.1 Doryteuthis pealeii
AGCTTTTTTCAATTCTCTAGCAAGGTCCAGGTATTTTTCCATCTTTTCGGTTTCTTTCAGCTTCACCCTGTGATCTGCTGGAAGCGCAAAGTCCCCCAGTTGGTAAGGTCTCTTTTTTTTTTGTTAATCAATACTAGGTATGGTCTCCTCGATGGGATGTGGTGATCCGTCTTTATCTCAAAGTCACAGAGAATCTTATGAGTTTCATTCTAATGAACAGATTCTGGTTTATGCATGTACCATTTTGTTGTATGGTCAAAATGTAATTTTTTGCATAATTCCCAGTGGATCACCTTCCCAACCCAGTCGTGCCCAGCAAGTCACCACAGCTTCTCGTGGGCTCCTCTAAGTATTTTAGTTTCTCCCAAAAGTACTGTAATCTGGATAGTCTCGGATTTCCAGTTTTCCATGTCTATATTCTAAAGCCTAGTTTTTGTACTTAGCTCGCAATGTCGAGGAGCCGCTGCGAGTTAATGAGTTAAGGGGACATGATGCTCTCAGGTAAGGTCCAGGTATTTATCGAGTGCTATTTTCTTCCTACAGTAATCGATTCATTGGAGTAAAAAACAACTCCACTCTTTGATTATTGTATCTGGTTAAGTGACACAAAGTTTCCATATAGACCGACGACGTACAAGACACACGGGACACATCTGGAGAAGTAAAAACGAAATCATAAGTGACGTTTCTAAACTTCTACACCAAATGATCATCAAACTTAATTAATAATAATTTGCTGCCAAAACACACACACACATATACACAAATGCACAAACACCCATATATGTGAAAGTGAATAGAAGTGAATGCGACAGTATGAAATAAATATTTTAGAAAAAGACAAACACATGATGTTAAAATTCGCTGACAGAAATCTGTTTCGACCCTGTATTGAAGTGGTCTTCATCAAGAGCGAGATATGTATGATAGAGAGACGGTTTGAGTAGACCGTTATGAGACGAAAGTTAAAAAAAAACATTTTTGAATTAAAAAAAAAAAAAATTCGTCTATGAACTTGAACGTTTCGTTTGTACCACTGTCGGATTTTTTGTACTTTTTGGAACAACTTGTATTCTGAAAAATTAACGATCCATTCATTGTTTATTTCTACCTTGGTAAATACAGCTTCAAACTCGAAATTTTTTAATAAACCTAGAATTCTGAAAAATTATTAACGTTCCATTTATTGTTCATTTCTACCTTGGTAAATACAGCTTCAAACTCGGCACTTTTTAACACACCTTGGATTGTGAAAAAAATTAACGTTCCATTCATTGTTCATTTCTATCTTGGTAAATACAGATTCAATCTCGATACTTTTATGACACAGCTTGTATAAATCTTAAATACACAATAGATTGAGACGAAATAGGCAAAACAATTGTATTTCACCAGTTGGCCAACCCCAAAGAGTTACATAGATCAATTCTGTGCGGATTCTGTATGTCGTGGGGTGCACTTACCAGGAGCGATGACCGATATGGATGGGTTACGACAGTGAGTCATAGTAATCCGTGCTGATAGCGTGATATAATAATAAGGATGAAATCTATTGAAACGTATCTTACTATAAGAAGTTTATTTATTTATAAAACAATCATTTAACATAGTATTGCTTTTATACGCATGGATACGCAACTGTTTAGTTTGTCTGAAAAAAAATGTTGTCCTAGCCATGAACACATTTCAGTAATTATTCATTCAACATCATCAGGTCATGCTGACAGCACGGATTCGCTCCTATGCTAGTCATGGTACATGATGAGATCACTTCTTGAAGGTGATTTTTTTTTTTTGGTGCCCAAGTGCCGTGGGGATCTCTTGGGTTTGGATCCTAAATCGTAAGGCAATTGTAATGCCGATGCTCCCGGGCGATCTCTCAGGGTTTAATCAATGCGTCGTAAGTCACCAGATGTGGTCTTGTGCTCGTCACGAAACTAAGTCCTCTCATCAAGTACCGTGACTGGCATAAGACCACACGGATACCCTCCTTCTCTCTCTCTCTCTCACTCACTCACCAACCATATTTATCGGTTAGCGCTCTTTAAGGTCTTCCACATGGCTTCCAGAATCCGTGTAGAACTGATTGATGAAGGTTTTTGCATGATGCCCTCAGGTAAGGTGCAGGTAATTATCGAGTGTTCTTTTCTTCTGACAGTAATCGATTCATTGGATTAAAAAAATCAACAAAATTATTGTATCTGTAAGTTCCACAATAACTTTGCTGGTAGGACTATACTGATGGAGTTCCTTGCCCTGTGCCTGAGGCGTCCCAAAAGGAAAATGCCGAAGGGATCACACACTTGTTGCACTGTCCACCATATGAGCTTCGGTTATATATATATATATATATATATATATATATATATATATATATATGTGTGTGCTTATAAAAAGTTTGTATAAGCCGACATTTACTCAACTTAGCCCAAGTCTAGAAATATGATGCACCTTGTGAGAATCCATTTCATTAAAACATATGCTCACCTAAGCGAATGGTTTTATTATTTCAGAGTAGATAATGCACCAAATGATTTCATAAGAAACTGTAAATTGATTTATTTATTATAAAGGCATGTCAACCCGACACGGATTATTTTATGCCCAGAGTTTAGAGAATTGCATTCCTTGTACATTTTTAAAACAAATGAATACGGTGATATTCAAGTAATTTTTTCGGTACTTTTGTTTGGTTTGTTTTACGGCATGTCAACCTCGGTGGTTCATTTAATGCGTGCAAAGTTTTGAAAGGTTTGTAGCAATAGTTTGGAAGAACATTTTTTAACTCATTTTTTTTATTTAACCCATAGATGGGAGCCAAACACTGGGTCAGATTGGACGTGGGAGCAATGGGGATAAAGGGGTGCTCAACATTCCCCAGACCTCCAGACCTGGAACTTCACCATCAGATAGATTTTAACGGCATTCTCTGGACATGAAGACCCTTAGCCACCGCCTTCTAGCACCCATATGATAAAAAGAGTATGGACTTGCCATATGAGCAATAGTGTTGGGACAATCGTGTAGGTGCTAGGGCTCGACATGACCAGCCGAATTATTAGAGGGAGCCTCTCCAACCGTCCATCAGGCCTTAGGGCCAAAGTGGAGTGCTGCATGTCATGGATCACTCAGCCACCAGGATTCCATCATTAAGCATCACAGGGCCCCACCTACGACCAACAGGTGGCCCATTGGACGATTACCCTTCTTCAGAGATGTATTTCAAAGCTCCAGCCGACAGGGCTGCGGTGCTTTGGACGGGTGCAGTGGCTTCGGTCCTGGACCGCATAAGTTAACATCGTTGATCCCAGGGGTCTATCCCCTGAGGCAATATCTGCCCTATTGATTTAAAGGGGCAGGCTGGGTTTATTGCCCAGTGCTTGAGGCGCCTCCTTGAGGGGAATGCCAACAGGATCAACGCAATATTTTCACCCGCCACCCATGAGCTTCGGTGTGTGGGTGGTCCCACGTTAATAGAGTCTTGTGCCTAACCAGTACAAGTGGGATACTAGGTAAATACCATGCTATTCTCGATTTTTTAAATTTTCGGTCAATATTTCAACAATATTTTATTGCGGTGGGTATCTTTTTGCAAGGTACTCAGCATATTCTCAACACTACCGACAGGACGAAAGGACAATTGAGAGAAAATGAGGTTGTTTATTTCCTGATGTAGTCATTTCAATAAATGGGTAAAATATCAAGTAAGTAATGGGGACACTTTTGGTAACTTGCCAAGGGAAAAAAATAATTAACCTGTTCAGGTGTGTCTCTCCGAACTATTGGATAGTAATGAAAGAGTGTATATCTGATCGTAAATAAACAGCAGACTTAGAATCAAATATACGATATTTGATGAAACATACGATGCACTTAACTCGCCAAAATTATTCTCATTTCTTACACATAATATGACAACACTGAACGTTGAGTGGTGGCCAAAAAGCAGGGCAACATATAAAAAAACTGTTTTCCTCTCTGAAAATTCCTGGTTGGCAATGAACTGAATATATTCAATATTTACTAAATTTAGCCTAATACGTCACAAGATGGAGGGTGTTTTTGGTTTCTTAGTTTTAACAGTTGGTTGGTTGGCTGGTTGGTTGTTTTATTCCGGCACGTCAACCCATTGGGTCATTTTATGTATTACATTATATGTTGAATAATAATAGAGGCACATAAAATTTGAGTGTCAAAAAAGTGGTCTTCATCGGCGCAGAATATATTTTTCAAAATATCCTGCCCCGGAGAAGACCGCTGTTTGGATACTCAAATTTTATGTTTCTCTATTTTATTTTATGTTTCTCTATTTTATTTTATGTTTTGGAAAAACTATTTCATTTGTATTTTGTATTTAAAATAATACCAAATAGGATACTATGTATACAAGGACAAACTCTTGGTCGAAACACCTGTTGGCATTTCAATAAATACATTTTTTGATCCATACAACATTTTCCTTCCATTTATCTTTCAACATAACTGTCGGATCCACTTCCATTTTTCTCACTTCCATTACATATATATATATATATATATATATATATATATATATACATATATACATATGGGAGTAAATATGGAAATAAATCTGACAATATTAAGAAATTTGAAAAAAACAAGTGTTCCAAAAATAAGATGAATTTATTTATCGACGATTAAACGTTTCGGTTTCTTTAAACCTTCACCAGGACGTATTATGGGGTGAAGAAATTGATGGATGTTTTATAGATGACAGGAGATAAACATCTTTATAAAAATTTTTTTGTTGATTTTATAAAGATTTTTATCTCCTGTCATCGATTTCTTCACCCCATAATACATCATGATGAAGGTTTAAAGAAACCGAAACGTTTAAACGTCGATAAATAAATTCATCTTATTTTTGGAACACTTGTTTTTTCAAATTTCTTAATATAATATATATATATATATATATATATATAATATATAATGAATAGTGAATGAAAAAATGAGAAAAGTATTTGCATGGAAAGGTGCTCAATGCTAATAAAGCAGAGCAGATTTATAATTAATGTTGATATTATGATTTCACACTCATAACTTCAAGTTTCTTGGTAGTCCAATCATCAGATGAGAAGTGGTTTTTGACATCTCAACCACTTCTCATCTGATGATTGGACTATCAAGAAACTTGAAGTTATGAGTGTGAAATCATAATATCAACATTAATTATATATATATATATATATATATATATATACTAGATGCAGCTACCAGTTTGCCTGGGTAGAAGTAGGATAAAAAAAAGTTAGCCGTACACATCCATCGATTGTTTTGGTCTTACATAATTGATTTGTTTACGTTTTAATCACGAACATCACCAATGACTTTCCCTTCTGTTACTTTTCAAAACCTATTTTTGAAAAAATATCTTCAGAGTTATTGATAGAATCTTCATTAATTTTGCACCAAAAACAAGCTCTAATAATAGTAAATATGTTTATCTATTTACTTTCTCTTTACTTGTTTTAGTTGTGTAGTTTCCTCAGGACATAAATACGTACACGCCAACTGTTTTTTTTATATATGTACTATGAGCGGCTAACCGCCGTCGCCTGGGTAGAGTTGGGGCAGAAAGTTTGTCTCGCAAAACCAATACGCTATATCACTGTTATTTACTGTGCGTAGGGACGGTTTAGCTTAGTATGTAGAGCGTTTGGCTCGAAACCACAAAGTTCCTACCTCGATACCGGCCCTCGCCAACTCAGCGTATGAGTAGCACAGTGATCTTTGCAGTAAGGTAAGGAGCTGATGGCAGGTGTGGCGGTCTGGCGTAAGAACAATTTCCTTGGTCTAGCGCTAGTGAAAAGGGGATAGACTCCCACGCTGATTGGATGATACCTACTTTAGGCCACCCCGACGAATCGTGAGTTTTATCCTCGCTGGATGCCCCACGAAAATCCCCACGTTAAAAAGACCTGGTGGGATGTCAGGATTCTTTTTTGCACCCGAGGCAAGACCCAACGCTTTTTATCATATGGGTGCTAGAAGGCGGTGACTGAGGGTTTACATGTCCTGGGAATGACGTTAAACTCTGTCTGGTGGTGAGGTTCCAGTTTTGGAGGCTTGGGGAATGTGGAGCAACCCTTCATCACCATTGCTCCCTGGTCCACTCTGACCCGGAGTGGTAATACCTGTTAGGGTCCCATCTATGGGTTGAATCGAAAAACATGAGTTGATGAACAAAATTGTATTATCCATTAAGAATTGATTTATTTCAAAATTTTATCAGCATTAAATGACCCACTGAGATTGTGGTATGCCACAAAACAAAACAAACAAACAAATTCTAATGCATTTATGTCCTGGGAATGAGGTTAAACTCTATCTGATGGCGAGGT
The DNA here is from genome assembly GCA_023376005.1 of Doryteuthis pealeii. Classification (NCBI taxonomy): domain Eukaryota; kingdom Metazoa; phylum Mollusca; class Cephalopoda; order Myopsida; family Loliginidae; genus Doryteuthis; species Doryteuthis pealeii. The sequence goes on from CM042146.1 coordinate 28,270,761, forward strand.
TCCAATTTTGGAGGTTTGGGGAATGTGGAGCATCCCTTCATCACCATTGCTCCCTGGTCCACTCTGACCCGGAGTGGTAGTACCTGTTAAGGTCCCATCTATGGGTTAAATAGAAAAATGTATTTGTAAAAAAAATGCATTATCCATTAGGAATTGAATTTATTTCAAAACTTTATCGGTATTAAATGACCCACTGAGGTTGATATGCCGTAAAACAAACCAAACCAAATCAAATCTAATGCATTTCTATAGTGAAATAATTTCCTCTGAATTCATCTCGTAGAATAATTTTCATTGCATTTCTATAGTGAAATATACAGATACTCAACGTATTGGCAAAAAATAGACAAATATCTTATTATAATGGAGATTATGTGTTTGTTTGTCTGTAACCGAAACTATATCACTACTCAAGTCACTATCCATTTAGTTATTATACATCACATTCTCCATGAATCATTTTTATTTAAGACTCAATTAATAATAAAATTGTTTTTCATTAATAATACTGGTGGCCATATCTACATACTAATAACATGCAATTGTATTTATATGTACAACAAATAGTGGTTTACAGTGTGAACGGCAAGCCTAATTTGCATATTGATATTTAAAATTTGATTTCAATAAATATGTGCTTGGTATTGTTGATTTCTAATTATTTGTTTTTATTCTAATGAATATGAACAAAAATCTTGAAGATAAATCTTAAAAGAAATCAATTAACAAAAAGAAATAACTGTAATTTTATTCTTTACTTCCTAATTTAACTAAATAGTTAAATTAGAAAAGTTTAGCAAGGAAAGACGGGGGTGATGGAAAAGGAAGCTTCAGCTGTTATATTTTTCGATTATACCCCTCTCTGTTTCAAATCATTTTATCTGCATTCTTATTTAGTTTCTTTAGACTTTCTAATTTAATATAATATTCTATGACATTAATACTTGCACCCGGAGGAAATATATATATAGAAAATAGACAAATATATAGAACAGTGACTATGATGTGCAAAAATACAGAGAGTATTTACGAACGTGGGAAAACTTAGAGAGAGTATTCTTGAGGGTGGGTAAAATAGACAGTTTTTTGCTGGAGATGAGTTATATAGATAATATTGGTGGGGTCGCAAAGCAGGAAGTTTATTAAATGTGACTGAAGAGGAGGGGGGAAATGAAAAAGAGAGATAGAAAGAGAGAAGAAAAAATAAACTAAAAATATAAACAGGTGCTAACAGGGCTTAATCCAAGCATAAGATTATTCACTTGTGTGGCTGTGTTTATGTCTACATAGGCGCGATCGCACTCCTGGGTATAACCTATCACAGCAATTCAATGAGTGTCGTGTCAAGCGAGAGTCCGGTAACGTAGAACAACGTATTTACCCGGGACACACAATAGGGTAAGAGACGTAATCACTGAAATGAAATCAGAGCGTGATATACCTGATAGTACTTCCGATCATCAAAAATAATAGACCCATATTATTCACTGGCAAAGGTGAAGAAGAAAAAAGAAAGAAAGAAACAAAAAACAGGTCAGTGCGATATATCACTGTTATTTACTGTGCGTATATTGGCCTAACGCAATGTTGGATACCCAGTGAGAAACGCAATCGCTAGTCAGTTGTTTTGTAATGATCTGGGGGAGGCCCTCTCTCACTAAGCCTAAATGATACAAAAAAATGCACAAACCAATACGCTATATCACTGTTATTCACTGAGCGTTCGGCTAGAAACTACAAAGTTCCTACCTCGATACCGGCCCTCGCCAACTCAGCGTATGAATAGCACAGCGATCTGTGATGTAAGGTAAGGAGCTGATAGCAGGTGTGGCTGTCAGACGTAAAAACAATTTCCTTGGTCTAGCGCTAGTGAAAGGGGGATAGACTCTCTCATTGATTGGTTGATACCTACCTTAGGCCACCCCGACGATTTATATTGGCCTAACGCAATGTTGGTTACCCAGTGAGAAACGCAATCGCTAGTCAGTTGTTTTGTAAGGGTCTGGGGGGGGGGCTCTCTCACTAAGCCTAAATGATAAAAAAAGCACAAACCAATACGTTATATCACTGTTATTTACTGTGCGTAGAGCCGGTTTAGCTCAGTCGGTAGAGCGTTCGGCTAGAAATCACAAGGTTCCTAGTTCGAAACCGGCGCTCGCCAACTCAGCGTATGAGTAGCACAACGATCTGTGCAGTAAGGTAAGGAGCTGATGGTAGGTGTGGCGGTCAGACGTAAAAACAATTTCCTTGGTCTAGAGCTAATAAAAAGGGATAGACTACCTCACTGATTGGCTGATACCTACCTTAGGCCACCCCGACGATTTATATTGGCCTAATGCTATGTTGGATACCCAGTGAGAAACGTAATCGCTAGTCAGTTGTTTTGTAATGGTCTGGGCGAGGCCCTCTCTCACTAAGCTTAAATGATAAAAACAAAGGTGATGAAAACATAAACCAATACCCTATATCACTGTTATTTACTGTGCTAAGTCGGTAGAGTGTTCGGCTGGGAACCTCAAGGTTCCGGGTTCGATACCAGCTTTTGCCAACTCAGAGTATGAGTAGCACAGGAATCTGTGCGGTAAGATGAGGAGCTGATGGTAAGTGTGGCGCTACACTTCAGACGCCTAAACCAATCTCCTTGATTCAGATATAGGGTGACGTCATCTCGGGAGTGCCTAGTAATGGCAATGAGACGAGGAAGAAGAAGAAGGAACGGAGCCCTAGTCTTCATTTTGCACATTAACTAAGACTAACAGGACCTTTGGATATACCAAAGTATGATAATTTAATTATTACAACATTTGATATGTTTACTTAAGAGCTATTACTAAATAGTCCAATACGTAAAAAGTATAATGGTCTTGATTTAACTCTCTCTCACACTCTTTTTTCTTTCTTTCCTTCTTTTCATCTTTTCATTATGTTCGATTGAAACAGATTAACATTATCGCTTCCGCGCGCTTACACCCTCTCTCTATCTTTCTCCTACCCTCTTTCTTTCTTTCATTATTATTATATTTTTTCTGTGTAGTATTTCCTTTTTTCCCCTTTTCTTTCTTTATAATAAAAACGGAATGGTCCATTATTTAGCTGAAGTCACGACACTCATAAAAAATAATAATTCGGCGGATAAGCAACACCAGATAATCAGGATTTAAACTTTTTGCATTTCCTCTTGGACTATTTTTCTGTGTAGCATTTTCCTTTTTGTTCATTTTCTTTCTTTAGAATAAAAACGGAATAGTCCATTATTTAGCTGAAGTGACGACACTCATAAGAAATAAGTATTCGGCAGATAAGCGAAACCAGATAATCAGGATTTAAACTTTTTGCATTTCCTCTTGGACTATTTTTCTGTGTAGCATTTTCATTTTTGTTCCTTTTATTTCTTTATAACAAAAACGGAATGGTCCATTATTTAGCTGAAGCCACGACACTCATAAAAAAATAATAATTCGGCGGATAAGCGACACTAGATAATCAGAATTTAAATGTTTGCATTTCATCTTGAAAGACGTGGACGGTCTCATTTTTAACCAGAGGGTGCTGCAAGATGATATCGGTCGTTTTTTTTATTTTATTTTTTTATTTTTTTATTTTTAGGAACACCAGTATTAGAATACTGATGTCTGGTCTGTGTACGTGTGTGCGAATACGTAGGCGAGAGGCACTCCTCACTTTATGATGTTCTTGTTTTAGAGAATATAAGTCATCCAATAATTATTTTCTTTCTATTACGTAGGTATTAGCTGTATTTTATGTTGTTGTTTATTTCATTCCGTCTGCTGACACTTTAGACGTAAGATTTAATTAAACTATTATATCGCCCAACTTTACTAAACATTTTTATTTTTTATTAAAAAAAAAGCAATATGAGTCAAGGTAAAAAAAAATCCAACATAAGTAAAAAGGTTGATATTCTTGCTAAAACAGGACATTAGGTTTATAACTTCCCAAAATTCGCACTGAATTGTCGAATGGGACACATAAAGTTGGTAAAGACGTTGGATTAAAACAGTTCTAAGTGACAGTTATGTCTAGGCTGCAAGTTCAATCCTGCTAAACGGCAGCAGTAACATAGAATAATGATTAAAACAGCTTAACACCTGTACCCCAGTTATGGTTAGCGGAATGAGAACAGGATACCTCCGTGGATTCAATAAATGGTTGGGTTAAAAGTTCCGTGATGGCTCCCGATTACGACAAGAAGGTTCCAGAGTTCGACAAGAAAGTTCCTGAGTTCGAGAAGGCTCCCGAATCCGACAAGAAATGCCCGAAGCAGGTTGGAGCACACATTGACCGAAATGTTGTACAGATAATAATAAAGATGAGGACAATATTCCGAATAATACTAATTTTTTGGTTTGGTTTGGTTTGTTTTGTGGCATATCAACCTCGGTGGGTCATTTAATGCCGACAAAGTTGTGAAATAAATTCATTCTTAATGCATAATACAATTTTGTTTATAAACTCATGTTTTTCTATTCAACCCATAGATGGGACCCTAACAGGTGCTACCACTCGGGTCAGAGTGGACCAGGGAGCAATGGTGATGAAGGGGTGCTCCACATTCCTCAAACCTCCAAAAACTGGAACCTCACTATCAGATAGACTTTAACGTCATTCCCAGGACATGTAGACCCTCAGTCACCGCCTACTAGCACCCATATGATAAAAAGGGTCTGGGGTTTGCTATAAGGGCAATAGGGTTGGGAAAATCATATAGGTGGTGGGCTTGACGTGACCAGCCGATTGATCGGAGGGGGCCTCTCCGACCGCCCGTCTAGCCCAAGATAGGGACAAAGTGTAGTATTGCATGACATGAACTGCTCATCCGCCTGGGCTCTATCCTTAAGCATCACGGGTCGCCACCCATGGCCAACAGGTGGCCCCATTAGAGGAATCTTACCCCTTTGCAGAGGTGCATTCTAACGCCCCACTGACAGGGCGGATTAATTTTTTATCCCGGTCGTTAACTTTTAAATCTTATATATAGGGTGATTGGAAAATAATTTTCTATTTTCAACTATTTATAATTTTTGTCAATTCTTAGAGAAATATTGAAGACTTGATTTTTATTCAAGATGGTGATCCTCCACATTTTGCTATTGTTGTTTGTGAATGGCTGAATCACCATTTTTCCATGGAGTTGGATGGTCAGACGGGGTCTACATGACACAGAATACATCGAAACTTGGATGAGATGTTTCGCAGTGTTTGCTAGGGTGAGGAAGTTGAAAGAACAGAAAGACTACGGAAGGGAGAATGAAATTACGGATTTATTTTTGGCTTCAGAATGTGGATGTGAAGCAATACAAATATCAATTATGGTGGTACCTCAAAATACTGGAAGACATAATGTTAGGAAATTTCGACTATTATAAAAAGGAACGTGCGTCCAAAACCAAAAAAGCTGATTATTGGAGAAAGAACAGGGGTTCTTAAAAATGAACAGAACCAAAATGAAACCGTAATTTCAGTATTTACACGGATTGAAAGAAAAAACAATGTTATTGCGAGTTTTAAAAAAAAACTGTGTTCGAGATAATTGTCTATTGAAGACGAAATAATCCTTCTAAGACTAATTGAAGGTATGTTTTAATCAGTGACTGCATGGATTCAGAAAACAAAGATTACAGTTCGGCCATGGCCTTCAATGAGTTCGGACTTGAATCCTATTGAAAATCGAAGGCATGAGTTGAAAGTTCAAATAAATCATGGGTCAGCAAAAAGACTTCAGGAATTAAAACCTTTTTAACCATTGAAGAATGTAAGAAAATCCCAGAAAAGACTTGTTCAAATCTCATCAAAAACTTTTAAAAAACGATTACAGCAAAATGAGAGGCCATGTTATTGACTAATAATATTGTGAAAATTGTTCAATTGTGTTTGTTGTGCATTTGCCTGTGCACACCTCACTGCCATATTCAGTCTTGCCTTGGCAGCTACTTCTGATCGAACTTCTGATTGACGATATCACCAAGTGTGAAGTTTGCACAGTTATTCATTTTTTAACATAACACAAATTGAAATTTCTCACCAATCACCAAAAGTGTATGGTGAGTTGTGCATGGATGTCAAAAAACATCTGGAAGTGATATCGGTAGTCTGAAGGTACGTTTGATATTGTATATAAACATAAAATCTTAAAACCGCTTCAACTGAATGAAATGAATTTAGAAGCACATGTAGAATTATTGCAGCAGTTAAAATTAATTGGCGAATCCAATAACTTTAAAAATAATGTGGCAACCACAGCGCAATTACGATCCTTAATGAGTACAAATATTGTGACAACAAAGACGAAAGGGACATAAACACGGGTCCAGTCCGAGGAAAATGTTGCTTGAATAGATAAAGAAGAAACCAGTCTGTATTGCAGACACAAAAGAAATATAAAAAGGGTAAAAAATATGAACCCTAATACCGAAAATACGGAAGTATTTTCGCTGAAAAAACATGCGAAATCGGAAGAAACTATGAATTTGAATGGTGTAATATATATATATATATATATATATATATTGTATCTGTATCCGTTTTTTGTAAGTAAATATACCAGGTTTGGGCATTAGTGTGAAGCATTAAAGTGGTATATTATGATCTGCAACAGAGGGGGTATAATCGAAAAATAGAACAACTTTGAAACTAACTATTCCATCATTTTTCATTACTCCCCTCTTTCATTGGTAAATTTTCCTAATTTAACTATTTTGTTAAAATAGGAAGTAAAGAATAAAATTACAGTTATTTCTTCTTGTAAATAAATTTCTTTTAAGATTTATCCACGAGATTTTTGTTTATATTTCTTAAGATAAAACCAAACAATTAGAAATCAATAATACCAAGCACATTTTATTAAAATAAAATTTTAAATATCAATATGCAAATTAGCCTTCTCGTTCAAACTGTAAACCGCTTTTGTTGTATATATAATACAATTGCATGTTATTAGTACGTAGATATGGTCTACAGTGGCCTCGGCCTCTGGACCATTGATACAATTAACGGCGTCGATCCCAGGGGCCATCCCCCCAGGCAACACCTGCCCCCTCGATTTAAAGGGGCAGGGCTGGTTTATTGCCAGTGCCTGAGGCGCCCCCCTTGAGGGGGAATGCCGACGGGATCGACGCAATTTTTCACCTGCCACTCCATGAGCTTCGGTTTGTGGGTGTCCCACGTTAATAGGGACTTTGTGCCTGACCCGTACAAGTGGGGTACGCGGTAAATACAGTATATGGTCAACAGTGTTAATAATGTAAAACAATTTTTATTAATAACTGAAGGTTTAAAAGAATGAAATCATGGAGAATTTGACGTAAATAATTAAGGGAATTGTGACTTGAGTAGTAATATAGTTTCGGTTACAGACAGAAAAACACACAATCTCCATTATAATAAGATATTGTTACCATATGTTAATCTAGGAATATATATATATATATATATATATATATATATATAATCTGTTAATCTAGCTCTGAGTGAAATAATACTGTTTTTTATTGTTTTTTCTACTAGGGTGGCTTTGGTATTAAATAACCCATGAAGGTTGATCTGCAATTAAACTAATAAACCAAACCTTCTTTTAAGCCACCAACCATATTTGCCCTCGTTAATCTAAATGCTTTTTTGCAATTTTCGACCATTCACCTCAAAGCTCTTCGTTTATACATCTATTAATAATGGAAATTCACTTCCGGTTTTTGTTTGTAACAAAAACTACGCCACTGCTTACGCTGCATTACCCAAAACGTTATAACATAGAATAAATACACTCAAAATTTGAACCTGCAACATTAGACATTCCTCATTTTTTTTTAAAACAAGTTTTAATAAATACATGACTGGTATTATATATCTATATATAGTTTGTTTTATTTTAATATATATTTAAAGTTTACAATTCAAATTGTTTTATTTTTTAATCCTTTAATGAATTTGATGATTTTACTTACTTAGGGTACAAACTCGCTGACATTGAATTTTTAACTCCCACCCTCAGGCAATATGTTTAAAAAATCTATTTTTACATCGCCCGGAAGATGTTTTTTATTTTGCTAGTTATTTTTGATAACTCCAAAGTCACATAACAATATTGAGTAACCGAGATTTAGTACAGCAGTTGAGCCATAGTGGGGGATACTTTCTGATATTCCATGTTTTTGTTAACGATTTCATGGAACGCCAACTTCGGAGATTAGTTTTCCCAGGTAGATCCGAATTGTTGCACGATCCATCATCTTGAATCAGATTTCAACGGTTTAAGTATTGTCAACTCCCAATGACAACATTGCGCGCGTTGACATGATCGCAGAAACTGATCGTCCCAAAATCGATAGACCATGAAATCGTCCCCAACGGTTTCAGATATCATCTCGTTGCATCCTAAAATAATTGTGTTAAGAACAATAGACTACACGCCACCTTCCTCGAGGGCAGGGTTTCTCAAAATGGTCAACATAATCTCCATGGGTTCTATATAATAACTCAGGGAGTATTTTTCTGAATTTTTTAGATGAGGCTTGATGATTAGTATTATTTGGTTTATTCCGACTATTGTCCTCATCTTTATTGTTATCTACACTATTTCTCTGAATTTTTTAGATGAGGCTTGATGATTAGTATTATTTGGTTTATTCCGACTATTGTCCTCATCTTTATTGTTATCTACACTATTTCTCTGAATTTTTGAGATGAGGCTTGATGATTAGTATTATTTGGATTATTCGGACTATTGTCCTCATCTTTATTGTTATCTGTACAAAGTTTCGGCCGAGGTGCCCTTCAATTGGACACATAGCATAGTGAATAATGGCGTTGAGTTAAAACAGTTCTAAGTGACAGTTATCTCTAGGCTGCAGGTTCAATATTGGTCAGGAGCGATAGTAACATAGACTGATCATTAACACAGCGTAACACCTGTACCCCAGCTATGGTTAGCAGAACGAGAACAGGATACGCCCGTAGATTGAATAAAGGGTTGGGTTAAAGGTTTCATGATGGCTCCTGATTACGACAAGAATTTTCCCAAGTTCGAAAAGAAGGTTCCCGAGTTCGAGAAGGTTCTCAAGTCCCACAAGAAATACCTGAGGGGACATCGGCCGAAACGCTGTACAGATATAGATGAGGACAATAGTCTGAATAATCCAAATAATATTTACTCAGGGGGTCTGTAAATATTTGGTGGTCTGCAAGTGGTCTATGGAAACTAAAAAGCCTTCTTAGTAATTAGAAGAAATTAATTCCCTCAAGAATCCTGGAGAACATGCTCATGTTGATATATTTTTAAAAAGTCAATATTCAAGAACTTATCATCAGCTTCCCCCATCACATCAGGACATGTTCTTCTTTGGTAAGTTATTAGGTTAGTATTAAATATTTGCAGCTCTTTTTCACATGTTATGCTTACTTTACTGTTTATTTTTCGAGTTTTTGTTGTTTTTTGCTGAGGTGGAGTACCACACCTACCATCAGCTCCCCACCTTACCACACAGATCAGATTATCCAATCTGTGCTACTCATGGGCTGAGTTGGCGTTGACCGGTATCGAACCCGGAACCATGTGATTCCGAGGCGGTAGCCCTACCGACTGGGTTAAACCGGTCTCTTGGTGTGAAATCATAAATAACTCCCTAGAACAGGGGTTTTAAAACTTTTAAGACTGTAGACCCCTACAAAAATTTGATTGACCAATCACGGACCCTCTCCTTATATACCCCAGTCCATCTTGCAGTTGTTCTGTTGCAACCAATTATGTAATTTATGAATTCTGCACAAATAACCGTCGTGTCACAACCCACCACTTAGTCTACCACGCCAAAACACGGCCAACAAAGTGCGCATTCAATATGTACAAGAAGCGGCTACCCAGCATCGCCTGGGTAGAGGGATTTTAAAAAAAAATTAGCATAGATCCATTATTACTGAATTGTGAGTTGCTTTCCCACAGGATATCCCATTTAAAATCCTCACGTAAAAAAGACCTTGTGAAAAGAAAAATTAATGTCTAATATTTATAACATTTAAAATCCATGCTGTTATCTTTTAAATTTTACTTATTAATTATCTTCATATAAATCAAATCTTCATTATTTTTGCTCAAAAACCAAGATCTTGTGATAGTGAATTTGTATATATATTTACTTTGTCGTTAATTGTTTTATTTCGTAGTTTCCTCCGGATATAAATACATACCAACTACACTTTATATATGTACTAGAAGCAGCTACCCGGCTTTTAAATGTTAGTCCTGCAGATCCATTATTACTGAATCGTGAGTTGAATGACCAATTTAAATTACTATGCAAAAAAAGTAGACCTTGTATTGATCCAGCTACTCAGAAAAGAAATGTTAATGTCTACTATCTAAAATATTAAATGAAAAAAAAAATCAATGCTGTTATCATTTAAATTTTATTTTTTAATTATCTTCACGAATATAAATCAAATCTCAACTAATTTTGTTCAAAAAAACAAACTCTGGTGATATTTAATGTGTATACATATTTACTTTGTCGTTAATTGTTTTATTTTCGAAGTTTCCTCCGGACATACAGATTCACACAACTGCCCTTTTATAATATGTATAGATAGATAAATTAATTGTAATAACCACAGTGCACTTGAACCAGTGGGATCTTGGTTATTATCACAACATTTAGGCGTTTTGACTCTCCGGCCTTCTGAACTATTCTAGTTTTTGCCTTTTGTGAAATTTCGAACAGGACCTAACCAGAGGTAGATTGATCACATTCTCTGGTCTCCTCTGTCACTTTTCTCGGGTGTGTGTGGGGGGGGGGGCTCAAAAGAATTTACTGACAGCATATCTTACAGGAAATCTTGTCATAGAAGAGGCATTCGTACCCGTGAAGAAAGTACATGTTCCCGGATCCCCATCATCATCATCATCATCATCATCATCGTCGTCGTCGTCGGCGGCGGCGGCGGCAAGGTATGGTGAGAGCACTGATCCCTATGATACTCTCTCACCAACCGTTCTTATCGGCCATCGTTCTTTTTCATTAGAACAAAATAACATTTTCCAGATCTCACCCTTTCTTTCTCTTTCCATATATATATATATATATATATATATATATATATATATATATATATATGCAGATCTAAAAAAACAAAAAAAACATTCATTTGTAAACTGGAATTATTCTATAAGTTAGAGCAGTTTAACTATTTTACTTTAACGAAAAGTTTCGCTATAGCGTTCCTTTTTCTTTTGGTTAGCTCAGTCAGTAGAGCGTTCGGCTAGAAACCACAAGGTTCCTAGTTCGATACCGGTCCTCGGCAACTCAGTGTATGAGTAGAACAGGGATCTGTGCGGTAAAGTAAGTAGCTGATGGTAGGTGTGGCGCTCCACCTCAGATGCTAAAACAATTTCCTTGGTCTAGCGCTATTGAAAAGGGGATAGACTCCTTCGCTGACTGGCTGATACCGACTTTAGGCCGCCCATCGACTTTACTTTATATATATATATATATATATATATATATATATATATATATGGTGGTGCATAAGTATAACATTTTATCATCTGATCCATCTGATTCAACGGGAAGGACGTCTTTCTGATGTCATATTTGCACCAAACTTTGTGTGATGAGTCATTTGAAGGCTCATGAGAGGAAAGGTTCTGGCAATGGGGTTATAGGATTGTGAGGGACGGCAGTGATCTGTAAAGATTATACTATATATATATATATATATATATATATATATATATATATATAGTATAATCTTATATATATATATATATATATATATATATATATATATATATATAAACACATACACATATACATTTACCTAGTCCTTCTACGACGGTCAGAATGTGATCCTAGGTCAGTTTTAATTTAAGTGGAAAAAAGTTGGTATGAATTCTGAATTTTCCTTCTCCTAGACTGGTTAGCTAACTAAAATTAAATAAAAAACACTATGGTCTATTCGACAACATACACAAACACACATACACACACACACAAAATCACACACGTGTGTGTGCATGTGTGTGTCGTCTAATATTGCATACTCGTTTTTCTTTTGCATAAATAAGCAAGTTTAAAGGGCATAAAACCAATATAGTAGCAAAGTTTCCATGCAATTGAATATATACAAAATTAGTATATACTTATTTATTATAAAATTGCTCTATCACAGATATTTAGCATTCTCTTAATAATACTGTAATGCTTACTAATGTCTCATTAAGTTAGATAATCTTAGCCATATACTATGGTAATATATATATATATATATATATATATATATATATATATATATATATATATATATATATACTCAAACACGTGTCACAAATTGATGTTTGCTGGTTATCCAGAAAAGTCTTGAATATCGGATTTGAATTGAGTCGGATTGTATTGGATAATGCCTTTTTAAAAAGCAGATGTTTTATGCCGAGGCCCCCACAAATAGACAGCAGAGATCGTGGAAAGCTAAAAAAAAAAAAAAAGAAGAAGATTAATAATAATAATAATAATAATAATAATAATAATAATAATAAGAAGAAGAAGAAGAAGAAGAAGAAGAAGCTAATAAAACTAATAAAAAAACGAAAAACACGTACTGAGAAAATTTTAGCTGACAGCTGTCTCTCTCTCTCTCTCTCTCTCTCTCTCTCTCTCTCTCTCTCTCTCTCTCTCTCTCTCTCTCTCTTAGGGCTGTTTAACAGAGGAAGGGATACATAATCTGATTTGAAACATTTTATACCATCATTCGCTTTCCAAACACGCAAACCTTATTATGGGGTATCATCATCGCAAACTCTTAAGCGTCAACGACCTTGTGGACGAGAGAAACTCATTACGTAGGAACACACATTAATTGAAAAAAAAAAAAAAAACACCCATTAAATAGGGGTTGGCCTTCATCCATTAGAAGCAATTTATAAAGTATAAAAATGTAATTCTAAAACATTTATAAACACTTATATTATTGTTAACATTTATTAACAAACCGCCCTGTCGGCTGGGGCTTTAGAATGCACCGACTGCACCTCTGCAGAGAGGTAAGACTCTCCCAATGGGGCCACCTGTTGGCCGTGAGTGGTGACCCGTGATGCTTAAGGATATAGCCCAGGTAGATGAGCAGTTCATGACATGCAATACTCCACTTTGGCCCTCTCTTGGGCTAGACGGGCGGTCGGAGAGGCCCCCTCCGATCAATCGGCTGGTCACGTCAAGCCCTAGCACCTATATGATTTTCCCAACCCTATTGCCCTTATGGCAACCAACAACCCCTTTTTATCATATGGGTGCTGGAAGGCGGTGGCTGCGGGTCTATATGTCCTGGGAATGACGTTAAACTCTATCTGATGGTGAGATTCCATTTTTGGAGGTTTGGGGAATGTGGAGCACCCCTTCATCACCATTGCTCCCTGGTCCACTCTGACCCGGAGTGGTAGTACCTGTTAGGGTCCCATCTATGGGTTAAATAGAAAAATATATTTATAAAAAAATTGTATTATCCATTGAGAATTGTTTTATTTCAAAACTTTATCGGCATTAAATGACCCACTGAGGTTGATATGCCGTAAAACAAAACAAACCAAACCAAACCGACAAAATAATACTTAAACAGTGGTGCTGATAACTTTTCGATTTAGTGCGTCCTAGGACTCACATATTTGCGTTTCGTGAATCCCTAGGAAAATTTATGAGTCCAAATAAAATTTCTTAATAGAAGCGAAAGATGAATCTAACTAATCTACCTCCAGCTATGGGTAAATAATAGTGCAGACTAGTTCTTCAGCCTTGGCATGGCAACTAGTCTAGGAGAAGAAAAACTCTGAATTCAAAACTGTTAAACTCCGGTTAAGAAACAGACCTTGTGTCGCATATTGCTTGTGCGGAGAGGTTACAGTGATGCTGATAGCTTTTTGACTTAGTGCGTCCTAGAACGCACATATTTACTTTGAATGAGTCCCAAGGAAATTTATGGATCCCTACTAAAGTTTCTTAATAGATTGTAGCGTTTTTATTTATGATCTGTCTGGGGAAACAACTAAAGCCGTCTAACTCCTACCTTGTAACCTATCCTGTGTAATTCGTTTCTAAGAAACTATTGAAATGTATTTACAGTTAGCTTGAAATGGTGGGGGAAGAAAAAAAAAGAAAAACACTGGGACGCATGGATACGATTTTACTGCGTCCTTTTCGATTCTTCTGCGTCAGGGACGTACATATCAGCATATCTGCTTAAGGATATAATCATAGACATTATTCAGTCTGATTGGTTGTTTGGTTGGTTGTATTTTACGGCATGTCAACCCGCGGTGGGTTATTTTATACAGAATACATTTTGTTTTATTCATTCTTAATCAATCTTTAATTCAAACTCAATTTTTTTTAACTCAGTTTTTTAAACACACTTTTAAAACTCAGTTTTTTTTATTTAACACATAGATGGGACCCGAATAGGTATTACCACTTCAGGTCAGAGTGGACCAGGGAGTAATGGGGATGGAATGGTACTCCACAATCCCTAGAGCTCCCGAATTGGAACTTCACCATCAGATTGTGCTTAACTTTATACCCCAAACGTGAAGACCCTCAGCCATCACCTTCTAGCATATATATGATAAAAATGTTTAGGGCCTACCATAAAGGCGTTAGGGTTGGGGCAGATATATAGATGCTAGGGCTTGACGTGACCAGCCGATTGATCGGAGGGGCCTCTCCGACCGCCCGTCTAGTCCAAGTAGGGCCCAAAGTGATACCCTATCTAAGCATCATGGGTCGCCACCCACCGTCAACAGGTGGCCCCATTGGGGAGCGTACACCTCTGCAGTAGAGCAGTCGGTGTATTCTAAAGCCTCAACTGAAAGGCTCGAAAATTATTCAATTAATCTGAAATCTATTGCTATAATAGATAATGTTTGTTTATATATACTAGCAAATATATGCACCCTCCGGGTGCAAGTATTTAAGTTTTGATATAATAAAATATCATGTTAGATTAGAAAGGCTAATGAAACTGAATAAGAATTCAGATAAAAATATTTGGAACAGAGGGGGTATGATTGAAAAATAGAACAGCTTTGAAAGTAACTCTTCCATCATTTTCCCTTACTCCCGTCTTTCATTGGTAAATTTTCCTAATTTAACTATTAAAATAGGAAGTGAAGAATAATATTACAGTTATTTCTTCTTGTTAATGGATTTCTTTTAAGATTTATCCCCGAGATTTTTGTTCATATTCAATAAGATAAAACCAAACAATTAGAAATCAATAATACTAAGCACATATTTATTAAAATCAAATTTTAAATATCAATATGCAGATTAGCCTTCCTGTTCACAATGCAAACTGCTATTTTGTTGTATATATAAATACAATTGCATGTTATTAATATGTAGATATGGTCAACAGACTTAATGATGTAAAACAATTTTATTAATAATTGAGGTTTATATAAAAAATAAAATCATGGAGAATGTGATGTAAATAACAAAGGGAATTGTGACTTGAATAGTAATATAGTTTCGGTTACAGACAGAAAAACTCACAATCTCCATTATAATAAGATATATATATATATATATATATATATAAATACGGTGAGGAAATTAATCCGACAATATGAGAAGAAAATATTTTAAAAATATAACAAACACAGGATGTTATGATTAGGGAACAATTTTATGTGTCAATACTTAATCATTTCGGTATATTGTACCATCTTCAGGACACTGTTAAGTAATGTTTATGTGAGGGACAAAATGAAAGATGTTAAGTGTATAGTGAATGTGTGAATATGATGTTATTAACTGTTAATTTTTATAAGCACGTTTGTTTTGCACATGCATTGATCACGTCATTGGCTTTCGTAAAATGAACTCGTTTTTTTTTCTTCAGAATACAAGGTGTGTCAAAAAGTACAAAAATCTCGACACTTTTTGGTACACCCTATATATATATATATATATTATACACAACTCCCAATAACCCTCCCTCACGTATATAAGAGCATTCAAAAAATGACCCACCTCAAAGAGGTTTTTCACGGAACAGATGAACTTGTTACTACTAACACACTCTTCTACCCGGATTTTAATAGCATGTTAAACCCTCAAAAATACTCTACTTTTTATAGTTCTTCCATAATGCTCCCTTTCAAAGAATCTAAAAACAATTTCTTCAGATAAGAAATTTTCTCCTGACGATGACCTAAGGTCGATACTAGTTGAGAATAGATAACACACACACACACACACACACACACACACACACACACATATATATATATATATATATATATATATATATATATATATATATATATATATATATACAAATTCCTGTTTGTCTAATTACTTTTTGTTCATACTATATATATATATATATATATATATATATATATATATATAACGTCAATTAGTTCTTGCAATATATATATATATATATATATATATATATATATATATATATATTGCAAGAACTAATTGACGTTATATATATATATATATATATATATATATATATATATATATATATATTTTGTCAGTTTTTGTTTATACAGGGAATCAAGGTAGTAGAACAACCTATATTTTTTAACGCACAAGTATGCATACATTGATCGAGTTAAATATTGACAGCGACCGGTAAAACTGTTTGAACCTTTAAGATCTCTCAAAAATCGAAACTGATTGCACATACAATGAGGTTATATTAGTCCGTTCGAGCAATTTTGACGATCAACCACAAAAGAAAACGTCAATACAGAGAATCTCAATTTTTCAGGTTTCCAATTCCTCCAGTCTTTGTTCACAACTCTTAGGGACCGTTCCAAGTACTCCAACTACAATTGGCATCACTTTTAACGCGTTGTTCCCTAATCTTTTTCGGTTTCTGACAGGGTCTAGGTATTTGTCGTTTTCTTTCATTTTAACCTTGTAATCCGCCGGGACGTCAAAATCCGCTTTATGACAAGTTCTCTTTTTTTGTTAATTCTAAATCTGGTCTTCTGGCTGGGATAAAGGGATTCGTCTGTATCTCAAAGTTCGAGAGAATTATTATTATTATTATTATTATTATTATTATTATTATTATTATATTACTCCTTTTGAGTTTTCATATCAGCATTAGCTGATGGTCTTTCACTAGAGTCTGACTGACAGCAAGTCTCCTCAGGTCTCTAGGACTCTTCTGAGTATTCTGGCAGATTGCAGCAGTGCAGTGTTCTGAATGGTTTCAATTCTTCCTCTGATTTCCAAATTTTCCAAACCCTTTTCTAATCCTTTTGGGACTGTTCCAAGTGCACCAACTACAATTGGTATAACTTTCACTTTCATATTCCATAACTTTTTCAGTTCTCTGGCAAGGTCCAGATATTTGTCCATTTTTTCATTTTCCTTTAGCTTCACCCTGTGATCTGTTGGAACTGCAAAATCCACCAGTTGACAAATTCTTTCTTTTTTGTTTATCAACACTAGGTCTGGTCTTCTTGCTGGGATAAGGTGAGCCGTTTTTATTTCAAAGTCCCAGAGAATTTTATTATTATTATTATTTACTCCTTTTGAGTTTTCACATCAGTGTTAGCTGATGGTCTTTCACTGGAGTCTGAGTGACAGCAAGTCTCCTCAGGTCTCCAGGACTCTTCTGAGTATTCTGGCAGATTGCAGCAGTGCAGTGTTCTGAATGGTTTCAATCCTTCCTCTGATATATTATTATTATTATTATTATTATTATTATTATTATCTGTTCAGCCACTCACGTAGCTGTAAGTGAGGAGAGAGAGAGAGAGAGAGAGAGAGAGAGAGAGAGAGAGGAGAGAGAGAGAAAACTACGCCATCATCTAAAATAGACGGAAGGTTGCCAACATTCAACATTATTATTGTTATTATATATTATTATTATTATTATTATTATTATTATTAATATGCACCCTCTGGGCGTAAGTATGCAAGTCTTAATTAGATGAAATATATTAAATTAAAAAGACTAACTAAATTAAATAAGAACGCATATAAAAATGCATTTCTTTTAATTATTTTAATTGCTTTCTATATAAGATTATTCTTAGGATTGATTTTAATACGTCTGTGAATGAAATAATAATATCAATAACACCGAGTTATTATTTATTAAACTCTGTTTTATTAAAAATCTTTATGCAAATTAACCTCACCATATATAAGATAAACCTTTGTTTCTTAGTGATATATAAAACACATTGTAGGATTTTAAATGAACTAATAACATGGTCTGTTTTGAGGCAAATCTGACTCAGATTTTTATCGAGAATTCGTTAGTATATGAGATTTATTCTGTTTTAATGATTTTAACTATAAATTAAATACTCATTGATAAACTTACACCATTTTTGGTGACACAAGCATTGACATAGTTTCGGTTACTGACAGACAACGAATGTCCATTATAATAAGATTTGAACACATGTTATATATGTATCATGAGCCATCTACTTATTATGTTATGATCGACTCCACCTTCAACTTTTGCACAGCAAATCTTTGTGGTTGGATCCGTAGAATTAGGCCTCAGTTCGAACCTGTAAAGCATAAGTTCTAAATTAGACTACGCTACACGCTCATCTATAAGGCTTTCAACTCCGACATGGAGTGCAACAATGCACAACTTGTCAGCGCACCAACTACCTCGACAGGTGGCGCCTTTCACAGAATGAACTGCTTCAGTAACGTAATATATGTATTTACCAAACCCTCTACACGGGCAGGATTCGAAACCAGGTCAATTTCCCAGGCAGAGTTTAACAGAATTATTTTGATTTTCAAATTGGGTTATGTAAAAACACAACGTATCTGTCACTGTATTCTCCGGCCTTCTTTCAGGTGTTCCGTGTCTATCAGATCATCGTAATGACACAACCTGGGTAATCATTTTGAATAGTTTGACTGTTGACCAAAAAGGCAGCGAAGAACATTTCAAGATCTCATTCAAATAATGACGTCATTGTTTTTTAACAGGTTGAATTCAGAGTGTTACTTCTCATAGACCTTACAATACTCTACTTTGGCCCTCTCTTGGGCTAGACGGGCTGGCGGAAAAGCCCCCTCCGATTAATCGGCTGGTCACGTCTGGTCTAGCATCTATATGATTGCGCCGACCCTATTGCCCTTATGGCAAGCCCCAACCCTTTTTATCATGTGGGTGCTAGAAGGCGGTGGCTGTGGGTCTACATGTCCTGGGAATGACGTTAAACTCTATCTGATGGTGAGGTTCCTGTTTTGAGGTTTGGGGAATGTGGAGCACCCCTTCATCACCATTGCTCCCTGGTCCACTCTGACCCGGAGTGGTAGTACCTGTTAGGGTCCCATCTATGGGTTAAATAGAAAACATGAGTTAATAAACGAAATTTTATCATCCATTAAAAATGAAATTATTTCAAAACTTTGTTAGCATTAAACATTTTTTTTTAATCAATAGAAGTATTCGGCATAAAATGACCCTAGGGGTTGACATGCCGTAAAACCCAACCAACCAACATTCTCATAGACCGATTGTCCTACCAAGGATAAAGATCCAAGTCTGCCCTACTATTTAGACATAGATGAAGTGAGATTAGCTGGATGCATACCTTTCCCAAGTGTAATAGTGCTATGCGAAATGCAAACAGCCCTCTCCAGGATTTGAACACGTGTCACTGAGTTCATACAGGATATACGCCCCAAAAATAGTACGTACCAAAATATCATAAAATATTTGACTGGTCCAAATATTTTTTCTCTCAATCTTTAGATTCTTCCGATTTTCAGTCTGTATACGAGATAACTTAGAGGCGTATCGTGTAATGGTTATCGTCATAGAAATGGACTTGTTATCCTGAGTTCAAAACTCGGATGAGGTTGATTGCATTTCACATAGCGCCAATACTCCTGGGAAAGGTATGAATCGAACTACACTACCTTTAGTTTTGGGTAAATAGTAGAAAAGGCTGGGCTCTTTAACACTGGCTTGGCAATCTAATAGAAGGAAAACTCTAAGTACAAAACTGTTAAACGCTGCTTAAGAAATTGACTTTGTGTCACATCCTGTTCGTACGGAGGGTTAGTATATATATATATATATTATATATAATATATATATATTATATAATTGTAAACACGGTTTGTTTGGAATGGCTTTTGCCGATAATTTTGGAGAATAAGTGCTTAATTGGAGTCGTACCTAATTTTGAAAATTAATTAATTAATAATGAATTAGGCGGAATACCTATTAAATGTATGGCTAAACAAATCGAGAAAAATCAATCTCTGTATGTACATTTCGGCCTATTAGGCCTCATCAGCAGAGCTATAGATTGAAGACCGCCCTGTGCGTGATTTGAAACCGGACTGCCAAGCTGACAGGCCGATCCCATAACCCCTACATTAAACGGACTTCTTAGATTTTACAATTTGTTTAGAGTAGGTTAATATTCCTCTTCTAGTGACTTTTATTACACGACGATATGATAAGTTGTAAACACGGTTTGTTTGGAATGGCTTTTTGCCGATAATTTTTGGGAGAATAAGTGCTTAATTGGAGTCGTACCTAATTTTGAAAATTAATTAATTAATAATGAATTAGGCGAGAATATGGAGATACGATGAGGAAATTAATCCGACAATATGTGAAGAAAATATTTTCAAAAATATAACAGGCACAGGATGTTACGATCAACGAAAAAAATTATATGTCTATACTTGATTATTTTGGTTTATAATAAACCATCAGCAGGACAATGCAAAAGAAATTTTGTAAGGGAGAAAAAAGAAAAATCTTAAGTGTATGGTGAATGTGTGAATATAATGTTATTTACATATAAAAGAAATAACAGAAAATAACATTATATTCAAACATTCACCATACATTTAACATTTTTCATTTTTCTACCTAACAACATTTATTTTGCATTGTCCTGATGATGGTTTATCATAAACCGAAATACTTAAGTATAGACATATAAAATTTTTCCTTTGATTATGACATCCTGTGTCTTTTATATTTTTGAAAACATTTTCTTCACACACAAACGCACACACACGCACACACACACACACACAAACACACACACACACACACACAATATATATATATATATATATATATATATATATAATATATTGTTAGGAGGTTGATTTAGAAGGCCATCACAATGCAGTTTGAATAATAAAAAATAATAATACGGAACAATGGGTTGTGTGTTGACCTGTATTTTTTATTATTTCTTATAATAATAAATAAATACAGGTCAACACACACCACCATTGTTACCGTATTATTATTTTTTATTTATTCCAAACTGCATTGTGATGGCCTTCTAAATCAACCTCCTAACCAATACATACACAATGCTTCAAGCAAATTATGAAACTCTCTATATATAATATATATATATATATATATATAGTTAGTGTGTACAGAAATAACCTACTCGAGTTTTACCATAAGGATCCCGCAGTTAAATTTAATTAATCAATATCTTGATTAATTCAGTGGATTCAACCCTGAAGATCCTTATGGTGAAACTCAAGAAGGCTATTTCTATGCAAACTATTATGTTAAATCCGCTCTAATAACGTATTGAGCACTTTATATTTGTTATAACGTTGACTTATCCGAGTAATACTTACACCAACCAAATATTGAGACTAAACCAACAATTTTTTTTTTTACTGGTAAGTCATTCCGATTACACACACACACACACACACACACACACACATATATATATATATATATATATATATATATATATGCGAGACTTTGTATTTAGTTAACACTAAAACTACATTTTGAAACTACTTGTTTTTATTATTGGTTTGGTTTGGTTTGTTTTGTTTTACGGCATATCAACCTCAGTGGGTCATTTAATGCCGATAAAATTTTGAAATAAATCAGTTCTTAATGGATAATACAATTTTTTTATAAATACATTTTTCTATTTAACCCATAGATGGGACCCTAACAGGTACTACCACTCCGGGTCAGAGTGGGCCAGGGAGCAATGGTGATGAACGGGTGCTCCACATTCCCCAAACCTCCAAAACTGGAACCTCACCATCAGATAAAGTTTAACGTCATTCCCAGGACAAGTAGACCCGCTGCCACCGCCTTCTAGCATCCATATGATAAAGAGGGGTTGGGGCTTGCCATAAGGGCAATAGGGTTGGGAAAATCATAAGGTGCTAGGGCTTGACGTGACCAGCCGATTGAACGGAGGGGCCTCTCCGACCGCCCGTCTAGCCCAAGATAGGGCCAAAGCGGAGTATTGCATGTCATGAAATGCTCATCCACCTGGACTCTATCCTTAAGCATCACGGGTCGCCATCCACGGCCAACAGGTGGCCCCATTGGGGGAGTCTTACCCCTCTGCAGAGGTACAGTCGGTGCATTCTAACGCCCCCAGACGACATAAATGTATACATATTTGTTTATATATAGATATATATTTATATATAGATTTATATAAATATATATATATTTGTGTGTGTGTGTATGTATAAATATTTGTATGTTTATGTGTTTATATATGCATATGTTTTTTGTATATATGTATGTTTATATATGGACACATATGTGTGTGTGAATGTGTGTAAAGCCAAATACTTATTTAGTAAAACTGAGATCTTAACCTGATATATTTATTTATATTGACAGTTATCCGTACATTCCAGTATTATGTATATCACTGCTATCACTTTTTATCAATGACACAACGCATTCCTCCCTCTATTTACGGAGCTGATCGCTTATATCCATCAAAAGAGAATCATCCAATATCTTATCTTCCTCCAAATGACTGTTGCCCCTGGCAACGACCAAGAAGGTAGCCCCGTCGCATCGACTCGCGCCTGCGTTGTGCGTTGTGCGTTATTCCATTCATCAAATCTTTGCATCGCGAAGATCAACGAATCTTTGTAATTGTTCCTCTGAGCAGATCTGTGCTTTTCTATTGAAAATTCGCATCTTATCTTCTTTGACAAAGTCATACAGCTTTAATCGTTTATTTTGTCTATTGCGTCTCAGGTGATCTTCCTTTACTACCGGCTTCTCCAATATTTAATGGTTTGGTTGGTTTATTTTGTTTTACGGCATATCAACCTCAGTGGGTCATTTAATGCCGATAAATTTTGAAATAAATCAATTCTTAATGGATAACAACATTTTTTTTATAAACACATTTTTCTATTTAACCTTTAGATGGGGCCCTAACAGGTACTACCACTCCGGGTCAGAGTGGACTAGGGAGCAATGGTGATGAAGGGGTGCCCCACATTCCCCAAACCTCCATAACTGGAACCTCACCATCAGATAGAGTTTAAGGTCATTCCCAGGACATGTAGACCCGCAGCCACCACCTTCTAGCACCCATATGATAAAAAGGGGTTGGTGCTTGCCATAAGGGCAATAGGGTTGGGAAAATCATATAGGTGCTAGGGCGTGACGAGACCATCCGATTGATCGGAGGGGGCCTCTCCGACCGCCCGTCTAGCCCAAGATAGGGCCAAAGTGGGGTATTGCATGTCATGAACTGCTCATCCACCTGGGCTCTATCCTTAAGCATCACGGGTCGCCGCCCACGGCCAACAGGTGTCCCATTGGGGGAGTCTTACCCCTCTGCAGAGGTGCAGTCGCTGCATTCTAACGCCCCAGTAGACAGGGTGGTCCAATATTTAAGTTAATGTCTGTAAATTTATTGACTCCGTGGTACAGTTGTTTCTCTATGTCTTCCAGAAACAACACAGAGCTTTCGTTCGAATCTAAAACAACGCCTATATATAAACCTTATGGAGGCGCGTGGTCTAATGGTTAGAGTCGTAGGAAATGGACTCGTCAACACGAGTTCAATTCCTGGACGAAGCTGTTTGCATTTCACATGACGCTAATACCTCGGGAAAGGTATTAATCCAATTCTCCCTCCAGCTATGGGTAACTAGCAGGGCAGACCGGACCCTTTAACCATGGTTAGGTAACCGATCTATGAGAAGGAAACTTTGAATCTAAAGGTGTTAAACTCCGTTTAAGAAATTGACCTTGTATCGCACCCTGCTCGTGTGGAGGGGTTGGTAATATATATATATATATATATATATATATAATATATTATAAGAAGTAAATACACAGCGATGTGTTTATGATATGGCTATTCTTTTAGCCGACAATTTTTGGGAGAATATGTGCTTAATTGAAGTCGTGCCTAATTTTGAAAGTTAATTAATTAATAATTAATTTGGCGGGCATACCTATTTAAATGTAAGGCTAAACAAATCGAGAAAGTGTCAATCTCTGTATGTACATTTCGGCCTATTAGGCCTCATCAGCACAGCTATAGATAGGAAGATCGCCTTGTGCGTGATTCGAAACCCGACTGTCAAGCTGACAGGCGAGCGTCTTAGCCACTACACCAACCGGACTTTCTTAGATTTTTCGTTTTGTTTAGAAGTAGGTTTATATTCCTCTTATAGTGACTTCTACACGACAGTATGAGAAGTAGATACACAGCGATGTGTTTATGATATATATATAATATATATATATATATATATATATATATATATATATATAATATATATAATATATAAAGGAAAGAAAGCATAGATGGAGATTAATCCGACAGTATGAAATTTAACATTTTGAAAAAACATATGATGTTTGTTATGTGATTGCTGACAGATCTGTTTCGACCAAATCGATAAGTTGGTCTTCATCAAAGAGCGACATAGACGGGAAGAAAGATATCCGTTAAAGTCTTTTACAAAAACGAACGCTGAATTCAACCGCTGAAATTTTGAAAAATGCATGGTCTGTTTTAAAAATAAAATAAATTTTATTTTTAATTTTTAAAAAATCAGAAGCATTATAGTTTATAGTAAAACTCAAAAGAGTTTGTTGTAAAAATTATATAAAAAATGTAAAGTGGGTATCAAAATAGTATAATATATATTTCAGCTGTTAAAAATATACAAGTCCACAGTGTAATTTGAAGAAAGATGTTAGAGTTCCAAAATTTACTTGTGGTGTTAAGTCCGTAGAGTTATAGATGAAAGTCTTCAAGGTGTAAAATTCCAGATATAATGTTTTTTCATTTGACAAATATGAAAAATAGATGGAAATTAATCCGACAGTATGAAATTTAACATTTTGAAAAAACATATGATGTTTGTTATGTGATTGCTGACAGATCTGTTTCGACCAAATCGATAAGTTGGTCTTCATCAAAGAGCGACATAGACGGGCAGATCTGTCAGCAATCACATAACAAACATCATACGTTTTTTTCAAAATGTAAAATTTCATATATATATATATATATATATATATATATATATATATATATATGAATTTAACATTTGAAAAAACAATTGGTAATTATTATCTGCTGACAGAAATCTGTTTCGACGCCTTAGTAGAAGGGTCATCATCAACGAGCAAAAAAATTTTACGAAAGAAAGAAAGGATAAAAAACCGTTGGAAGAGAATCCTTTCTTTCTTTCGTAAAATTTTTTTGCTCGTTGATGATGACCCTTCTACTAAGGCGTCGAAACAGATTTCTGTCAGCAGATAATAATTACTAATTGTTTTTTCAAAATGTTAAATTCATTCTGTCGGATTAATTTCCATTTATTTACACATTTGTCTCATGAAAAAACAAAATATACGGATTTTTACACCTCCGAAGATTATTCTACGAACACTACAAAAATTTACCTACAACACAAACTTTTGAAACTTAACATCTTCTTTCAATTGTGCTGTGGACATGTACACAACTTATTAAGCTGGATTATATTTTGAACATTTTTGATAATCTCTTACACTTTTTTATATATTTACACCAAAACTCTTTTTGAGTTATTTTTGAATTAAAAATGCTTCTGATTTTTAAAAATAAAATTTATTTTTTTTGAAAACAGTATGCGCATTTTAAAAAAATTCAAGCATTCCAGCGTGTGTTTGTACCCCTATTCTCTTCCAACGGTTTTTTATCCTTCTTTCTTTCGTAAAATTTTTTTGCTCGTTGATGATGACCCTTCTACTAAGGTGTCGAAACAGATTTCTGTCAGCAGATAATAATTACCAATTGTTTTTTCAAAATGTTAAATTCATTCTGTCGGATTAATTTCCATTTATTTACACACATACACACACACACACAACACACACATATATATATATATATATATAATATATATATATATATATATATATATATATATTATATAATTAGTCCATGGAGTGGCGTGGTGTAATCCTTATCGTTGTCGAAAACGGACACAACCAGTTCAAATCATGGACGAGGCTGTTTGCATTTCAGAAAGCGCTAATACCCTATGCATTTCACATATAGCTAATATCCGATGATAAACGCACTGAGAACATTAAACTTGTACTGCCTGCATGTAGTTCGCATTTGGTGACGCCGCTCTACGGTAGACATCTAGACATGGGCACCTCAGAGTAAGCTGATCAACAAAAGCCTACATTGATCGGCTCTACGAGGACACCGAATATGAGACTAACGTAGTGTACAAATTTAAATGCCCCTTAAAAGATTGTTTCTCTGAAATTGAAAGAATACATAGGTCTCACTACTACAACCTTGTAGCGGCTCTTGATTTTATTTATCTGATACCATCCCCATCCCGCAACACTTACAATCATATGCATGCCCCCTTTAATTACCGGTAAATTTAAACCGTACTAAACCATACTAAAACTCCAAATTTTGATGATTATACATTAGGCAAAATAAACCCATTTTGAATAAGATTAATTTTGTAAATAGCAGTCATTTCCTAAATTTTCTATAACTCATTTTCCACTACATACTACAGGTAAAGTTTGGTAGTATATTTTTACAATCAAACTATTTGCCGGGTTTATATATATATATATATATATATATATATATATATATATATATATATATATATAATTTATATATGAAAATGGTGACTTACCGGTGAAATTGGCCACAATGGTTAGTTGGTTCAAGTTTCACAATGATATGACAGCAATATAACAAATATAAAGTGCTCAATACGTGAGTAGAGCAAATATATTATTATAAAGGTATACACAGAATAACCTACTCAAGTTTCACCATAAGGATCTTATGCGAATCTGTCATTAACGGTCATAACCACTAAATACACGCGTACACTGGGATGGAATTAATCAATATCTTGATTAATTCAGTAGATCTAACCCTGAAGATCCTTATGGGGAAACTCGAGTAGGTTATCACTGTGTATACCATTATGATAATATATATATATATATATATATATATATATATATATATATAAGAGAGTTTTATAAAGCTTCAAGCGAGAGAACTCCCCCGCGAAGATCTCTTGTGTCAAGCTGAGCATTATCTTTAGTTAAGAAACTTGCTCCTTGGTGTCCCCTAGTGTTGGGTATGATCCTTTGGTTGCAGGTTTGTTCTTCAATGTCGAATAACATGTAAATGAACGGCTGTCTATATCGGCGATTAAATGGTTAACAAACTACGTATTTGAGCTGTTGAATGGCTGTGGTTTAATCCTCGTGACCGTGCCGAGTCTATAAGTTTAAGCGGTGGGTTCGAGCACGCCTTATATACAAAAGAATGGAAGCGCGTGGTGTAATGGTTAAAGTCATAGGAAATGGACTCGTCGTCCAGAGTTCAAATCCTGGACATGGTAATTGCATTTCACTTAGCGCTAATACCCTTGGGAAATGTATGAATTCTACTCTCCTTCCAGCTATGGGTAAATTGTAGGGCATACTGGGCTCTTGAACCTTGGTTAGGCAACCGGTCTAGGAGAAGGAAAACTGAATTCAAACCTGTTAAACTCCGCTTAAGAAATTGACCTTGTGTCACATCCTGCTCGTGCGGAGGAGTTGGGTATATATATATATATATATATATATATATATATATAATATAAAGGGGCACCTCATGTAGTGTAATAGTTACTAAGCTAGATTAGCAAATCATTGTTAGTGAGTTCGTTTCTCATTGGGTGCCCCATACTTCTAAAATAACTGTATAAAAATAACCTGCAACACATAATCCCACCGCTACTCGGTTGTTGACCACCTTACGGGTTTTAAAAGAACCAGGAATCAACTCAATATATCCACCCTTGATGATGGCACTAAAGAGTGCCGAAAGTACTAGGGACGACGATTGTGATAGATTAATCAATAGTCACCACTTCGATGTTTAAAAAAAAACGTGGCCAGAAAATTTGAAAAGATCGAAAAGAAACTCATCTGTTCGCCATGTTTAACACAACATGCATAAAAGAAATAAATAAATGCTGCCTAAGTATACAAAAAACCGTAGTTGTAGACAACCCAATCTGCAAAGATTTTCTGGATGAGTGAATCTAACGTTCGGACACGTTTATGAAGAACATAAAGTGATCGGTCTGAACATGTTCAATCCTGTTTGTTGGTAGTCCGAGGAAATTTATTAACCGAACATAATATGGTCGACTTACGAAGTTTAGACTAAGGTTACTCTTACTCATTTGTCGGACTGGCACACCAAATAATTTCGTTCATGAAAATTGACACAGTGACACAATTAAAAATTAGAATGAGAAAACATGCTTGAATTGGTCAGTGCAAGTTGAAAAC
>CM042146.1:28304395-28306895 GCA_023376005.1 Doryteuthis pealeii
GCAAAAAAGCCATTCCAAACATACCGTGTTTACAACTTATCGTATCGTCGTGTAATAAAAGTCACTGAAGAGGAATATTAACCTACTCTAAACAAATCGTAAAATCTAGGAAGTCCGTTTGGTGTAGGGGTTGTGATATCGGCCTGTCAGCTTGGCAGTCCGGTTTCAAATCACGCACAGGGCGGCCTTCCTATCTATAGCTCTGCTGATGAGGCCTAATAGGCCGAAATGTACATACAGAGATTGATTTTTCTCGATTTGTTTAGCCATACATTTAAATAGGCATTCCCGCCTAATTCATTATTAATTAATTAATTTTCAAAATTAGGTACGACTCCAATTAAGCACATATTCTCCCAAAAATTGTCGGCAAAAAAGCCATTCCAAACATACCGTGTTTTTATATATATATATATATATATGTATATATATATATATAAAAGTTTTTTTTTATAGTTTGTTTGAAGCATTGTACGTATGTGTAAAATGGAAATTAGAAGGCAATTGACAATTGACAATTTACAGAAGTAAATTTTTCAGTTATGCAATTCAAATTATCTTGATCTACCATCTGATGAGACGAAATTTTGGGGAGATATATTAAATCAACTTAGATTTATAAAGGCCCCAATTTTGGTCAAAATAAATTAATTATGGAATTACGGTGTTGAGTTTTTCCTTCCTTTCTAAGATAAATATTGCTCTGTATATAATCTAAAAAGTTTATTATACATTGAGCTCTCTTTAGTGATTTAAAGATTCACTGTATTTATACATACTGGATCATACAATAATAATACAGTATATCTTAGAAATCACATATAGAATCATCCCTTACTATCAAGTTTTGGATGCCTCTCATATATATATATATATATATATATATAGTTTTTCTCTTTTTACTCCCATTTTTATATATATATATATATATATATGTATATATATATATATATATATATATATATACATGTATGATGTAAAATAAGGAATGAACAAAACTTAGACAAAAATGTGTAGTATATTTCGCTGGAATTTTGAATTCCGCTTCTTCAGTGTTTTTTTTTTCTTTCATTCCTTATTTTACCTCATTCTGTCGGATACATTCCAATCCCCTTTTCCATATATATATATATATATATATATTATATATATATATAATATATATATATATATAAATGCCGTACCAGGCCACAATCTTATTGACCTGGACTCGTATGATCGTATGTGCCTTGATGAGGTCTTTAAGAAAATATCTTAACCGCTAGTAACGCCCATTAAACAACTTTTCAAGGGTGAGCCAAAATAATATTTTCTTATTTAATAAAACCTTTTTAACTATTCCATTACAAATATTTACTTTTCAGTATTCAAAAGAAAAAATGTGACTATGTGCTCACTCGAAAATACGTAATCACACACACACATAGACACATATATAAAGAGTTGGTTGCTTGGCTAGTTTAAAGATTTTAATGACATATCAACCCGTCTGGGGTTATTGTTGGATTATCTGTGGGTATAAAATGGTCGAGAAATTACCACTTAAATTTATATACTTTCCCAAAAGGGCATATAATGTATTTGAGATCGTTGGTAATTGACCTGAAATCAGTTGCTAACTGGACTTAATATTAGAAGGACTACTACTGTATTTCTCTGAATGTTTGAGATGAGGCTTGAAGATTAGTATTATCTGTGTTATTCGGACTATTGTCCCCATCTTCATTGTTATTTGTACAACGTTTCGGTCGATATGCCCTCCGGCCTTCTTCAGGTATTTATTGTCGGACTCGGGAACCTTCTCGGACTCAGGAACCTTCCGTTAGAAAAATAATTAATACAACTCCTACCCCAGCTATGGTTAACGGAATGATAACAAGATACCCCCGTGGACTAAATAAAGTGTTAGGTTCAAAGTTCCGTGATGTCTCTCGATTACGACAAGAAAGTTCCCGAGTTCGAAAAGAAAATTGCTGAGTCCGAGAAGGTTCCCGAGTCCGACAAGAAATACCTGAAGAAGGCCGGAGGGCATATCGGTCGAAATGCTGTACAAATAACAATGAAGATGGGGACAATAGTCCGAATAACGCAGATAATACTACTACTGTATTCTCTGCTACAATTACAATCTTGTTCTAAGTTTAAGGAATATAACAAACTTTATACTGTTGTATACCTCTTTGCTTACTTTCTTACTTCTATTCTTCTAGCGTCTCTTCTAGCGTCTGGACTTCGTCTTGGGGACTTCGTGTCCGGTCTTCCATTGTAGATTTCTCTTTATCAGAAGCCCTGTGTCATTGGTAGTTTTTAGATAATAATACAAGACTTCGATTTACTTAGATCATATTTTATTTCTAAATCCCAACCAGACTACCTGCGCAGATTGAGTCGGAGCGTGAATAACACGACTTACCAACGTCGTGGCTTTTGCCGATCAGACTAAAAATCTCTTTCTAATCTAAACCGGAAGAGGGTCTTCTCCACTGATTCTCACGGTATC
>CM042146.1:28309395-28351895 GCA_023376005.1 Doryteuthis pealeii
ACTGTAGAGAGGTGATACTCCCCCAATGGTGGCTACCCGTTGGCCGTGGCTGGCGCCTGTGCTGCTTAAGAATGGAACCCTGGTGTCTGAGCAGTCCATGACATGCAACACTTAACTTTGGTCCTTACATAAACTAGACGTGTGGTCGGGGCGGCCCCTCCGATCAATCGGCTGGTCATCTCAAGTCTTAGTACCTTTCTGAAACCCTTATGGAAAGCCCCAACTCTTTTTTTTATCATATATGTGCTAGAAGGCGATGACTAAGGGTTTATTGTCCTGGGTATGAAGTTAAACTATATGATGGTGACGTTCCAAATCTGGAGCTCTGGGGAATGTAGAATACTTTTTCATCGCCATTACTCCCAGGTTCACTCTGACCCGGAGTGGCAGTACCTGTTAGGATCCCATCTATGGGTTAAAAAAAAGTTAAAAAAACATTTTTTTTAAATTGAGTACCTATCAAGAATGAATAAAATAAAACGTTTTCTGCATAAGATAACCCGACAAGGGTTGGTATGTCGTAAACTCCAACCAGCCACCCAACCTATTAATATTTCAAAATTGTTTTACAAATAAATATTTGAAATCTTAGGATAACCAATCCAGTCACCACACCTAAATACAAAGCGGTCGGCTAAGTACACTCACTACTGGGTCGCCCAGATTAGCCAACAAAGAACAGATTACTTTAACAACAACAACAACAACAACCGGGTAATTCCATTTCAAAGCATCCAGAAAAAAGTAAAATTTTCACCCACCCTCTTCCATTTTATGAACATTTTGTCCAAGTGTGGATATGAAAAAATTAGCCAATTCCCAAAATTTGAGCTTTCAATTTCAAAAATTGGCAGAGTTTTGTAACTCTGAATTCAAAATTCCTGAGGTCGGTCGTTGATTGGGTCTGTGGCAACCCTTGATGCACCAATTCTTTCCTATCGACTGTGCCAAAAAGTTGGATGGTCCAACACAAGCCTTCACCACTATAAACAAATTACTGTGTGGGTGTTCATTGTGTGTGTGAACCCTCATGCGTCGAAAATCGACGAGAGAGTCCATTATAATTTTTAACTCTCCAAATTAGAGCGGGGTCGTGAAAAATGGTGACATTTTGTAACCTTTTTACAAAAAGTCGCCATATTTCGCCAACCCCACCAAATGTGGAGAACTAAAAATTGGCATAACTCTGCCAATTTTTGGAATTGGAAGATACATTTTTGGGATTGTATAATGTTAACTTAGTCCACACCTGGAAAAAATTCAGAAAAATTGAAGGGCGTGGGTGACAATTTTACTTTTTTCTCGATGCTTTGGCATGGAATGACGCAACTTCCCTCTTACATTAACATTATAAATCCAAGGCAGCACATCCCTACTGTACTTTAATGGAGAACAAGTCTTGATCTTTCTCTTTCTATTTTACTATCTTTTAAAATCTGACAACTTTTCTAACTTATTACAGCAACCTCTCTAAACTATTACATACACACTTCAGTGAAAACTACCTGTTAAAAAAGTGTGGGTGGGAAACATGATCCCCTAAGAATTGTGCAAAATATCAGAATTTGGAGGTACGTGGGTTAATGGTCAGAGTCGTAGGAAATGAACTCGTCGATCAGATTTCAAATCCTGGACCAGACTGTTTGCAATTCACATAGCCTCTAATACGTTGGGAAAGTTATGAATTCATATATTCTCCCTCCAGATTTGATTAAATAATTCGGGCAGACTGGACTCTTTGACCTTGCATAGGTAACCAGTCAAGGAGAAAGAAAACTCTGTATTCAAACCTGTTAGACTACACTTAAGAAATTGACCTTGTGTCACATCCTGCTCGCGTGGAGGGATTGGTAAATACGTATATATATATATATATATATATATATATGTGTGTGTGTGTGTGTGTGTGTGTGTAAAAATGGAAATGGAAGTGAAACAATAAAGACATATATGAGGAAGAATGAATAAAGAAAAGAAAGTACATAATGGATAATAAAAGATGAATTTAATCAATATCACTTACACATGTGTTTCGGTCAGTTTATCTATGTGTACACGATTCAAACTATTATTATTATTAAATAAGCAAATGAGTGAAAATTTATCTTTATTTAATAATAATAGTTTGAATCGTGAATTTCTATTTTCATTTAATAATAATAGTTTGAAAATTCGACCTTCATCAGAGTGAAATTTTATCTTTATCTAATAATAATAGTTTGAATCGTGCACACATAGATAAACTGACCGAGACACATGTGTAATTGATATTGATTAAATTCATCTTTTATTATCCATTCTGTACTTTCTTTTCTTTATTCATTCTTGCTCATATATATATATATATGCACAAACCTGAACCTGTACAAGAACAATGAGACCCATAAATGTCAATGGGTTTTTGAGATACAAATCATTAAATCCCGGTCAGAAGACCAGAGATAGTATCAGTTATCAAGAAGAAGAAAAAAATCATTAGTTTATTGATAGAGGATACTTTCAGATAATTTAAAATGTGGTTTACTCTTTACTAGATAACTTTCATTTTCTAACTGGTAATTCCAGTTTTTCATTTTTGAACCGGAATATTCACTAGTATTACTTGCAAGAATAGTCGCGTTCCAGGCAAAAGTATTTAAGTTTTAATGTAATGAAATATATCAAATTAAAAAGACTTAGAAAATTAAATAAGAGCGCATATAAAAGGATTACACTTATTTTCATTATATTTTAATTGTTTCTCTGAATGTTTGGATACAAATGTGAAACATGCCGCCCACTGAAAGTAAGACTAGAAGAACATCGTAAAGTAGTGGTCCGAGATGAAATAGAAAAGTCGGGTATGGCTGACCAAATATGGAATGAAAAGGGAAACCATCTGCCCTTATGGGATGAAGTTAGAATAATAGATAGTGAAGAACATTGGAAGAGAAGACGCCTCAAAGAATCAGCACATATGATAGGCTGTACTGGGCTTTTAAGTAGACCTAGCATAGCAATGAATACAATATGGAAACCCATAATTAAGAAGGCTAGATCAGATTGAGAAAAAAAATCACAATATGAGTCTAGATAAAAAAATCATACATAAGAAAATAGTAGATATTCTAGCCAAATCAAGACATTAGTTCCCAACATTCACACTCAATTGTCCAATTGGACACATGGCCTAGTGGATGAGGTAGTTAGGTTAAGACAGTTCTAAGTGACAGTTATCTCTGGATCCCGAGTTCAATCCTGAGTAGAGGCAGTTAGAAAAATAATTAACACAACTCCTACCCCTACTAAATAAAGGGTTAGGTTCAAAGTTCCGTGATGGCTCCCGATTACGACAAGAAAGTTCCCGAGTTCGAGAAGGATCTCGAGTCCGACAAGAAATACCTGAAGAAGGCCGGAGGGCATATCGACCGAAACGTTGTACAAAGAACAATAAAGATGGGGACAATAGTCCGAATAACGCAGATAATACTAATATTTAATTGATTTCTATACAAAATCATACATAAGATTAATTTAATACGTTGGAAAATAAAACAATAATATTAGAGATCACCTGTTTTGTTAAAAACTGTATGCAAATTAACCACACCATTTATCATGTAAACATTTATTTTGTAGTGACATACAAGACACATTACAGGATTTTAAACACACTAATAACATGGGTTATTTTAAGAAAAATCTATATTGAATAAACGTTTTATTCTATGTATTAATGATTTTGACTTTAAATTAAATACTCATAGATAAAGTTACAAAAGTTTTGAGGGTCAATACCCTCAGGAATTGCGTAAGTTTATCAATGAGTACGTAGTGATGTAGTTTCTGTTACATAAATACAAACACCGAATCTCAATTATAATAAGATGTTTAAACATATGTTTCATATATACGACATTAATTCGGAAGTATTTTCTATTATCTTTTATTTATTCTATTTTATTATCATATTTGTGTATTCATTAGAAAAGTAATGCTATAAAAGAGCAATAATAGATTCAACATATTTTTATATCAATCAGAAAGATAATAACGGGTGTGTGAATTGCGTCAGGTACTATCCTTCGTTAATAACCCTCTCTTCGGGCCGATATCCGGTGGCTTCAGCCACTGGACCTGTGTAGTTAATTAACGGCCTGATCCCAGAGAGCCACACCCCAGGCAACACCTGCCCCTTTGATTTAAAGGGGCATGGCTGTGTTTGTTGCCCAGTGCCTGAGGCGCTTTCCTTAAGGAGAAATGCTGCGGGATATACGCATTTTACACCTGCCATCCCATAAGTCTCAGTTCCTGGGTGGTCCCACATTAAGCGACCTTGTGTCATTCCCGCATCAGTGGGATACGAAGTAAATACCTTATCCTTCGCTAATCAACGTGACATGCCAAAGATGAAATTTTAACTGAAATTTATACGCATAAAATTCTATGGGCCTCAACTAATGGAGTTCAAATGAAACGCATAAACATATCTAGTATTACATAATCTATGCGGTTGCATAAGATTATTGTCAATCCCCTGTATTTCTGAAGGGATGGCCCCTTTTCATATCACGGGCGGGACTTTCCATGGAATATTACAGAAAGCCCAGGAAATACGTGAAGTCACGTGGGACCTGTTTGGCTCTCAGTTTCAGCTTGGACGTCAGGCAGATAAGGTCTTTCTGCCTTAGCTGAAGCTCACTGCACACGCGCGTTATGTTAGTTACATGAAATATTTAGTTAAGTAAATAAAAGCTTACATAAATAATATGGTTTTGTGGTTGATGAATGTCTAGGAAACAAGACTGATCTAGAAGAAGAAATGAATTCAGGGACAACCAACCAGCAAGACGAAGTCCAGACTTTAGACGAGACGCTAGAAGAAGAACGTAAGATACCAAAGATGAGCAGAAGAAAAATAGAAGTAAAAAGAAGAGTATACAACACTGGGACTCGACTATTCGAGTTCAAATCCTGAACGAGGCTCATTGCATTTCACAAATTGATAATACCCTTGGGAAAACCACCTATCTTACCTCTAGCTATGGGTAAATAAGGGCCGGGTTAGCTCAGTCGGTAGAGCGTTCGGCTAGAAACCACAAGTTTCCTTGTTCGAGACCGGCCCTCGCCAACTCATCGTATAAGTTGCACAGGGATCTGTGCGGTAAAGTGAGGAGCTGATGTTAGGTGTGGCACTCCACCTCAGATGCTAGAATAAACTACTAGCGCTAGTGAAAAGAGGATAGACTCCCTCGCTGTCTGGTTGATATCGACATTAGGCTGCCCCGAAGACATTACTTTTTTTTTTTACTTATGGGTAAATAATAGGACAGACTAGTTTATTTAAATTTGGTATAGCAACTGGTCTAGTAGAAGGAAAGCTATGACTTCAAACCAAACTCCGCTTAAGAAATTGTGTTATATACTCCTCATTATATGGTGTGGAGTTACTATAACAACAAAATGATATATGCACAAACCAGAAGCTGCTCTTGGAAATGAAACGTGTACAAATATCTAGGACTCGGTTACTCGAGTTCAAATCCTGAACAAGGCAGACCAGGATCTTTAAAACTTCGTATGGCAACCAGTTGAAGAGAAGGTAAACTTTAAATTCAAACTAGTTAAATTCCCCTCAAGAAATCGATCTTGAGTCACATCCTGCTCATGTGGAGGGGCTGGGTAAATACCGAATGGAAAACCAAAAATTCCGTATGTGTGCGTGTGTGTGGTGTGTGTGTGTGTGTGTGTGTGTGTGTGGAGTTCAAATGTCAAGACATTTTATAGATTGTAGATATATTAAAGATTAGACTTAAAACTTGAACATGTCAAAACTCATAATTCTGATCTATATTTTTTTCCAAATCCGAAGTTTAATCTGATTATAACGCCCCACCCACTTCCTCAGATTTTTTTTCTCTAAGATCAATGGATTTGTACATTCATTCGAAGAACGTGTCTTCTAAAAAAATAAACATGCCGAACCAATTTTCTATTTCAACTCATCCAGTTCCGCTGTATTTTGCCCTCTTACGTCAATCCCCGTTGATTTGACCCGCGCGTCTTTCGGATGACACGACATAAATATTAATCTTCAGCATTGTTCGAAATTATCTTTGCTCGTCTTCTTAGATGAACATGTGGTGGCGTATTTTTTTCTATTTGGTATTTGACACCGATTTCTTGGATCCTTCTGCTTTTTATATACACACACAGAGTGTCCAAAAAAATTGGCATTATTTTAAAAGCAAGGATAAGTCTATTTCTCAGAATTTCTGAGATGAGGCTTGATAATTAGTACTATTTGTATTATTCGTAATATTGTCCTCATCTTCTTTGTTATCTGTACAATGTTTCGGCTGATGAGCCCTCCGGCCTTCTTCAGTCGTAATCGGGAATTGGACAGATAGCACAGTGGATAAAGGAGTTAGGTTAAGACAGTTCTAAGTGAAAGTTATCTATAGACTGCAGGTTCAATCCTGATCCGGGGCAACAGTAACATAGAATAATAATTAACACAGCTTAACACATCTACCCCAGCTATGGTTAGCGGAATTAGAACAGTATACCCCCATGGACAGAATAAAGGGTTAGGTTCAAAGTTCCGTGATGGCTCCCGATTACGACAAGAAGGTTCCCGATTACGACACGAAGGTTCCGGAGTCCTAAAAGAAGGTTCCCGAGTCCGAGATGGTTCGCGAGTCAGAGAAGGTTCCCGAGTCCGACAAGAAATACCCGAAGAAGGCCGGAGGGCACATCGGCCGAAACGTTGTACAGATAACTATGAAGATGAGGACAATAGTCCGAATAATACAAATAATACTAATCATAAGTCTATTCTGCCCCCAGATTGTTCTCCTTGTGTTATATACCCTTCTAACATACTCGGATATGAAATGGAGGAGAGAGAGACACAGAGAGACATAGAGAGAGAGACAGACAGACAGACAGACAGAGACAGAGACAGAGACTGAGACATATGATATGATGGTCTTTCTTACTTGTTACACTTCTACTTGTTGGTTTTAATTCGGCCGCCATATTCTGTCGTGTAGTGGGCTTCTACTGTTAGGGGATGGTTCTTCTTTCTTGATTCTTCTTTGTTTTCGGCTGGTCATTGTTTTAGTATTTAATTAACACAACAAGACTTGGTTGTTTCTTGCTCAAGCTTTTATTTTCAACCTTACCCATTTGATTTCGCCGTAGGTGAGTTGCGAACCCTAAGAGATATCCTCTCTGATAGAGTGCCGGATCGCGTCTGATTAACGACAATTAGAACCAATTAAAATGGATTCTTTTTCAAACCTAACTCAATACCAGAACTAATATTTAAGCAGGTATTTTGTGTCATTAAACTAAATAGAAAAAAGCCTTTCGGAAACAATCATTGATTGACTCAGCTTTTGTATAATATATACATATCTATATATATATATATATATAAAGTGTATAAAAAAAGTATCCAAATTTTTGTACTTTTTGAGACACCTCGTATTCTAAAGAAAGATAAAGTTCCACTCATTCATTTTTTCTGGATACAAGGTGTGTCAAAAAAGTACCAAGTTTAAAACTATGTTTACCAGAATAGAAATGAAAAATAAATGGAACGTTATTTTCTGAATTGTCAAAAAGTACAAAATATCTCGATACTTTTTTGACACACCTATATATATATATATATATATATATATATATATATATATATATATATATATATATATATATATGTGTGTGTGTGTGTGTGTGTGTGTGTGTGTGTGTGTGAACTATTTCTCCTCGCTATAACAGATTCATGATCCGTAGATATAGAATCTTTGCCAACGTGTCTTCATCACCAGATTTCAACACGTTGGGAAATACCCTTGGGAAAGGTATTTGTATACTAAAATGTTTTTTTTTCTTCTTTAACAGACTTGACCTGGGGAAAGAAAGCAAGACCACCGGCCGAATCAACAAGGTACGGATAGTAGCCCTACTCAAGTCATCGTATAATCGGACACATTCAACTCAGAACATCATACAACAAAGTTTCTTCTAAATAAACTTGAGAGCTATGAACCTTCAAATTTTAAATAAAGTTTGTTTGTAGAGTATTGAAATTTTAACTTTTTAGAAAGTTTTGGTATACATTTTTCTTTGAATCTATTTTTGTTTCAGAAAAAAACTTCCATACAGAAATACAAATAAAAATTTCTTTTAAAATTTTTGTTGGCTTCATCTTTATTGAAAACGTTGGTGGTTGGTTGGTTGGTTTTTTGGTTGCATTTTACGGTATGTCAACCCATTGGTTTATTCTAACTACACACACACACACACAGGGTTCGAATCACGCACAAAGCACTGCCCTGTCTATAGCTCTGCTGATGAGGCCTAATAGGCTGAAATGTACATACAGAGATTGACTTTTTTTCGATTTGTTTACGCTTTACATTTAAACCGATATGCACGCCTAATTCATTTATTTATAATTAATTAATTACCAAATTAGGTATGACTTTAATTAAGCTCATTATCTCCCCAAAAATTGTCGGCCTTCGCCATTTCAAACACATTGTTTGACCACTTCATATATAAATATATATATATATATATATATATAATATACCAAACTTGTTGGTAAATCATCGCCGTGAGAAAATATTAACCGGTGAGAAAAAAAAATTTTGGAAAAAAGAAAAGACCAAGATAATCGTACCAACCAAAAATAATCTATTGGTACAGTATTTGGCCAAAGGAAAAACAATTTATATATATATATATTATATATAATTATATATATATATATATATATATATTCATACAAAACCGCAAGGAAACTAAAGCTAATAAGTAAAAAGTGCTCAATACCTGAGTAGAGCAAATAATAAAGATAAATCAAATGAGTCAGAAAAACCTACTAAAAGTTTCGCTTAATGCTCTTCAGGGCTAATATCTGACTTCAGCGAAGCTTTTAGTAGGTTTGTCTGATTCATTAGGTTTATCTTTAAATACATATATATATATATAGTCTCCACACACCCGTGTTTAACATTTCACGTCTCTTCAATGTGGCTAGACACAGCACTATCTCTGACTGATATTTCGTCTGCCCAATTCGTTAACCTCTCAGCTATTTGATACCTGCTGTAAATGGGTGGTGTTTAAGATATTAAATAGTTCCTCGCATAAAGTGGAACGAAATATTTCACTCCTACTTCCACTTGTTTGAGTCATTATTTTTTGTCCACTTTTCCTTTTACCTTACCTAATACTGTCGGATTTTACTCCAACCCTCCTATCTTCATATATATATATATATATATATATATATATATGAGTAATTGTCATATTGTCGGATTCATTTCCTTTCTTTTAACATATATAATATATATATATATATATATATATATATATTAAAGCAATGGATACAATAGAAACCTACTCGAGTTTCACCATAAGGATCTTCAGGGTTAAATCCACTGAATTAATCGAGGTAAATTTGCTCTACTTTGTATTGAGCACTTTGTATTTGTTATATCGCTGATTTAGCCCCTGGATTTTTGCACCTCCAACGATCGTGCCCATATTCACCGGTAAGCCAACTTTTATCTTTATATATATATGTATATATATATATATATGTATATATATATATATATATATATATATATATATATATATATATATATATATAGAGAGAGAGAGAGAGAGAGAGAGAGAAAGAGAGAGAGAGAGAGAGAGAAAGAGAAAGAGAAAGAGAGATTATTATACATTTTGTGATGGCTATCTGACGAATCTTGGCTCTTTAATTGAGTTAATAAATTTTATAAAAAAATTATATTATATATATATATATATATATATATATATATATATATATATATAATATATATACTTTTCAGTAGTTCGTTTTCTAATCCAAACTGCCCTCAATTTTCTAATGAAAGGTGATTAAGTGTTTTTAATCTTAAAAAAAAAACATACGCAAGATTCAAGTGAAAAGTATTAAGGTAGGATACTGATTTATGTTTTTTTAACTTTTTAAAATTTTAATCATATAAGTTTTTAATCAATAGCACACACATACATACGTACATACACACATTCATATAGACATACACGAAGCTGCTCACCGTTGAAGTGTTTCTTCCATCTTCAATTAACCAAGTTAACTGTAGATTGTAGATTAAATGAGATAAATTAAGACAAAAAGGTATTACTGATAATCTCCTGATAATCCCCAAACGATATATTAACCCGGATAAAAAGTACTCGTCTTAATTATTACAGTTAAATACTGGTTATAATTCTGTTGGCTTCGCGTTTTGTAATGGTTCACAAGCTAGTCATGCAGATCATCTATTATCTATATATACAGAAAGGGCAGTTGTGTGTATGCATGTGTGTATGTATGTCCGGAGGAAACTACGAAAATAAGACAATTAATAACAAAGTATATATATATATATATATATATATATATATATATATATATATATATATCTTATAATAATGGAGATTGTGGGTTTTTCTGTCTGTAACCAAAACTATGTTACTACTCAAGTCATAATTCCCTTAATTATTTACGTCAAATTCTCCATGATTTCATTCTTTTAAACCTTCAGTTATTAATAAAAATTGTTTTACATTATTAATACTGTTGACCATATCTACATGATATTTACCGCGTACCCCACTTGTACGGGTCAGGCACAAAGTCCCTATTAACGTGGGACCACCCACAAGCCGAAGCTCATGGAGTGGCAGGTGAAAAAATTGCGTCGATCCCGTCGGCATTCCCCCTCAAGGGGGGCGCCTCAGGCACTGGGCAATAAACCCAACCCTGCCCTTTAAATCGAGGGGGCAGGTGTTGCCTGGGGGGATGGCCCCCTGGGATCGACGCTATTAACTTGTAAAGATCCAGGGCCGAAGCCACTGGACCCCCGGTGTTGACCAGGTCTACATGATATTTACCGCGTACCCCACTTGTACGGGTCAGGCACAAAGTCCCTATTAACGTGGGACCACCCACAAGCCGAAGCTCATGGAGTGGCAGGTGAAAAATTGCGTCGATCCCGTCGGCATTCCCCCTCAAGGGGGCGCCTCAGGCACTGGGCAATAAACCCAGCCCTGCCCCTTTAAATCAAGGGGGCAGGTGTTGCCTGGGGGGATGGCCCCCTGGGATCGACGCTATTAACTTGTAAAGATCCAGGGCCGAAGCCACTGGACCCCCGGTGTTGACCAGGTCTACATACTAATAACATGCAATTGTATTTATATATACAACAAAATAGCGGTTTACAGTTTGAACGAGAAGGCTAATTTGCATATTGATATTTAAAATTTTATTTTAATAAATATGTGCTTGGTATTATTGATTTCTAATTGTTTGGTTTTATCTTAAGAAATATAAACAAAAATCTCGTGGATAAATCTTAAAAGAAATTTATTTACAAGAAGAAATAACTGTAATATTATCCTTTACTTCCTATTTTAACTAAATAGTTAAATTAGGAAATTTACCAATGAAAGAGGGGAGTAATGGAAAATGATGGAATAGTTAGTTTAAAGTTGTTCTATTTTTCGATTATACCCCCTCTGTTGCAGATCTTTTTATCTGCATACTTAGTCAGTTTCATTAGCCTTTCTAATTTAATATGATATTTTATTATATCAAAACTTAAATACTTGCATCCGGAGGTGCATATATTTGCTAGTATATATATATATATATATATAATATTATATATATATATATATATATGTTAAGAAATTTGAAAAAAAACAAGTGTTCCAAAAATGAGATGAATTTATTTATCGACGTTTAAACGTTTCGGTTTCATTAAAATCTAGTTACACAAAAAAATTTTATAAAGATTTTTTTTATCTCCTGTCATCCTTAAAACATCCATCAATTTCTTCACCCCTTAATACATCCTGATGAAGGTTTAATGAAACCGAAACGTTTGAGTGTCGATAAATAAATTCATCTCATTTTAGGGGTGGCCTAAAGTCATCATCAGCCAAACAGCGAAGAAGTCTACCCCTTTTCACATGCGCTAGACCAAGGAGATTGTTTTCACCGTCTCAGGTGGAGTGCCACACCTACCATCAGCTTCTCACTTTACCCGACCGATCCCAGTGTTACTCATATGCTGAGTTGGT
Source organism: Doryteuthis pealeii (assembly GCA_023376005.1). Lineage (NCBI taxonomy): Eukaryota > Metazoa > Mollusca > Cephalopoda > Myopsida > Loliginidae > Doryteuthis > Doryteuthis pealeii. Next base: position 28,321,519 of record CM042146.1, read on the forward strand.
GAGGGTCGACATATACATATATATATATATATATAGTATGTGTGGGAAAGGTGACAATGGTGAAATGGTCTCAATGGTTAGTTGATGCAAGATTCACAATGATAAGAAACCGATATAACAAATATAAAGTGCTCGATTTGTTAGTAGAGTAAATTTATTATCATGATGGTACATGGCAATAACCTACTCGAGTTTCGCCATGAGGATCATCAGGGTTAAATCCAGTGGATTAATCAAGATATTGATTAATAGCAGTCAATTTCACGTGTGTATTTTTTTTTTCGCGATAAACAGTTTATCGAGAAAAAATACACACGTGAAATCGACTGCAATAATCAGTGGATTCAACCCTGAAGATCCTTATGGTGAAACTCGTAGGTATTACCGTGAACCATATATATATATATATATATATATATATATTGATCAAATTTATGCAAAAATACACACACGCGGTCAAGATTTAATACTACCGCAAAAAAAAATATTTGTCATATTTCAAAATTTTTTCTAAAAACCGATAAACAAGGACGCTTAAAAAAAAAATTTTTTATCACCTTCCACATACCAACAAAAAGCCCTGAAGATGATCATTATAGATCGAAACACTGTAGGTCGGACAATAAACTCACACTTAACTCATTTAAACCTTATATATATATATATATATATATATATATATATATATATATATATAAAGTTGTGTTACTCTGCTTAAAAGTAATCCGTTGTACATAAGATCTGTTTCACACCTTGAAAAGAAGCGAGAAAGTTTCTCGTTCTTTCTTACGTCATATAATCTTATTATCGGAGTCAAGAACAGATCTTTGCAACATGTTTCAATGTTTGGTTGGTCAGGCACATCCCACTAACAGAACATTTGATTAAGACAGGTGATTGATGGTGAGGCTGGTCGGAAAAGAGACAGACAGACATACAGACAGAGAGGGTGAGGTGAGAGAGAGAGGAGAGAGAATGAGTGAAAGAAAGAGGGAAAGGAAGTGTTTGATTGTACTGGTCAGAACACAGAGAGAGGGTGAGTGAGAGAGAGAGGAAGAGAGAGAGAGAGAGAGAGAGACAGGAGGGAAGTAATTGGAAGAGAGAGAGAGAGAGAGAGAGATGAGTGAAAGGAGAGGGAAAGAAGGTGTTTGATTGTACTGGTCAGAACACAGAGAGAGGGGAAGTGAGAGAGAGAGGAAGAGAGATGGGAGGGGAGAATGAGAGAATGAGAGAAGAGGGAGAGATGGGAGGGAAAATTGGAAGAGAGAGAGAGAGAGAGAATGAGTGAAAGGAAGAGGGAAAGGAAAGTGTTTGATTGTACAGGTCAGAACACAGAGAGAGGGAAGTGAGAGAGAGAGGAAGAGAGATGGGGGAGAATGAGAGAATGAGAGAAAGAGGGAGAGATGGGAGGAAGGTGTTTGACAGTGCTAATTGAGAGAGAGAGAGAGAGAGAGAGAGAGAGAGAGAGAGAGAAGGAAGGTGATTGATGGATATCGGAGAGTGAGGGGTGAGATATTGAGAGAGAATGAGAGAGAGAGAGGGGGAAGAAGAGGAGGAGGAGGGAAGGTGCTTGAAGGTGCTGGTCGAAAGGGATAGGGAAGACAGAGAGAGAGAAAGAGAGAGAGAGAGAGATAGAGAGAGAGAGAGAGAGAGAGAGAGAGAGAGTGAGAGAGAGAGAGGGGGGAAGTTGCCGTTCGTGGCGGCGAAGGTTTTAATTGCCCTTCGTCCCTACTTCTGAACCCCGAAGCGCTCCTTTCGTTCTCGTAGTCCTCCTACCCCCTACCACCGTCGCCGCCGCCGCCACAAACAGCAGCAGCAACCCCCACCACCACCACCACCACTGATGCGATTTATTTAATCGGATTTTCTTTGTCAATTGATTCTCCCTCTCGGCAAGTAACGGAAAGTAACGTTAAAATCTCATCGCACCTTTTCCCTCTTCTCGAACGGACTCTGTTGCATGTCTTCCTCTCTATCAAACTTTGCAATTGAACATCTTCGTCAGAGCAATGGATTTTTAGCAGATTTTGACGAAAAAGAAACAAAAAAAGGAAAGCGATTCCGATTTAATATGTCTGTTTATTGATTGCTTGCTTTGATTTTACGACATGTCAACCCTTGTTGGGTCACGTCAAGCCCTAGCACCTACATGATTGTCCCTACCCTATTGGTCTTATTGCAAATCCCAACCCTTTTTATTAATATTTCTCTGAATGTTTGAGATGAGGCTTGAAGATTAGTATTATCTGAGTTATTCGGACTATTGTCCTCATCTTCATTGTTATTTGTACAACGTTTCGGCCGATATGCCCTCCGACCTTCCTCAGGTATTTCTTGTTATTGTTTTTAAATAAATTAAACACCTCGTGTTATGAAAAGCAGTCTTAATGTGTTGCCTCGTTAATCCAATGGAAGGTATCTCAATTGGAATATGTATCAATAAATAACTGCGCTTGCCAAAGACAAAAAAAGTTCCGTGATGGCTCCCGATTACGACAAAGAAAGTTCCCGAGTTCGAAAAGAAGGTTCCCGGTCCGAGAAGGTTCCCGAGTCCGACAAGAAATACCTGAAGAAGGCCGGAGGGCATATCGGCCGAAACGTTGGACAAATAACAATGAAGATGGGGACAATAGTCCGAATAACGCAGATAATACCTTTTTATTAACGTTAATCACTAAGACCTTCAAACACCGCCTTGTAGCACATATATGATTAAAAGGGGTTGGGGCTTGCCATAAGGTGCTTAGGCTTGACGTTTCCACCAGACTGATCGAAGGAGCCTCTCTTGCTCAAGTAAGGGCCAAAGTGGAGTGTAGGATGTCACGGACATCTCGGACACCAGGCTCCCATCCTATGTCACCAACTATATCCAACAGGTGGCCCCATTGGGGGGTTTTACAACTCTAGAGAGGTATTGTCGGTGTATTCTTCAGCCCCAGCCGAGGTTTACTAATTTAAGCTGAGGTAACGATACTCACTGCAAAAAAAATGTAACGATACATTTCTGCATTTCATCTCGGACGATTTGGAAGGTCTCATTTCTAACCAGAGGGTGATTCAAGATGATAAAGGTCGTACGAACACGAGTATTAATACATGATTACAACATCTTAAGGTTCTTGATTCGATACCGACCCTCGCCAACTCAGCGTATGAGTAGCAAAGGGGTCTGTGTGTAAACTGAGGAGCTGATGGTAGGTGTGGCGCTCCACTTCAGATGCTAAAATAATCTTGGTCTAGCGCTATTGAAAAGGGGATAGACTCCCTCGCTGCTTGGCTGATACCGACATTAGGCTGCCCCGACGACTTTACTTTTTAAAAACTTTTTACAACATCTTGTAATCAGTTAACAGCATGTAAAACTGTTAAAGATAACAATAATTTTGATATTTTGGACAGTTGTCCTCATCTTTATTGTGTATAAACACAACGTTCGGGCTCTGTTCGGGTGTTATTTATTCTATTCAATTTTTTTTATTGTTGTTGTAAATTTTTGAATTACCTAAAATAAGTCATATTCAGACAATTACCCATGAATTTAAATGTGGCTTCGGAGCTGAAATCGTTACCCCTAGTTCAAGGCGACCCCAAGCAGCCAACAGAACAGATAACAACATTTCACATTTTTGGTTAGAATAAGGATGGAATTAAGCCTAGGAGGGCTAGTTTTCAAAAGGTTAATATTTTTTCTAAATAAAAAAAAAAAAAAAAAAGAATAAATAATATAAAAGATAAAAAAATGAATAAGCTTTGTCTATTTTACCACTAGTTTACTTACCACTATATTTACAGGTCCGGTAAAATAAGCATAAAAGTAGGTTTGTCTATTTTAGACAATTTTAACGCTTCGTGTGGATTTTGCACTTGTGAACTGATCATAGAACCAGTTGATCTGTGGAATGTGTTCGCTAGGATTCACACATTTTCTTTCTTTATTTTTTGCAGGCCGTAAGCTGTCAGGACTGGCTCCATGATGGAGTCAGATGGATGATTGACTTGTCCCAGTGAGAAACCTAAAACCAAGCAACCTTTTTCTGGGATTGGCCCTGTCACAGTGAAGGTTGTTAACCGACCAACCAGTTTTCTTCTATCTGCTTACTTATCTTCCTTACCTTTCAATCTATACTTTGACTACATATTTAAAAGAAAAAAAAGTAACTCCGATTATCATCTTTATTCTGGTAATCGATATTTTGTGAGGAAACCGGAAATTTAAGTTGGATTAATATTTCAATGTGTATTTACATCAACATCAGAATAGGTTATTTATTTATCACTAGCACTACCTAGGAATACGTAATACGTACATTTGCAAAGAAAGAAAAAAACAAAAACAAAAAAAAAACAAAGTAAATAAGTATGTAGAATTAAAAACAATTTCTCCGAATGTTTGAGATCAGGCTTGAAGATTAGTATTATCTGCGTTATTCGGACTATTCGAGAAGGTTCCCGAGTCCGACAAGAAATACCTGAAGAAGGCCGGAGGGCATATCGACCGAAACGTTGTACAAATAACAATGAAGATGGGGACAAGAGTCCGAATAACGCAGATCATACTAATTAAAAACAAATTCTTATGCAGGCTCGTCCACAAAGCGTTTCTTCACTGACTGCAGTCTCGCTTCGGCCAACTAATTCTGCACCACGCTCCATTCACTTCAGTTATTTATGAGCATAGTCCCCCAACATCCGGGCACATCGGTCAAACCTCGCACACGTGCAACGCACAGTTCTCGTGCAATTCGGATGGATGCCTGTAGGCCCCACCACACGGGCACCTGAATTGCACCTCGCGTCCATCCAGCGCCTAAATCGCATTTCTTTGCATTCGGGAGGGCGCGGTTTCGACTCCGGCAGGCAAGACAATGTCTTCCTCTTTTTCTAAATGAGTATGGTAGTACTCGTTCTCCATCACAATATGAAAAAGAATGCAAAAGAAAATTAGATTTCCCCTGATAACGCTAGCATGGGTCGTGCACTTTCAATAAGATTATGAGTAAAGGTGTCTAAATAAAAAAATACCGCTTTTTATTCGTCCTAATACAATCATACGCCCTAATGCAATAAATGTTAGGGTTAGAATTCTATGTTCATTCTGTTAAAGCAACGTTTATTCATACGAATAGCTGTTGGATTATTTATAGTATGTAGATATTTACTAAGCGTAGCTTGGAGGTGGTACAAGGCCAGAAATATTGGGCGCCCAGTGAGAATCGAACTCACTAACAATGGCTTGCGAATCTAGTTTGCTAAACATAACACCACGTGAGGTACCCTTAATTATAGTATATAGTTATTTACTAAGCTAAGATTCAATGAGAATGTCTGCTAATCTAGCTTGCTAACCATTACACCATATAAGGTGCCATTTATTTACTAAGCTTAGCTCAGATGCGGCACAAGGCCAGAAGTGTGGGGCACCTAGTGAGAATCGAACTCACTAACAATGGTCTGCGAGTCTAGCTTGCTAAACATTACACCACGTGAGGTACCATTATTTGTAGTATTTAAGGCGCGCTGCAATCTACCACTTAAATTTATAGACAGAGCAAAGTCACGTAGTCTAAACCTCAGCCAATCATCAGCCCGATTACGTGGCTGGTTAACAACTTAATCGCTGATACCGAGAGACGTCCATTTTCAGTCATTGACAAAGAACCTGTAAGACTGGGGAGCATCAAGGGACAACCAAAGGATTCTTTACTAAGGATCGCGCTCGGCTTAACACAAAGGATCTCCGCTGGACAAGCCACAAAAATCGTAACAATAGGCTAGTTAAAAAATAGAGACAAAAATAGAGACAAACATGCTTTGCAAGTTTATTTTACCGCTCCTAGTAAAATAGACCACAGGTCATTTTGCCAGCAAATATATTTGAAATATATTAGGTTGTTACAAAAATAATGGCCGATTTCAAATACATACATTTATTGTTGAAACATTAACAGTAGAAATGTTAAAATTAGTCAAAATACGAGCGTTGGGCAGCTATGCATCTCTGCTATCGATCTACGAGGTCATTTATTCTGCGTTGGTAAAAAGTTATTGTCTGTGATGCAACAAAATCTTTAAATGATGATTCTACCTCTTCTTTAGATCGAACAGTTTTACCATTTAAAAATGTGCTTAAGTGCCTAAAAAAATGATAATCAGTAGGTGAAAGATCGGGAGAATATGGAGGATGTGGTAAGGTCTCGTATCCCAAATATCTGAGTTTTTGTAGAGTCAATCTTGCAACATGTGGCCGCGCATTATAGTGGAGGAGAATTGGCACACGTCGATTCACTAATGCAGGTCTTTTTTGCAAGCAAGCGTGCATATTAGCGAGTTGATTGCAGTAAATCTCTGCAGTAATGGTCTGATTGGTTTTCAAAAAATTGTAGTGGATAACACCTATTACAGACCACCAGACGGTCACCATAATCTTTTGCTGGTGCAACTTTGGCTTTGGGAAGTGTTTGGGGGATTCATCATGAACAAGCCATTGACCTGATCGTTTACGGTTGTCATAAAGGATCCACTTTTCGTCACAAGTGACTCTTCGGTCAAGAAAGGGGTCATTGGTGTTACGGAAACAGAGTATCGAGCACACTTCAAACCGCCTAAGCTTTTGGTGCTCATTGAGTCCATGAGGAACCAATTTATCAAGCTTTTTCACCTTTCCAATACTCTATAAATGGCGTGAAACTGTTTCAATGCTCACACCAAGTGTCTGAGACATCTCTCTGACACTTTGTCGTGGATTTTGCTCAACAACTGCCTGCAATTGTTCATTTTCAAGACTGCATGTCTGTCCTCTACCTTCTTCATCTTCAAAACTCTCATCTCCACTGCGGAATTTCTGGAACCACCTTCGTACAGTCCGATCACTTGTGGATTCATCCCCCCATGCTTTGTTGATATTGGCAGCAGTTTCGGAGGCATTGTGTCCAAGCTTGAACTCATGCAACATAAGAAGGCGAAGGTCATGTTTAGGCATGTTCATCTTTGAAGGCTCCTATTTTTCAAAAATACTTTCTATCTGAAAATAAATTAAATTTTATTTTTGAGCACACATTAATTATTATATATGCAAAAAATTCACCTGAAATAAACAAAAATTCTTTGTTAAAATGACATTTCAAAACCTAGCACTTCAATCGGCCATTATTTTTGTAACAACCTAATATTTAGATATATTTTAAACTATCTAAATGCTAAAAGATTAAAATGGTTGTTGTCGAGCAATCTGGGATTATCTAAAATTTTAAAAGTAGTTGCGTAATTATGTGATACAAACAAATTTCAAAACAATCTAAAAGCTAATTTCTTAAAATGGTACTTGAAAAGAATTCATTTTGTTAGGGTTATGGTTATGGTTAGGGTTAGGGTTTGGGTTTATGGTTAGGGTTAGGGTTACAATTTTATGTTTTAATAATTGATTATGAAAAATACCGTTTTTCCACTTTGGAAAAAATCATGATAGTCAAATTTACCTTCATCATTTCATTTAATTTTTTAAAAGTTTTGTAAAAATTCACGTTTGATTACAAAGTCATTAACGGTATTTATATTTTTCATTTAGAATAATTATTTGTATCTTTATCCTTCACAAAATATGAATATAAATGAATATAAATAAACATTTCAATTAAATCTGTGTTGTTATTTGTAACATAATTTGCATTCATGATAAGAAATATTTACAAGGCTGGTAAAATAAGCATAAAAGTATCTTTGTCTATTTTACCGGAACCGGCTAAAGAGCCTCTTCCCATATGTTTACTGGTCCGGTAAAATAATCATAAAAGTAGCTTTGTATATTTTACCGGAACCGGCTAAAGATCCACTTCCCATATATTCTTACCACTAGTTTACTTACCACTATATTTACAGGTCCGGTAAAATAAGCATAAAAGTAGCTTTGTATATTTTACCGGAACCGGCTAAAGATCCACTTCCCATATATTCTTACCACTAGTTTACTTACCACTATATTTACAAGTCCGGTAAAATAAGCATAAAAGTAGCTTGGTCTATTTTACCGGAACCGGCTAAATAGCCTTTTCCCATATATTATTACCACTAGTTTACTTACCACTATATTTACAGATCCGGTAAAATAAGCATAAAAGTAGCTTTGTCTATTTTACCGGAACCGGCTAAATAGCCTTTTCCCATATATTATTACCACTAGTTGACTTACCACTATATTTACAGGTCCGGTAAAATAAGCATAAAAGTAGCTTTGTCTATTTTACCGGAACCGGCTAAATAGCCTTTTCCCATATATTATTACCACTAGTTTACTTACCACTATATTTACAGGTCCGGTAAAATAAGCATAAAAGTAGGTCTGTCTATTTTACCGGAACCGGCTAAATAACCTCTTCTTTATTTATACATTTATTTGATTAGTTAAAGTTTTAATTGCGACAAAAAAAACAGTAAAAAAAAAGCCACAAATACGGTCACAAACAATGGCAATCGTCTGGAGGATTACATGTATCTCATGTGCGCAAATTATACTAATGGATTTCATTTTAATCGCCAATTGTTTAAGCTTAACATGGATTACATCAAGGTGGTAGCTAGGCGAGAGGGAGTAGGTGAAGAGATGAGGCACCAACGAATGAACGACTTAAGGAAGTGTTTACGGCAAGGAGCACCGTACTAATAATACAGCCCCAACTGTTGCTTCCTCTTCCGTTTGCTTACTGCACAGATTTAAGTTTCTCAGTTTTAAACGTATTATCAGCTTGAACGGGTTAATCCAGCCTTTAGCCCATGATTATCATCAAAACGATTATCCTTATCTTTATTTTATTAGTAGATCGAGTAATAAATACATACAGCAAGCTGGAAACAGAAATAACCTACATAGATTTAAAAAAGGCGTTTGAAGAAATAAAACGATTATGTAAAAAAAATTGTAGACGTCATTGTGTCATACAGATATTGTAAGGTTTAGGTTTCTTTGTTTAATGGCATATCAATCTTTGTTTAATGGTATATTAATCATTGTTTAATGGCATATCAATCTTTGTTTAATGATATATCAATCTTCATGGGTTATTTGATACATATATTGTAAGGTTTTGGTTTCTTTGTTTAATGACATATCAATCTTTGTTTAATGGTATATCAATCATTGTTTAATGGTATATCAATCTTCATGGGTTATTTAATACATATATTGTAAGGTTTCGGTTTCTTTGTTTAATGGCATATCAATCTTTATTTAATGGGATATCAATCTTCATGGCTTATTTAATACATATATTGTAAGGTTTCGTTTTCTTTATTTAATGGCATATCAATCTTGGTTTAATGGGATATCAATTTTCATGGGTTATTTAATACATATATTGTAAGGTTTCGGTTTCTTTATTTAATGGCATATCAATCTTTGTTTAATGGCATATCAATCTTCATGGGTTATTTGATGGTCCAAGCCATTCTTGTACAAGAACACTAGTGGTGATATTCTACTATGGACGCCTATACATGGACACAGCAGAGTATACCGATCAGCATATACTTACCTATATCAACCGTGAGGTTTAAGGATGGGACCCTGGTGGCTGAGCAGTCAATGACAAGCAACACACCCCTTTGGCTCTTACTTACGTGAGACGGGCGATAGGAGCGGCCCCCTTCGATCAATCGACTGGTCACGTCAAACCCTATCTGATTGCCTCGACCCTATTGCTCTTATGGTAAACCCTAACCATTTTTAGGAAAGAAGCCGCCTTTTTAGAGGTACCAGATACTTTTCAGAATATGACAATTTTTAAGGGGACCCACCCTCTTTTCGGATTGTATGTCCAGTACCTAAACTTTGAGCCCCCCTTGACTCACAAAATTCACTAGGATTTTGAAATAAAAATAGATCAATCAATTCCGGCCAGTCGTATTTTCCCATTTCAAATAAGATCTTCTTTGATTTCTTCCACAATTTGATTTTAAATAAATTCATAATAAAAAAAATCGTTCAAATCGTCCTCATAAAATTTATGCCAAATCGGGAAAAAACGAATATATATATATATATATATATATATATATATATATATATATATATATAACATGTAAAAAACCTAAAGACTTAAGTGAGAAGATAATTACCTATTCTACTGTGGTAATTATTCCATAATTTGTCTGCAACTGGTCGGAATTTTGGGGTAAAGGACAATCAAATTAACAAGTGGAAGAAAACTTAAACAAGTAGTTGACGTTACGGCAAGCCGTTCCGATTCCCCCCACCGTCACCTCTTTACCAACAGTAGGACATTATGAAGTGTCATTTTGAAAGCAAATCAAATATCTTATTTAATTTCTTTCTTTTCTTTCCTTTTTATTGGACACAGCCAAATCTAATCAGAATTAAAAGATCTATTTTACGCTTTCATACAAAATATTTACTATTTTAATTCAAGTATTTCACACTTCCATACACATACAATCTTTTACCACCCTTCTCTCTCTCCCTCACTCTCTCTCTCTCTTCTCTCTCTCTCTCTCTCTCGCTGTATCCCACTGTATGTCTGTCTGTCTGTCTTCCTCTGTCATCTCTTTCTCTGTATCCCACTCTCTCTGTATCTGTTTGTCTCTCTGTCCGTCTGTCTGTCTGCCTGTCTGTCTTTCTCTCTCTCTTTATATATATATATATATATATATATATATATATATATATATATATATATATATATATATATGTGTGTGTGTGTGTGTGTGTGTGTGTGTGTGTATATATATATATATATATATATATATATATATATATATATATATTGGATTCTAAAATTACAAACTCACGTGAGGGGATTGAACGCTAACATCGGAATAATCCGTTATTATACATTTTTTGCAGACGCTGCCGCTGTCGAGAGACAAAAGATCCGTTGAACAGGAACAACAGTCATTTGATAAAGGGTATCTAACGAACCTGAAAATTTATGATAAAAAATAATAATAAAAAAATAAGTGAATCCAATACTCCATAACATCCAGTTCGTTCATTTATTTTAGATGCTTCGTAATAGCGCCCAACTTAAAAAAAAAAAAACATAAATATTATATATATATATATATATATATATATATATATATATGTCCTTCACATTTTATAGCCCTTATTCGGTCTCTTCATGATGATATGAATGTTTTGGTCACATGTAATGGTACCCTTGCAGAGCATGTCTCAGTCATGAATGGTGTGAAACAAGGCTGCGTTCTTGCACCACAACTATTTGGAATATACTTTGCAGTCGTCTTTAAGATTGCTTTTAAAATAATATTAATGGGATTTATGTTCGTTACATATCATCTGGTAACATATTCAATATAAGACGTCTAAAGGCCGGTTCAAAAATGTTCACAGCCATTGTGCGGGAGCTACTATATGCAGATGACTGTGACCTGGTAATACACACACAGGATGAGACGCAGGCTCCTATGGTTGTTTCTCCGAAGCCTGTACAGCACTTGGATTAACCATAAATGTAAAAAAGACTGTTGTCATGTATCAGCCTGCCCCGAACAAATGCTTTGTGGGTCCCACTATCTTTGTATATGGCGAACGCCTCAAAGTTGTCCATCATTTTGTCTATCTTGGGAGCACATTATCACAGGACAACTCTTTAGATAGAGAAATTTCCCTTAGAAAACAACGAGACCATTTGGTTTGCTTGGGGAGAGGATTTGGAGCCAACGTGGCATTAAGATCTCCACCCAGCTGTATCAGAGTCTATGTGCTCACTGCCCTTTTGTACGCTAGTGAGACTTGAGTTGTTTACAAACGACATCTCAGGACACTCGGGAGATTCCATCAGAATTGCCTTCGCAGGATTTTAGGGATAAAATGGTTGTCATTTACACCAGACACCACAATACTTGAAAGATGTCACTTGCTAAGTATTGAGAGTTTAATCCTTAGATCACGTCTTTGCTGGTCTGGTCATCTAGTTTGCATGAATGATTGCCAAATCCCAAAATAACTATTTTACGGGGAAATCTCAACTGGCAAATGTCGTCAGTGCAAACCCAAATTGAGGTTTAAGGACTGCCTCAAGGGCACCTGAAGAACATTGCTATTGCTGTGGAGGATTGGGAGAAGCTACCTAGTAATAGACCTAGCTGGAGAGCCACCATCTACCTGTCTGTGGAAGAATTTGAGTCCAACCAACGGGCAATTTTCAGCCTAGCAACATTGAAAAGTGGAGAAGTTTCAACATGTAGTTTATGTGGAAGATTATGTCTCTCCAGGGCTGGCCTGGTGAGTCATCTGAGAAAACACAAGGATAGAGTGTCAAATGCTACTGGCACCTGAGGATAAAAAACAACAACAAAAAAAGCTGAATTCGTGGATTACTCCACTAAAGTTCGTGTCCCGAAAGTACTCGGGACATGAACTTTGGTGGACTAATTTCAGACCGAACACTTTATTCAATCCCCGGGAGTAGACTGTTCTCATATCGTTACCCATGACCGGGTACAAAGGTTATAATAACATAGAATACTTAACAGAGCTTAACACTTGTACCCAGTCATGGTTAACGGAATGAAAACATTCTTCCCTCCGTGGGTCACATTCTACCCATGGTTAAACTTTACATTAACTCAAAATATTTCTCATCAGCATATCTGTACACCCCTGTCACCACGAGAGGGTCGTGAAATCCAAGCTGACGCTCACCCAACGATATCGCTTTTAGGCTCATGCTGTAGAGTTTATTTAAAGTTTTAGGTGCGCGTTTCGCATTTACAATAAGGCTAACGTTACCGGTTCACCAGAAGGTCAAGGTTTATAACAACAATATCGAATTAGAGAATAATTAGCCTATCCTGTGGATATACCACAATATGATAATTTGATTATTACAACGTTTGATATGTTTACTTAAGAACTATTGCGAAATAGTTCAATATATAAAAACTATAATAATCTTGATTTTACTCTCTCTCTTTCTCACAGGTTTTTTCTCACACGTTTTTTCTTTCTTTTTGTTCATCTTTTCATTATGCTCCATTGAAACAGATTAGTGTTATCGCCTCTGCGCGCTTATTACCTCTAGCGCGTGGTGTAATGGTTAAAGTCATGGGAAATGGACTCGTCGCTCCGAGTTCAAATCCTGGACGTGGTAATTGTATTTCACTTAGCGCTAATACCCTTGGGAAAGGTACGAATCCTACTCTCCCTCCAGCTATGGGCAAATAGTTGGACAGACTGGGCTCTTTAACCTTGGTTAGGCAACCGGTCTAGGAGAAGGAAAACTCTGAATTCAAACCTGTTAAACTCCGCTTAAGAAATTGACATTGTGTTGCATCCTGCTCCTATGGAGGGGTTGGTAAATATATATTACTTCTCTATCTTTTCCCTATCCTTTTTCTTTCTTTTTTCTTATATTTTTTTTTTCTTTATCATAAAATCAGAGTGGTACATTATTTACCTGGGGTGACGAATAAAAATTCGGTGGATATGCAACACCAGATAATCAGAATTTACATCTTTTGCATTTCATTTTGGACGATTTGGTCGATCTCATTTATAACCAGAGGGGGTTTTCAAGATGATAACTGTCGTACCTTTAGGAACACAAATATCAATATTGAGATACCCACTTATACATGGTAACAGTTATTCCTATCTAAGACATATAGTCGTCGGGGCGGTCTAAAGTCGGTATCAGCCAATCAGCAAGGGAGTCTAACTCCTTTTCTCTAGTGTTAGACCAAGGAGATTGATTTTGTGTTTGAGGTAGAGTGCCACACCTTCCATCAGCTCCTTACTTTACCGCACGGGTCCCTGTGCTACTCATACGCTGAGTTGGCGAGGGCCGGTATCGAACTATGAGACTTGTGGTTTCTAGATGAACGCTCTACCGACTGATCTAATTGGCTAATTGCCATAAGCAAGGTTTATACTAGGGGCCGGGTTAGCTCAGTCGGTAGAGCGTTCGGCTAGAAACCACAAGGTTCCTAGTTCGATACCGGTCCTCGCTAACTCAGCGTATGAGTAGCACAGGGATCTGTGCGGTAAAGTAAGGAGCTGATGGTATGTGTGGCGCTCCACCTCAGATGCTAAAACAATGTCCTTGGTCTAGCGCTATTGAAATGGAGATACCGACTTTAGGCCGCCCCGTCGATTTAATTTACTTTATATATGATAAGAATTATATAGACTGATGTGAATTGTAAAAACACTAAATGTGATGTTAATTTGTTATACCCATACGTGTAAGTAAAGTCGTCGGGGTGGCCTAATATCAGCCAGACAGCGAGGGAGTCTATCCCTTTTTTACTAGCACTAGACCAAGGAGATTAATTTATTATCAGGATATTTTAGGATTATTTAGTATCACCTACCATCAGCTCCTTACTTTACCGCACAGATCCCTGTGCTACTCATTTGCTGAGTTGGCGAGGGCCGACTTCGAACCAAGAACCTTATGATTCCTAGCCGAACACTCTACCGATTGAGCTAGACCGGTACATACATGTACTGGTACACAAATGAGTAAATACGATCATATATTCGTATTAGTTTGTTGAACGTATTTCCCATAATACAACACATGAGCAAAAAAAATAAATAAATAAAAAAATAAAAAATAGACACTAACAAAACTAAAACTTCCTTTCACATCGGGACTAGGGTTGTGCAACCTAAAACAAAGTGGTCATTCAGTTATTATTATTATTATTATTATTATTATTATTAGTATTAGTAGTAGTAGTAGTAGTAGTTAAATTTGTGGTACATAATTGAAATCATATACTTTTCTTACAATATGGCTTCGGCATTAACTAACTCTTAAAGTTTAACATGCCCTAAGACCAACCCACCCACAAGCATGCATCTGAGAGTTTTCTCATGTAATATTTCTTTCTAGATATCGTCAATAAATTATTTCGAGTTACAACATATCTATAGTCGTAAAGTCGTCGGTGTGGCCTAAAGTCGGTATCAGCAATCAGCTAGACCAAGGGGGATGAGCAGTTCATGACTTGCAATACTTCACTTTGGCCCTATCTTGGGCTAGACGGGCGGTCGGACAGGCTCTCCCCGATCAATCCGTTGTTCACGTCAAGCATTAGCACCTACATGATTTTCCCAACCCTATTGCCCTTATGGCAAGCCCCAACCCCTTTTTATCATATGGGTGCTAGAAAGCGGTGACTGAGGGTCTACATGTCCTGGGAATGACGTTAAACTCTATCCGATGGTGAGGCTCCAGTTTTAGAGGTTTGGGGAATGTGGAGCACCCCATCATCAATAGTGCTCTCTGGTCCACTCTGACCCGGAGTGGTAGTACCTGTTAGGGTCCCATTATGGGTTAAATAGAAAAACATGAGTTTATAAACAAAATCGTATTATACATTAAGAATGAATTTATTTCACAACTTTAAATTAACACATTTTATTTTTTACAACTGAAAAAAAAATTAAAAAATAAAAATTAGAGAAAAAAAAAAAAAAATATAAATAAAATAAAAAATAAAATAAAATAAAAGCTAAGTACATGAATTTTTCTATGTGACGGTTTTTATTTTGAATTTGGCATGGCTACATTGTTGCAATATTCACCGGAAGATAAACAGACAGTATTGGATACATATACAAGGCAGGGTTCAAACATT
The DNA here is from genome assembly GCA_023376005.1 of Doryteuthis pealeii. Classification (NCBI taxonomy): domain Eukaryota; kingdom Metazoa; phylum Mollusca; class Cephalopoda; order Myopsida; family Loliginidae; genus Doryteuthis; species Doryteuthis pealeii. Next base: position 28,337,140 of record CM042146.1, read on the forward strand.
CGTTCTCAACAGACATTAAAAAAAATAAGAAATTACAGTTATTCGCCCATTTCATTCATAGCATAATGAAAAATTGATTAAATGACCCACCGAGGTTGATATGCCGTAAAACAAACCAAACCAAACTAAGGTCAGAAGGTTGATTGGCCATGGACCAGGAGTAGCAGAAGGGCACTCCTCGACACAACTCTGTTACCTAGAAAATCTAATTTTCAAAACATTGCGACAAAGTAGAACTGAATATACATAAAGAAGAAATTGTTTGAAAGTAAAATGGACTCTCTTTTCGATTTCGACGGATGAGGGCTCATCCAATGAACAAGCAACTCAGTGATTTGTTTATAGTGGTGAAGTCTTGTGTTGGACTATCCGCACTTTATACGCACAGTTGATAGGATATAATTGGTGCACAAGGAATGCCACAAACCCAATCAACAACTGACCTCAGGTTTTTCAAATTCAGAGTTTTCCTTCTCCTAGACTGGTTACCTTCCAAGGATAAATAGCCCAGTCTGCCCTACTATTTTACGCATAAGTGGAAGGAGAATATATGGATTCACACCATTCCCAATTGTATTAGCGCTATGCGAAAATGCAAACAGCTTTGTCTAGGATTTGAACTCTGATCGACGAGTCCATTTTCTACGACTCTAACCATTATGCCATGCCCCACCAAATACTATTCTCTACATAGACTATTCGTAGTAAAAGTAAAGTTGGCGGAGTAACCTATTGTCGGTATCAGCCGGACAGCGAAAGAGTCTATCCCGTTTTCGCTAGTGCTTGACGACCGGTATCGAGTCAGGAACCTTGCTATTTCCAAGGCCGATGCTCTACCGACTGAGCTAAGCCGGTTCAGTTGGTAGACTACCCACCAAGAGTATTCGTACCTTCTCTTAATTAAGAGTATCCGTTGCTTCATCCGAGCAAAAGAAAAAAAAAAACAGAAAGAAAAAGAAAAAAAAAGTTTATGCCCCTGTTCGTCTCCTTTCTTCCTGGCTTTTTTTTTCGATCAATTAATCCTTCGGAGGGTAGTTGGTTAACAAGTGGAACAGCCTGATCCGTGAACCGACCGGTTTAGTGTGCTCTCCGGAAATCCGGCTCACGTCCTTCACGCCCACGTCGAGGGAGGGGAACCAGAGGATGGATCTGCCAGAAAAAGAAGCAATAATTACACATCCGTACATAATTTAGTTTTCTGTGATCATGCGTAAGTATTCGCATAAATATATATGTGTATGTGTGTGTGTATGTGTGTGTGTGTGTGCATGTATGTGTGTGTGTGTATGTGTGTGTGTGTGTGTGTGGAAATTTAAATATGGATATATATTTAAATATAGATATATGTAAACTCATAATTATGTGCAAGGTTATATATATATATATATATATATATATATATATATATATATATATATATATATAACAACTTAGAATGTATACTTGCTCTTATGAGTATATATATATGCACCATCCCATACTTTATTCCGACTTGCACATTTGCGAATGAGAACTAGGTTAATAAATCACTCAATTTCCTTTTTGAGTAGATATTTACCCAACCCTTTCACCACAACCAGGATGTGGTACAAGGTCGTATTTTAAGCGGAGTACAGTTCGTTTAAATTCAGCTTTTTTATTTTTGTATACTGATTGTTTAGCAAGGCTAAAAAAACTAGTTTGCTCTACAATTTACTCATAATTTGGGAGGGGAACGGGGATTTCATGCCTTTCTTAAAAGCATTAAGTAAAATGAAACTCAAACGACCTCGTTCAGGATTTGAATGCAGACCTTCGATTTCATTTCCTAAGTAGCAAACTGTTTTCCTTGTTGGGGGGGGGGTGAAAGTGGAAAGGGGTTATCTCGCCTTGCCGCCAGGGTTTGCCACTAGAGGGTGTTCACACCTGGCTATTTAAACTCAGCCCTGAAAAACTCTCTTTCTACTCTACTCTCTCTCTCTCTCTCTCTCTCTCTCTCTCTCTTTCTTTCATCCGTCATCCACGAAGATGCACTAGACAAGTTGTGTTTCGGTTCATTAAGGCTAGAGGGGGGGGGCTTGCCTCACAAGTGTAGGCTTTTGCCCGTGTATTGACCTGACCAGCCGATTGGTTGGATGGGGCTTTTCAAACCACCTAAATAGCACAAGTAAGGTCAGAAGTGGAATGTTGCATGCCTCGTGACCATGTAGTACCCTGGTCATGAACCGCTCAGCCACCACAATCCTATCCTCAAGCATTACGGTTCTCCATCCACGACCAACAAGTGATTAAATCGGGGTGTATTACTCCTCTGTATATGTGTTTGTCGGCCGACAGGGCAGTAATGGGAATATTGTTTCGAACAATAAATATTATATATTGTTGGGCGTACCGTCGGTTTTGGACGGTTAGTGTAGAAACAGATTTGAATTCAGAAATTGTTGCCGTTAGATTGAGTGATATTTAATGACCACAGTCTAATCCCAGACTTCCTGCTGCTAGGAAACGGTAGGAATATATTGTTGTTCAATCCGCTGCTGGAATCCATAATGTAAGTTTGTATCTAGCAAGGGCTCAGCCAAGCCTGGGATAACGATCGTAAATTTAAGAATTAATAAAATGTGTTTCACAGAAATATATGCCTTGAGTTTGTCCCTAACAACTATGACACCTTAGCATCTCTTAAGAACCAAAGACCAGTACCAGAAGTTAAAATACATAAGACGTTATGAATTGTGAACAGACCCTGTAGCTAGAATTTAAATTGAGGTCTGTTGATTTAGAATCAGAGAATCCCCATGGAAAAGTACCGGAAACTGTTGGTAACCCTTGACCCTTAGAGGCGTGTGAAAACAGACACATGATAGTTAATTAGAGTATAGCTTTGGAAGGAGAAACACGTGATTGTCTTCTCTCCGGTCCAATCTCAATCCCCGTGTTGGAATTAAATCATGGGGTCATAATAAAACTTGATCAAGGGAAAACGAAGTCTTGTTAATTCATTTAATAAAAAAAACAATGACTAGCCCCATCAGCACAAGAAAGACTTAGCAAATAAGATTGAAGAACAGAAGATAGAAGTCAATTAGACAAGAAAATGGCGAGCGTAGAAGAAATAGAAACGGTAAGCAGAAATGAAGGAATCAAGTAAGACCATCTCTCTAATCTAGGTCTATGTCTCTCTCTGTCTCTCCATGTATCTGTCTCTGTCTGTCTGTCTGTCTCTCTCTCTCTCTCTCTCTCTATATATATATATATATATATATATATAATGAATAGAGAATGAATGAAAAATGAGAAAAGTATTGGCATGAAAAGGTGCTCAATGCTAATAAAGCAGAGCAAGTTTATAATCATTTGTAATATTATGGATTTGGACTCATAACTTAAAGTTTTATGGTTATGCAATCATCAGATGAGTCAAATGGTTGAGATCTTAAAATCTTAAACAGATTAAACGTCATAACATCACATCACGTGAACACGATCCACGTCACATAAACGTTAAACAAGCCACAGTTAAAAAAAAATTTTTAGCTTTATATTATCCATCGCGTGAAAACGCTTCACGTTTATATAAACGCTAAAAAAACTACTGGTTTTTAAAATCTCAACCATCTAAAAAAAAACTCACCATTTGACTACTTTTTTAGATTGAACCATTTGACTCATCTGATGATTGCATAACCATGAAACTTTAAGTTATGAGTCCAAATCCATAATTTACAATTATTATATATATATATATATATATATAATATATATATATCATCCGAGATGAACTCTCCACTATTATATACACCCGAGTAAAAAGGGGTATACAACATGAGTACAGTAGAAGATTTGGTATGGAAGATATAACCACGGATATCTCTCATAATACACAAGGCCCCCATCATATAGGTATCCAGATGGGTTATATGGCATATATAAATTTGGATCAAAAGATATTAACCACGAAGATAAAAGTAGCAGGTACCGTTCCTTTAGTGCAAGTTGCTGGAATCGATTTGACACTGTCTTAATAAGAACAAGGCAACAGTGCAGCCGAGGAGAATCGAACTCACCAACTAAAGGCTAATAACCTAGCTTGCTAACCATTACACTAAGTGAGCTCCCCCGCCCCAATAATTACTGCACATTACGGTGCTCTCAACGGGATTGTAATGATTGCTTTTTATTGACGAATAAAAAAGAAAGAACATGTTTATCTGTGAAACCAACCGCGAAGTTTAACCAAAATGTGAGACGAAGAATTCTTAGCTAACAAAACTGTCGTCATTCATCAAGACGACAATCAGAATGAATTTCTGACAGGCTAATGGATTTCATAATTAACCTCATTAATTAATTTTCTTGTTGAAAAATGACCACCGCCACTCGTCCCCCCCCTCACCCCATAAATCTTCGTTTGTTAATTAATACATGTTCAAGCAAGAAATCAGATTATATTACTCTTTTCTTTTTTTTTTTTTTTCTTTTCTTCCTTTCAATTAGAATGACAGAAAATTTGCTGTTCGGAAATAACTACTTATATTGCATATGGTTATAGATAATTAGTACTTACCTATATTAGTACTTACCTATATTAGTACTTACCTATATTCCATTACAAATAAGCACACTTATCTAGCTTCATAGAAGACAATAGCTGTAAGTTGTGGGTGAAAGTCAGAGAGAATGATTAAAAACGTAAAGAGATCTAAAATGGAAATAGCAAATGGATATATATATATATATATATATATATATATATATATATATATATATATATATATATAGTGTGGGACGGTCACTGTTTCAAGCTTTTGCTGGAATGGCGTACCAAAGGCAGTATTATTGGTAGATGCTCAATATAAAATAGAGCTGTTATATAATATAATAAGATAAATATATAATGGTTTTACATATCTATTTATTAGGTGACAAAGGAACATTCACAACCATATTGGTTTCATGCGATGCAATAATCAGGTGAAGATGTTTCAAATGTCAATTTCATTTCAAATTTCATTTGAAACATCTTCACCTGATGATTGCATCGCATGAAACCAATATGGTTGTGAATGTTCGTTTGTCACCTAATAAATAGATATGTAAAACCTTTATATATTTATCTTATATATATATATATATATATATATATATATATATATATATATAGTTGTTGTGTCTAGTCCCACTGAAGAGGTGTGAAACGCCTAAACACGTGTCTGGGATGACTTATTAACATATATATATATATATATATATATATATATATATATATACATATATATATATATATATATATATAAATAGGTAATCCACAGACACGTGTTTCGAGGTTTACCTCTCATCAGTGTGGTTATACTTTAACAGCTACCCCTGGCCGGGGACCTGAATGAAATTTCTTCCACCAAGTCTCTTACCCATGCGGTCAGTAGCGGCTGTCAAAATATAGTAAATATTTAATTGATACATTTCTAAGTGGAAATGTATTTACTAGCGTCCTCTAATTTTGTAAACAAAGTGAGGTTTAGCTACACGCCAGAACAGTGAATTTTACAATTAAATCCCTATTTAGAGAACTCAACCAAAGTGGGAGTATATATATTGATAAATAAGTAATCCACATACACGTGTTTCTAGGTTTCACCTCACATCAGTGTGGTTTTTACTTTAACAGCTAGCCCTGGCCGATTTGAGACCTGGATGAAATTTTGTCCTCCAAGTTTCTTACCCATATATATTTACATACCAGAATATAAAGGGGGTCTCTAGCAGGAATCTGGAATAACAGTGACTTTTATTTAAAAAATTTAAAAAATGACTAAGAGTACCAGCTGGACAAGATACAAATTTATGACCCACAACACCTTCATGAACGGCCCACACGAGGAATGAAGGACAAAAAATATATGTTTTCAACTGACCTAAGAATAATAAAAAAAAAATCATTTGGCCTCTGATGATGGGAGGTACTAGACGATTTCACTAGGTTCCCTGAAATAGGGTATAACGCTAAAATCCAAATCTTCTATTATCTTTTACTGATATATATATATATATATATATATATATATATATATATATATATATATATATATATATATAAGTGTATTTGGCAGCATTTTTTCTTTTATACAAGTTTTGTTGAACTGGACAGACAATTCTTGTCGGACAAGTTTTTTTGTTAATTCCTAATTTTCGAGCCATCTTTCTGGTGTCGGGGTGTAACTGGTGTAACAGTACACCAAATGTTTCAATGCAAGCGCTTTCAGCAATACAGTTTGCCATCATCAGGTAGGAAACGATGGTATGGTTTCGTGTCTCGTTTTTAACGAGAACGAGTAGTAGCAAGAAATTAAAGTGGGGGTAATAACAATTGGCGGTGGAGGTTATAGGAATGGTAGTGGTTCGAGCAAGCGAGCGATGCAGTAGTGATTTTTTGTGGGAGGGGGCACAAGTTGTGAGAAGGGGAGGGATATATATATATACATATATACACATATATATATATATGTGTGTGTGTGTGTGTGTGTGTGTGTGTGTGTGTGTGAGGGTTGCAGCAAGACATACGAATAAAATTCACAAACAGCACCCCGACATCTGCATATATATAACGGTCCTCCACGGACACCGTGTTTAAACCTATTAGGTTTCCACAGTGTCGATAGACTTAGCAACTACTTCTAGCCGCGAGCGAAACCCGACCGATTTTTCATTAGTCCGATTCCTCAACCTCTTAGCTATAGCACCTACCAGTAAAAGCAAATTTTATCTGATAAATACATACATGGGTGTATGTTACGGTCACTTAGAGAGCTCATATCCGTAAATTACACTAATAGGATGAACTTCAGTTAAATTCCCTCCCAAAGAGATCTGCGAGGTTTGGGAGCATATATTACAGTCATCCACAGACACCGTGTTTCGACGTATCACGTCTCTTCAGTGTGACTAGACTGTGCAAAAACTTCTATCCGGGAACGAAACCCGACTGATTTTTCATCAGTGAGATTCCTTAAACCTCGGCTGTCGACACCGATATATACTTTCAAATAGCGCGAGGTCTAATGGTTAGAGTCGTGGGAAATTGACTCGTTGACTCGAGTCCAGTTCCTGGACGAAGCTGTTTACATTTTCACATGCCACTAATACCATTGAGAAAGGTATGAATCCAATATTCCCTCCTCTTGTGGGCAAATAGTGGGACAGAATGTTCTCTTTAACCATGGCTATCTAACTAGTCTAGGATAATAAAAATATCTGATTTTAGACCTTTTAAACACTTTAGAAATTTACCATGTGTCGCAAATTACTCGTGCGGAAGGGTTGGTAAATAAATATATATTTTTTATCTATTTTTATTTCTAAACTCCGACAGTCCACGATAAAAAATGGACCATATTACCCTTCCACGATCTCGACTTACAAGGACACTTTTCTCATTAACAGCGTCAAAATCCGGTTGTTTCTTAGGTGTTAGGGTTAGGGGTGAGGGTTAGAGGCTAGTTTTATAATAAAAAAAAAACTCTGTTAACAATTAACCGGATTTTGACGGTGTAAATGGAAAGAATTTCCACACGAATCGAGATCGCAAAAGGGGTGCCTAAAGGTCATATGGTCCAAAAAAAAGTTTCCGAGTTTATAGTTTGTAATTATACAATACAAACTTTTGCCTGTAGAAAAAAAATTATTAAAAAAGAAAAGAAATTACCAAATCATCTGCATCTCCTGAAAAAATATCAGATGGTACTATAAAAATGGTCAAAAGAAAAATATACTGTAAGAGTTGCCTAAGTTAATATACTAAAGTGCTCAATACAAAAAGTAAAAGCCGCCCTGTCGGCTGGGGCGTTAGAATGCACCGACTGCACCTCTGCAGAGGGGTAAGACTCCCCCAATGGGGCCACCTGTTGGCCGTGGGTGGCGACCCGTGATGCTTAAGAATAGAGCCCAGGTGGATGAGCAGTTCATGACATGCAATACTCCACTTTGGCCCTATCTTGGGCAAGACGGGCGGTCGGAGGGGCTCCCTCCGATCAATCGGCTGGTCACTTCAAGCCCTAGCCCCTATATGATTTCCCAACCCTATTGACCTTATGGCAAGCCCCAACCCCTTTTTATCATATGGGTGCTAGAAGGCGGTGGCTGCGTGTCTACATGTCCTGGGAATGACGTTAGACTCTATCTGATGGTGAGGTTCCAGTTCTGGAGGTTTGGGGAATGTGTAGCACCCCTTCATCACCATTGCTCCCTGGTCCACTCTGACCCGGAGTGGTAGTACCTGTTAGGGTCCCATCTATGGGTTAAATAGAAAAATGTATTTAAAAAAAATTGTATTATCCATTAAGAATTTGATTCATTTCAAAACTTTATCGGCATTAAATGACCCACTGAGGTTGATATGCCGTTAAAAAAACAAAAACAAACCAAACAAAAAGTAGAGCTAATAGATAATAGATTAAGTCTAATGAGTCAGAGAATATCTACCTAAGTTTTTCCTAAGATTTTTTTTTCTGAATCAGAATTATCCTGATGATCCGTTAACTAAAACCTAAGTGGATATTCTCTGACTCATTAGGTTAACGCTATATATATATATATATATATATATATATATATATATATATAGATCTTTAAAATTACATCTACGCAGATGACCATTTTAGGATTCACTTACTAAATAATATCATCTCATATTTTTGCCTCTTCGCTCAATATTAATGATATTATCTGCTGTTTTAGTTTGGACTATTTTTGTCGATCATAGCAACGGAAAAAGAGATGATCCAATACCGAGCCGAACGCAGTTTAATGCGTATGGGTTTTTTTTTAAGCTCATCAACAAATGCCCGATATAGACTTCGTTTGATCTAAAATTTACCAGGTCTGTTCGGTTATTTTAAGACGGTTATCAGCAGGGCATTCTCTGAAGCTAGCGATTTTTTTTTCTTCGTTACGCTATTCGATGCTATAAACGAGGTTTCCACCATTTTCCCCCCAGTGTTCGAAAAATTAGATATATTGGTGCATATTACCCGGGAAAAATTAGCCTGTATTTAAACATTATATACATATAATAGCAATATTGTTATAGTAAATATCTGTGTAATTCTTCCATACTAAGATACAATGCAATTCTATGGCAATATATATATATATATATATATATATATATATATATATATATATATATATATATATATATCATGTTGCGCTGTTAGCACGGATATCCATGACAGTCTCTCTCCATCCGTCCCTATCATTCATCATTCTCGGGAGGTCTTCTATGCAGCATCCTGTATCCGCACAGAGCTGATCAATGTACAACATGGTTGGTCGGCCCACACTGGCGTGCCCATGTGCTGGCTTCCACAGGAGGATGTCGCTTATGAGTTCGTCCTTGCTTCTCCAGCAGTGTCCCGCGTGTCTTGTCCCTCTTACTCGGATGGTTTGGGTGATATGTGGCAGGTGGCCGTACAGCTGCTTTCTCGTGGGGTGCTATTTCCACGTCTTGTTCAGGATCATCCGTAGCATTCTTGTGCAGCTCCCATCTAGTTTATTCTCTAGTCGCTTCGTTAGGGTCCAGGTGGTGCAGCCATACAGCAGCACTGATACAAAACGGCCTGGAAGAACTGTCTCTTTAATTTGTCTGTGAGATTGGATTTCCATATGACCGATAATTTATTCTATGCGTGCATTAACGTCATTTTCTGTGGAGGAGATGTTACTGCCTAAGTATCTAAATTGTTCTACCGAGTTTAGGAGTTTGCCATCGATGGTGGAGATGTCGCTTTTGTTTTTGAAAACATGAACTCAGTTTTATCAGAGTTTACGTATAGGCCGACATTTCGTGCTGCCTTTTCTAGGCTGTGTAGCAAGGATTCGGCTTGTGCAGTGTATTTGCGAGTAGTATATATATATATATATATATATATATATATATATATATGCTGAAGAGAGAAATAAAGGGAAAAATATATATAATGGATAAAATAGGATTATTTCATTTTATTTTGTTATTTAAAAATAATAATGGATAGAATAATGTATACATGGATAAACTTCTGACCGAAACACGTGTAAGTTAAATTAATTAAAATAATCCTATTTTATTCATTCTATACTTTCTTTCCTTTATTTCTCTTTTCAACATACCGTCGGATTCACATCCATCTTCATTTTACACATACACACACACACACACACACACATATGTATATATATATATATATATATTGTGTATCCTAAGCAATTTCACACTAACAAACACACGTACATTCCCCTCCCACCCCATATATATATATATATATATATATATATATATATATATATATATATATATATATATATATCGCAGTCAGTAGTTTTTAAACCATTTGATTTTAAACGTATATATATATATGTCCCCCCACCATGGTTGAGCACTGTAGGAAGAACATTAATTGAAATTTCACCGTTTGGTGTAAAGCCGTTACTCGTCTGTTTGCTGTTTACAGTCTTGAGTTCTTTGGTGATTGTAAAAATATTCCGCGTAGGGATGTATCAATTAATTGTTCACAAGAGACAGGCAGCCGCTGTAAGCCGAAAGGGTACGGGGCTTGGCAGACGAAAATTCTGTCTGATATCGATCCCAGCTAGAGGTAGCTGTTAAAAGTCGAGCCGCACTGATGAGAAGTAAACTTCGAATTACGTGTCTGTGGATGACTGATATATATATATATATATATATATATATATATATATATATATATATTTGAACCTAACCCTTTATTTAGTCCACGGGGGTATCCTGTTCTCATTCCGCAAACCATAGCTGGACTAAATAAAGGGTTAGGTTCAAAGTTCCGTGATGGCTCCCGATTACGACAAGAAAGTTCCCGTGTTCGAAAAGAAGTTTCCCGAGTCCGAGAATGTTCCCGAGTCCGACAAGAAGTACCTGAAGAAGGCCGGAGGGCATATCGGCCGAAACGTTGTACAAATAACAATGAAGATGGGTTCAATAGTCCGAATAACACAGATAATACTTAATCTTCAAGCCTCATCTCAAACATTCAGAGAAATTTTATTTTTAATTTTTTAATTTTTTTCTTGTGTCTGAGTTGGCGTGTCTGTGTTTGTTGTACCAGTCAGCCATAGATTCGGTGACGTCACTTTCACATCTAACTTTCTCGTATTTGAAAGCTTCTGAATATAATTATTATATATAAAAAAAAATCTATTCCCAATCGAAAGCTTTCTCTCACTTGCTTTCCCTCTGTCTGTCTGTTTATCTCTTACTCCCTTCTTTTATTATTATTTTTTTCTTTTCTCTTTTTTTTTTGTGCAGGTCTTCGACTTAACACCACAAATTATCCAGAAGCGTTTTCATCGCAAGACTGCGGTGTTAAACCACAGAGCGACACCCCAGCTGCTTCGGAAGAAGACATTACTTAGCGTGCTTAGCTGAGGAAAACGCAGTGGATTGTCAATGCATTACAAGAGGATACACCTTTTCTCTTTCTCTTCTTTTTTCTTTTATCCCTTTTTTGTTTTTCACTTTTCGTTTATATATATATATATATATATATATATATATATATATATATATATTTCTTTCTCTTCTTCCAATCTGTTAAATACTCATTATCTACTTGGGGCAATGCATGCACGTAAGAAGCCACAAATTATCCTTAAACATTCACCTTCTCTTTCTCCTTCTCTTTCTCCTTCTCTTTCTCCTTCTTTTTCTCCTTCTCTTTCTCCTTCTCTTTCTCTGTTCATTTTCTTTTTTGTTTCTTTTCCCCCTTGATAATCTTAATAAAACGGGTGATTGATCAAGAGCTGTGACAGCGGTTGGTCCTTTGCCCAAGGATTGAGTCATTGAGTTTCCATCGTTGGGCCTTCGGTTGATAAATAACAGCGAAATGAGTTCACTTGGTTCATCAAGAAAAAAAAACTCATCTTACACGTAAATATTTACAGACATCCCACCATTTTAGTCGAACACAAGGATCATTATAGTGGGAACCACTAACCGAAGCTCATGCACGACTAGTGTCTAAATTGCGTGAATCCTGTCATTTAAGGCGCCTCAGGCACCGCAAATACCCAGCCATGTCCCAACATATACAAAGGTGAGTCAAAAAGTAATGCCATTTTTAAGACATGTATAATTACGAACCAGGAATCTGTATCATTCTTCAAAATGAAGCTGGTCCTCTGTGGATCACATCCCTACTTATCCACATAGTTGAGTCAAAAGGTAATGCCATTTTGTTTAGGACAGGTATAATTAGGAACGCAGGAATCTGTATCATTCATCAAAATGAAGCTGGTCCTCTGTGGATCACATCCCTACTTCTCCACAAAGTCACCATTTTCTCAATAGCAATGTTTCCCATTCGAATGAGAATATGTATCCCTGTTCCGTAAAATTCTGTTGACTGTTCTTTGAGCCACATCTTCACTACAGATGTCATTTCCTCGTCACTGGAATATTGTTTACCTTCAGACTACTATCATTTCGGTCCCATGAAAGAGGGTTTGAAAAATTGACCTTGTGTCACATTGTTCTTATGTTGGAGGAGTTTAATCCATACTGTTACGTTCCATCAAATCATGGAACGTTTAGAACATTCTGATAGACGTGATGATGCTGGGAGAGGGGGGGAAGTCACAGAACTTGACCTCAAAAACTGCTTACCCATGCCCGTAGTGACCCTAAAAAGAGGAAGACACGAAATGAACGCCTGATACTACCTCGTTGCTTTCCCTACGTAAGCCAAACGTACTGATACAGGTGACGTTACGGTTTAGGGGAGGGGAAGGCAACAGGGAGTTAGCAGTCTTGGACAGTTTATACCCGATGGCCGACCGGTGAACATCTCGTGGGGGAGAGGGAAGACGAAGAATGTCTCCCGAAACAAAATTACCAAAATGAAAATGCCGGATAAAGGAATGACCACCGGAACAACAATTAACCACGGAAAATGACCTAATCACGGAAAATGACCCACTCATATACAAACAAGATAAGTGTAACTTCCTTCGTATGTGCCTTATATATATATCGACTTTGAATGAGAATTTCCACCAAAAGAACACTGAAAAACTCTAGCCTGTCGGCGGCCGCATTTAGATCCCAAAGGATTTTAATATTGAATTAAATGTAATGTGTTAAAATAATACCACGCTTTGTTGTTGTTATTGCTATATTTCTATGTGCATGCCTTTTAATCCCTTTCTGTGTCTCTGATGGAAACGCCGTACGGCGTCGGGCGATAGGCGTACGTAACAATACTTGCTATAAAACTGTATTTACCCAATATTTCCGTCATGCCTAGGATGTGATTGTCCAAGTCAATTTTCAAATTGAGTTCTGCGAGTTTGAATTCAGAGATTTTTTTCCTTGACTAGATATCTTACGAAAACCAAAGAATCCAGCATGCCCTACTATTTACCCATAGATGCAGGGAGAAGAGATAGATTTCTGCTTTTCCCTTTCGAATGAAGTTAAATGCCAGCTACCTGATCCTAGATTTGAACTTGGGTTGTCAATTCTATATTATGCAATAATAAAAGTTATGCTACTGGCTCGTCCATCTTAGATCATTACTCTAAGATTAATGAATAAACAACGAGCGCAGGCCGGATAACTGAAAAAATAACGAGCGCGGGTCACATTATTATTGTGCTCAATACTTGCCAACCAGAATGAAAGCTCTGAAAAAAAATTAAAACAAAATTTATCTTTCCATGTTATATTCATGGATGCGTGGCATAAAGTGCATAAAAACAAATTTAACAAGATATTTATTTTCAAAACATTATCAAAGAATGCAACATTAGCAGAAATGTTTAGTGAGATTTGCGAAACTGGCTTTTGCCTTTCAAGATATCGTCAATGTTTGGTTTGAAATTGGCTACATTCAAACAAGAGAATTGCTTTCAAATGTTCAGTCAATTTCGTTCGATGGATTGATTCTGTAGTCAAGTCCATGAAGATTTAGTAAGCTTAACATGATATCTAAATTTAAATTGTATCAGAACGTCTCGCGTTCCGTACGTCTTAACAAACAAATTCAAGTACAATCAACAGGCCTGTGAAATGTATTCGCGGGCCGGATCTGGGCCATAGTTGGGTGACCACTGACTTAGGGTAATGATTAAAAAAAACTCATTCTCTCCACCTCTCATGAGCTGTAGCAATATCTTATTACCTTGCCTGCCAGATTTATAATTAGGAGTTACTTTTACTGTATATTCAGTGGATTTTTGGCTCTGTTAATGAAGATCTTAGAGAGCATTAATTGTGCAACCTCGCTGATTCCTGATGAGGCAAATGCTAAATAGGCATGTTCTGCTATACTAGTCTCAACGAAATGCTTGAGACACGAGGTGATGATGATGAGTTAAAAGGTATTGTCATTTTGTTTAGGACATGTATAATTACCAACACAAGAACATGTATCATACATCAAAAGGAGCTAGTCCTTTGTGGATCACATCCCTAATTGTCATGGTTTCTCCCAATAGCAATGTTTCACCTTTGAATGAGAGCATGTATCCCCGCCCCGAAAAATTCTGTTGACTGTTCTTTGAGCCACTTCTTCACTACAGATTTCACTTCCTCGTCACTGGAATAATGTTTGCCTCTGAAACCCTCTTTCATGGGTCAGAAGAGATGCTAAATATGGTGAGTATATATATATATATATATATATATATATATATATATATATATATATAATATATATATATATACGAACAAAAAGTATTACGACAATCAGGAATATTTCTTGTATGTT
>CM042146.1:28356895-28369395 GCA_023376005.1 Doryteuthis pealeii
AGTAAATAATGGTTATTTTTTATAAAATAAAATAATTATTAATCACTCACAAATTGTCTTAATGACTAATATTTTTTTTATATTTTTGTTGAAGGAAAACATTCTGTGTTTTTTCCCCTGAAGTATTTCTTTTTTCTTGGAGAGTAAATAGCCTAGCCACTCAGGATCCACGCGACTAGCGAGTGTCTTGAAAATATTGACAGACACTTCGTGACATATTTTTCGTTAGAGTTCATATAAGGCAACTTAACAGTCAAACTGACACGGAGCTTTAAGTGACTGTTCTTAATAATACAAAACTATTGCTTATAGCTAAATGGTTTCATGTTTTATTCACTATATATCAATACTCGTGTTCATATTGTAATACCCTATGGGTAAAAATTAGACCGTCCAAATTGTCCAAAATGAAATGCAAAAATGTAAATCCTGATTATCTGGTTTTGCTTATACGTCGAATTTTTTTGAATGTCATCACTTCAGTTACATAATGGACTATTCTGTTTTTATTATCCAGAAAGAAAGGGGATAAAAAGGACATGCCCCACAGAAAAAATATAATAAGAAAGAAAGAAAGAAAGAAAGAAAGGAAGAAAGAAAGAAAGGAAGGAAGAGATAGTAGGGAGAAAGGTAGAGACAGACGATGAGCGTGTGTAAGCAATAACTCTAATCTGTTCAATCGAACATAGTGCAAAGATGAAACGGAGGGAGAGAGAGAGAGAGAGAGAGAGAGAGAGAGAGAGAGAGAGAGAGAGAGAGAGAGAGAGAGAGAGCGTGTGGAAGCAATAACTATAATCTGTTTCAAATCGAACATAGTGCAAAGATGAAAAGAAGGAGAGAGAGTCAAATCAAGATTATTATAATTTTTATATATTGAACTATTTAGCAATAGATCGTAATTAAACATATTAAACGTTGTAAAAATTAAATCATTATACTGTGATATGACCAGAGGTCCAGCTTCATAATGAACCATTCCGTTTTATATTGTTTCACGAAATGGATCAATTTCCCAATAATATCGCAACACCATTAAACCAAGAAGTCCAGAAGAAAACGGCGACAACAAAGCACCGGCATCTTCAGTGACAGCCTTCACATGTGACTATCTGTGGTCGAGGTTGTTTTTCGAACATTGAGGCGCTGTAACTTCAGGGACACAAGAATTTTATAGTCATCCGAGACTGCAATGGCGATAACACTAATTGTATTAATGTAGTTCAAAATCTAAATCCTGTCTCAAATTTGTCTATTTGACTCATAGATGGGACTCATTTTGCCACAATGGGTCAGGGTTGGCCTGGGAGTAATAGCAATGATAGCATGATTCGTTTCTTCCGATAGCACTAAAAGCCTTACCACCGTATACAGTTTGGTATCAAAAACAGGATATTTGTTGGGTACGGGTGTCTTACCTCTTTTTAGAGGATAGAGTTGTCATATTCTAATGTCCGTTAACTGAACAGGAAAAATAGTCAAATGTTGATGAGGATGTTATTCATATAATAATAATAATAATAATAATAATAATAATAATAAACTAGCACAACGGGAATACAAAACTAGGCACGACTGGGTTGGGAAGGTGATCCACTGGGAATTATGCAAAAAATTAAACTTTGACCATACAACAAAATGGTATATGCATAAACCAGAATCTGTTCTTGAGAATGAAACGCATAAAATTCTCTGGGACTTTGAGATAAAAACGGATCTTCTTATCCCAGCAAGAAGACCAAACCTAGTTTGATTAACAAAAAAGAAAGAACTTGTTAACTGGTGGATTTTGCCGTTCTAGCAGATCCCAGGGTGAAGCTGAAGGAAAACGAAAATATGGACAAATACCTGGACCTTGCCAGAGAACTGAAAAAGCTATGGAATATGAAAGTCAAAGTGATACCAATTGTAGTTGGTGCACTTGGAACGGTCCAAAAAAGATTGGGAAAAAGACTGGAAAATCTGGAAATCTGAGGGAGAATTGAAACCACCCAGACTACTGCACTGTTGCAATCTGCCAGAATACTCAGAAGAATCGTGGAGACCTGAGGAGACTTGTTGTCACTCAGACCCTAGGGAAATACCATCAGCTAACGCTGGTACGAAAAACTAAAGTGAATAATATTGCTGTATACCCTCTTTACCGGCACTAAATATCTATATATGTTATATACCTTCTTACGTCTTACTCTGGTCGTCTATTCTTCTGGCCGGCTTGGTTCTTCTATCTTCTATCTTGGTCTGGTCTTGTCGTGGTGTTTCTTGGGGACTTCGGGTCTGGTTTCTGTTGCTAGGGATTTCTTGTTATCAGAAGCCTTGTGTCATTGTTAGCTTTTAGTAATAACCACAAGACTTCGATTTACGATGATGTTACTTTATTCGTAGAACCCCAGACCAGACAATCACGCAGTGAGACTCACATCTTGCTAGCTTCGCTTCTAAGTTCTAACTCTCTAACTGAGTTGAGGGCCATCTATCGGCTTCCGATTCTCACGATCATCTCGCAAGGCAAGGTCAGAGTGAGGTCAAGCATTGTCACTCACTCTCAAGGCCATCAGCTGTACTAATATGATTTCTACACTATTGTCATAATCATTAGGTATCTAATGATTATGTAACAATATGGTGCGCCTGCAGCATGGATATCCATAACTCTCTCTCTCCATACGGCACTAGCGGTTATCGCCCCTGTGAGAGCCTCTACACAGAATCCAGAGTGTTTGAAGAACTTGCCATTACTCCCTAGTGCACTCTGACCATGTGCAGTAGTACCTGTTAGTAGAGTCTATCAAAAAGTGCCTGTTAGTAGATTCTATCAAGCAGAGAAACCAAACCCGGTTCCATTACGTCTAGGCATAAAATAACCCGAGCGCGGTTAACATGTCGTTAAAAACTAGATAGAAGCAGTTTAAACGTTTTTTACATTGATAGTAAATCTTGCAGAAGTGTTTTTTTTTAAATATCCATTATGCAAATGACTTCAAATTCTGTGTTCCAAACAAAACTTGTTTAAGAATAAAACTCTGGTGGCTTTTAACTCTTTTTCCTTTATTCATTTTGTTTATATCTCATTTATGTATACTACTGGGGTTAAAGCCTTCTGGTAAATCTACTTAGTTATAGTTGTCGTCTTTGGAATAAAGAAGCAGGTATTAAACTTGAAACAGTTTAGAAGGTCATCGTACTCGCCACTCTTTTGTATGGATCGGAGTCCTGGGCAACCCTATCGATCACACATAAACACAGCTTGACACCACTCACAAAACGTGTCTTCGCTCAATTGGGGGATAAGCATCGCAAGACATAGTCTCAAAATGTGATTATCTTTGCTCAATGTAAGATTGCTTACGATCAAGTCACATTGAAATCACCGGTCCCGGTTTGATCACCGGAGTTAAGCAGCCATGAGCCTGTTCAATATTTAGATGGGTGTCCATTTAAATAACACAAAGTATTGTAAAATATGCAACACACAACATTGGCCCTTGCTTAGGCTAGACGGGTGGTCGGATTGGTCCCTTACGATCAAGCGGTTGGCCAAGTCAAGCCCTAGCACCTATATGATTGTTCCAACCTTATTGCCCTTACACCGAGCCCCAACTCTTTTTATCACATATGAGTTAAAAGTCGGTGGCTGAGTATCCTGGTATGATATTAAATTCTATCTTGTGGCGAAGTTTTAATTCTAGAGCTCTTTGGTGTGTGGAGTACCCCTTACTCAGGTCCACGTTTACCAGAATTGGTAGTACCTGTTAGGAACCATTATGTGTTAAATAGAAAAAATGAGTTTAAGTTATGTTTAAAAAAATAGAGTATTCATAAAGAATGAATAAAACAAAATTTCTTCAGCATAAAACAACCCAGCAAAGTTTGACCTGCAGTTAGATCCAACACACAGAACCAAACCATTCTGACATGGCATAAAACACTACCAACCAACCAACCAACCAACCAACCTCATTGATAATAAATCTGGCAAAAAGGTAGAGCGCTCACTACTTCATAAACTAAATATTTTCTAATATCCATTATGCAAACTAGTAAATATATGCACCCTCCTGTTCAAGTATTAAAGTTTTAATGTAATAAAATAGTATACTAAATTAGAAAGATAAATGAAACTAAATAAGAATGCAAATAAAAAGATTTGAAACAGACGTGGGTATAATCGAAAAAAAAAAGAACAACTGAAACTTAGTCTTTCATCACTCCCGTCTTTCATTGATAAATTGTCCTAATTTAACTATTTAGTTAAAATAGGAAGTAAAGAATAAAATTACAGTTATTTCTTCTTGATAATGGATTTCTTTTAAGATTTATCCACGAGATTTTTGCTCATATTCATTAAGATAAAACCAAACAATTAGAAATCAATAATACCAAGCACCTATTTATTAAAATCAAATTTTTAATATCAATATGCTAATTAGACTCCTCGTTCACATTGTAAACCGCTGTTTTGTTGTATATATAAATAAAATTGTATGTTATTAATAAGTAGATAAGCTAACAGTATTAATAATGTAAAACAATTTTATTAATAATTGAGGTTTAAATCGAAATAATAATCATGAAAAAATGTGAGGTGAATAATTAAGGGAATTGTTACTTGAGTAGTAATATAGTATCGGTGACAGACAGACAAACGCGCAATCTCCATTATATTAAGATTACTTCAAACTGTGTTCCAAAAAAAGTAAAATAGATTTTATTTTAGAACCTAATCTGTTTGGTCGGCAATTCTTTTTGCCCAACTATCAACAAGTAAGGAGACTACCTTGGCTTTTTTGGCTATACCTGACTCAGCATGGCTTCGCGCACTTTGCAAGCAGAGTCAGTTGTACGTAAGTAGATCTGACTGGTATACCTACCTTTAATAGTGATAATAATTCCTTGTTGGTTGTTTCGTAGATTGTAGTGTTTAATGATTTAACACCTCCTTCCCCCTCCCGGCTCTCACATCCTGGTTCTTTCTTTTTCTTTTCTTTTTGTAGTTGTTTGTTTGTTTGTTGGTTGGTCATTCCCTACCCGACTCCACACCCACCCGCAATAGCAGTATAAGTATACAGGAACGCTCGGGTATCGTTGTTGAATTACATCAGGCTGTTGGCTCCAAATTACTGACTCGTGTCGCCACGTATATAAGATATATCTATCAAACAGTTTCGTTTACTTGTCGTTTTTTTTGTTTTTTTTGTTTTGCTTTTGCCAGTTTCAACCAGTGTTCAATTATACACGTGTTTATATTTACAGAGACATCGATTCCTTAATCAGCGTTGTTTCATGAGCTGAGACGACGAGTGTTCTGATTCAGTTTCTCGTGGTTGGTTGGTTGGTTGGTTGGATTTTACGCCATCTCAAACCTTGTTGGTTTATGTCGTTGTTTTAGCTCTCTGGTCGTATTTTTAACCGGCCCTCGCCAACTCAGCGTATGATTAGAACGGGGATATGTAGTAAAGTGAGGAGCAGACGGTAGGTGTCATGCTCCTTGGTATTGCGTAAGTGGAAAGAGGACAGACTCTCTCATTGTATGACCGATACCGGCTCTAGGCCTCCCTCGACGACTTTACTTATCTATTTTTTTTTAAAATTTAATTCATTTTGCAAACTCTCTTTCTTCCCTAATTCCCGGGACTGCCAATATGCTGTCTGCTTTTCCTTTAAAAAAGGAATTAAAGTTAATTAAATCGATTATTTTCGTCGGTGCATATCATAAATTATATGTCGCAGATTTGTGTTATATTCATTCTTGATGAATATACAATTTGTGTTTGTAAACTCAATTTTTATAAGCACTTTTTTTTTACAACTCATTTGGTTAATAATATATGGTGTGTTTAATTCACATACTGGTTTTAACAGAGCAGGGTTTAATAGATAATTACTTGACGTTATTATTCGATGAATGATTTTATATCGAAAATTTGAAGGTTGGTTGTTGGGTTATTATAGGCCGTAGATTTTTGTTATATTCATTTTTGATGAGTACACGATTTGTTTTCGTAAACACAATTTTTTAAACACATTTTTTACCACTCATTTTTTTCTCTATTTAACCCCGAAATAGGACCTTAACAGGTTCTACCACTCCGGGTGAGAGTGGACCTGGGCGTACTGGTGATAAAGGGATATTTTACATTCCCCAGAATTGAAAGGTCACCATAAGATAAATCATAACGTCATACCCTGGACTCTAAGACACTCAGCCACCGTCTTCTAGCAGGTATATGATAAAAAGGATTAAGGCTTGCCATAAGGACAATAGGGTTGGGGCAATTATATAGGTGCTAGAGCTTAGCCGATCGATCGGAGAGGGCCTCTCCGATCGACCTTCTAGGCTAAGTAAGGACCGAAGGGAGTGTTGCATGTCATGCATTGCTCAGCACACAGGGTTCCATCCTTAAGCATCACAGGTCGCCACCAACTGTAAACAGGTAGCCTCATTTGCGGTGCTCTAACTCCTCTGCAGAGGTACAGTCGGTGTGTTCTAAAGCCCCAGCCAACAGGGCTGAGTTTCTGGATTAAATAGCTGGTTAATTGGCATTTCTCAAACTCTGTTATATGATCATATACCTACCTGACTTGAGTAAATTTGGCTTCTGGTCCTCTAAAAATAAATAAAAAATAATCGCGTTATCCCAAAGGACCATCCTCGCAGGCAGCACCTGTCAACTCGGTTAAAAGGGACTGGGTCTGGTTTACTGTCCGGTGCCTGGGGCGCTCCCAAAGGGATCACGCTCCGAAGGGATCACGCATATTTGCACTGACCACTAGAGGAGCTTCGGTTTGTGTGTGACTGACCACGTTAAGAAGTCCGTGTAAAAATCCTGTCTGATGAGAATTAAAGAAAATAGTTACATACTCTTTCTCCTCACACATTGCTATTATTAAAAATGATTATCAAAAATGAGGACAAAAATATTATGCCGAGGTATTTTCTGAAACAGGATCACAAATAAATTTAAAAAATGGGACAAAATTATCAGCTCTATCTATATTTAAACTAGCAAGAATATGCACCAATCTTGGCGTAAATATTTAAGTTATAATATAATGAAATATATTGAATTAGAAAGACTGAAATTAAATAAGAACACATATAAAAATATTTGACTTATTTTTATAATATTTTAATTGGTTTCTTTAATTAAAAAAAGATTAGACTTATTTTAGGTATATTCTAATTGCTTTCTATATAAAATCATTCATAGGATTGATTTTAATACGGTGGAGAAAAAGACAATAATATTAGAGATCAATAATGCCAAGTAATTATTTATTAACCCCGGATTTGTTAAAAACAGTATGCGAATTAATCACACCATATAGTATGCAAACCTTTATCATATAATGATATATAAGACACATGCAGGGTTTTAAACGCACTAATAACAGGGGCTGTTTTGAGGAAAATCTAACTCAGATTTTCCAAGAGACAGTTATTATATGTATTAATTAATGATTTTGACTATAAATTAAATACTCATTGATAAATGTACGCAATTCCTGAGGGTTTTGTGACGTAAGCAATGGCGTAGTTTCGGTTAAAGACTGACACTAAATTTCCATTATAATATGATTAGTCAGTGATAGAATTTTCCCATGTTATTATGGTGAGAGAGTTATTTTCCTGACCTCCCACCAGGCAGGATTAACACTAAGTGTTTTTTATGTATGAATCTGTGCACAAACCGGAACTAATCCGAGGGCCAATATAAAAAAAAATGAGATCCCGTCAGTTCACCTTTTTAGACCCTTCAGTTCGGGCCAGCGATGTGTCAGGTGCTGCCTGAGGGACAACACCTTGGGTCGACGCAAAATATATTACCTCACTCACCGGATCAACAGCTAAGGGTTCTAGTCTAGTGTTCACTCTCTCTTACCCTCACTCAAACTCTCCTTCTTTGTATCTCTCTCTCTCTTCTCTCTCTCTCTCTCTCTCTCTCTCTCTCTCTCTCTCTCTATGTATATATATATATATATATATATATATATATATATATATAATCCTTCTTCAGGCATTTGGTGTCGCTACCCATACATAACAGGGGGTTCAATGGGAGGATAGGTCTTACACTTCCCATGAGTACTGTACCCCAGGGGAAGTGCACGACCTATCCTCCCATTGAACCCCTGTTATGTGTGGGTAGCGACACCAAATGCCTGAAGATAGGATATGGTGTTGAGCACTCAGTGAAGCGACTACTAAGTGGTCCCATGGCATGCAAAACTCCATATCGGGCCTTTACTTGGGTTAGACGGGTGGTATTAGTGACCTATATGAATGAACGGGTGGTCATGTCAATCCCTAGTGACTAATTGATTGCCCCTAATTTCAAATTTCTTATGACAAACACCCACTCCTTTTTATCATATAGGTTGTAGTTGAGAGTCAATTACCTGTCTCCCTCAACTACGACCTTCTATAAGGATAGAGCCAGGTGGATGAGCAGTTCATGACATGCAATACTCCACTTTGGCCCTATCTTGGGCTAGACGGGCGGTCGGAGAGGCCCCCTCCGATCAATCGGCTGGTCACGTCAAGCCCTAGCAACTATATGATTTTCCCACCCTACCTCATGGCAAGCCCCAACCCCTTTTTATCATATGGGTGCTAGAAGGCGGTGGCTGCGGGTCTACATGTCCTGGGAATGACGTTAAACTCTATCTGATGGTGAGGTTCCAGTTTTGGAGGTTTGGGGAATGTGGAGCACCCCTTCATCACCATTGCTCCCTGGTCCACTCTGACCCGGAGTGATAGTACCTGTTAGGGTCCCATCTATAGGTTAAATAGAAAAATGTATTCATAAAAAAATTGTATTATCCATTAAGAATTGATTTATTTCAAAACTTTATCGGCATTAAATGACCCACTGAGGTTGATATGCCGTAAAACAAAACAAACCAAACCAATAGAACATTCTAACCGTTAGGCATGACATAACCTCGGACGGGTTGATATGCCATTAAAATCAATCAACCAACAATCAATCAATTACCTGTTTATTAATATAATAAAGTTATTTTTTCATTCTAATTATTTGATACACAGGAAATTAATGAATATTATTTAGACCAATTTGTTAATACACATCAAGTTAATGAAAAATCCAGCATGAAAATATTCCTACCAATCTAGTGTCCTGTGTATGACACTAATCTATTTCTAGTTGGGAAGGTCCAAATTGTGAATCTCGAGGGATTATGGGATATCCCTTTTTTGGATTAATTCCTGATCCCCTCTGAATCGATTTGGTAATACCTGTTAGGTTTCCATCTATGGTTCGAAGGGATCTATTTTCAAGTCAATGAAAATTATCTCTTGCAGTCTAATGATACAAATGTTGTTAACTACTAACTGAATAATACGCATCAAGTTAATGAAAATTATTTATACATATTTATTAATACTAATAAAGTTAAACAAATCAAGTATTAAAAATCAAGATTTGGCATTAAATAACCTACAAGGGTTGGTATGCCGTTTAAAACAAACCAAGCAACATATATGTATGTGTTATGAAGATTAAAATTATGTATTAATTAAAAAAAAATGCTCATACTCTTTAGTTATAACAATACACAAACTAGCAGGACCTGAGGATATACCACAGTATGATGACTAAATCTTTATAACGTTTGACCTGAGCTATTATCAACTTAAGATACTTAAGAACTATCGCTAAATTGTTCAATATGTAAAAAGTATAATAATTTTAGTTGAATTCTCTCTCTCACTCATCACTTTTTTCTTTCCTTCTTTTCTACTTTTCATGATATTTGATTGAAACAGATTAGCGTTATTGCTTCCACGCGTTCACCGACACATTCTATCTTTCCGCTACTCCCTTTCTTCTTTTTTATTATATTTTTCTTGTGTAGCAAGTTTTTTTCTTCACTTTTTTTCTTTATAATAAAAGTTTAGCAGAGGTGAGAACACTCATAAGAAATAAAATTCGGGGGATAAGCAATACCAGATAATCAGGATTACCAATTTTGGATTTCATCTCGGACGATTTGGGCGGTCACTCCCTATCAATTTCACTCCCCTGTATTATATATTAGTCAATCTGTGGGATCAATTTGGAGAATTACTCTCAAAGCCAGGCTGACTGAAAAACCACAAGTCGAGACAAATCTGTTAGTGGACCTGTCGTGGTAAAAATGCCAGGCCTTTTTTTTCATTTCTTATTTTTATTTAACTACCGAAGCAGTATATGAAAATTTTACTTTATTTTCAAAAAAAACTTTCACTATAGTTTTGTTTGTCAATTAAAATTATGGTGAAGTAGAAAGTGATTATTTTTTATATTACATAAAAAAAGGATTTTAAGTCATCCCCACAACTTCTCAACACCTTAACTATTAATAGAATTTCAAGAATCAGGTCCATAAATTTAGATTTGGTCAAACTTTTCCTTTCCTGGAAATCTTACGAAATAATTTTAATGATTTAAAAAAGATTTTCAGGTGCTATTTCTTTAAAAAAAAAATTAATTCGCTTTGAAAATTCACTTTTCTGATCACAATTATCTACCCAGAGCTAATGGATGACCCAACGGCTCGCGTTTTTCTAGTATATATATATATATATATATATATATATATATATATATATATATATATATATATATAAACGTTCTTTTTTTTTCAGACTTCAAATTTTAAAACAGACCGATAAACAAGGACTATTACTCGCCTTTCTCCTTATTCTGAGTTAAAAATGTTTTATCACTTCCACATATCAACAAAAGTCCTGAAGATGATCTAATTAATAGATCCAAACACTGCAGCGTCGGCCAATAAACTCACCACTTAACTCATTTAAACCTGTATTTTTTCAATTCTTTATTATACTACATACCGTCGGATTCACTTCCATTTATTACACACACACACACACACACACACACATATATATATATATATATATATATATATGTGTGTGTGTGTGTGTGTGTGTGTAAAGGTAAAGTAAAGTCGTCTCTCTCTCTCTCTCTCCCTCTCTCTCTCTCTCTATATATATATATATATATATATATATATATATATGTTAGGGTCATGAAGATATAAATTCAACGCCGTTTGGTAAATGTCTATTTCCGGTCTATGCCATTTTTTTACGAATTTTGGTTTGAGAATCGCATTGGTGAGAAACTAACAGTTACGCAGCACCGTTGACTTTATGTCTTCGCTACCCTAAGATATATATGCTCTCTCAATGATATTGAGCACAATTTACGTATAAATTAATGAGGATTTTTTAGGGTGAGCAAATTTGTAACTATCAGTCTCGATCCTATGACTATGCAATCATCTATGAGACTGATCATTGGGCCAATACTCTATATGTTACATAATTATTAGATACCTAATATTTATGTGCAATAGTGTAGAAATCAAGATGGCGTTTTAAGTGCAGCTGACAGCCTTGAAGATTGGAGTGACAAGCTTGACCTCAGTCCTAACCCTATCTTCCGGGGATAGCCGTGAGAACCGGCAGAGAGGACCCTCTCTTCCGGTTTAGACAGTAAGTAAGTTTCAGTCAGTTAGAGACTAGCAGCCGAGCTCGACGGAATGGTAAGTCGCGTTACACGCGCTCCCGTCTTAATTTGCGCAGATGTCTGGTTGGGGATTTAAAAATTAAGTAAGATCAAAGCAAATCGGAGTCTTGTGTTATTACCTCTAAAAACTAACAATGACACAGGGCTTCTGATAAAGAGAAATCCCCAATAGAAGACCAGACCCGAAGTCCCCAAGAAAGTCCAGACCTTAGAAGATTCCAGACCAAGACAAGATGTTAGAAATACCAAAGACGGCTAGAAGAATAGATGTCCAAGATATAGAAGTAAGTAATGAGAAGTGTATGCAACATATAGGCGAGAAACTGACAGTCACCAAATGACCGTGACTGTGTTTACGCTATCCTAGCTTGATTTGCATATGCACTATCAGCAATACTTAACACTTTATTCATAAATTTAACAAATTACGTTATTAATATATATCTATATATATCTATCTATATATCTATCTATGATGGTGAGTTAAAAGGAATGTCATTTTGTTTAGGACATGTATAATTACCCACACAGGAACATGTATAATACATCCAAAGGGAGCTAGTCCTTTGTGGATCACATCCCTAATTGCCATCGTTTCTCTCAATAGCAATGTGTCACCTTCGAATGAGAGCATGTATCCCCGCCCCGTGAAATTCTGTTGACTGTTCTTTGAGCCACTTCTTCACTACAGATTTCACTTCCTCGTCACTGGAATAATGTTTGCCTCTGAAACCTCTTTCATGTGTCAGAAGAGATACTGAACGTGCTAAATCTGGTGAGTATAATATATATATATATATATATATATATATATATATATATAATTATAACTAAAAAATTTGATTTTAACATCTCAACCATTTCACGACTGGTTTTTGACATCTAAACCACTGTTCTCATCTGATGATTGGATTACCATGAAACTTAAAGTTATGAGTG
>CM042146.1:28371895-28386895 GCA_023376005.1 Doryteuthis pealeii
CGTTTTTTTCTCTTATGTTGGTTGGTTGGTTTCTTGCTTTTTATCGCATATTAACATTTTTGGGTTATTTTATGCCTAATACGTTTTGTTTTATTTATTCTTGATTGGTGTTGACAAGATATTTTTTTCTTTCCGTTTGACACTCTTCCACTCTCCCTTTTCTCTTTAATCAGTTTTCGTTTCCCGTCTCTCTCTCTCTCTCTCTCTCTCTCTCTCTCTCTCTCTCTCTCTCTCTCTCTCTCTCTCTCTCTCTTCATCGTTGTCTTTTTTTCTAATTTCCATTTTTAACATTTTCAGGTTTCTTTCTTTCTGTTTTTATTCATTTTTTTTTCGAGGCCGGTAATGAATAGTTTATTACACTTCCGATGAAACGAGAAAAACAAAAAAAAAAAAAAAAAAAAAAACAATAAAAAGAAAAAATTGAAAGTAAAGAAAAAAAATACCCCCCCCCAAAAAAAAGAACAGTATAGAACAAAAAGTAAATTTAAAAATAGATACAATAGTGTAAAAAAGAAAAATTAGAATTAAATAAAACATCAGATGAGTGTGGAACAAAATATGAATATTATTATATATATATATATATATATATATATATAGAGAGAGAGAGAGAGAGAGAGAGAGAGAGAGGGAGAGGGGGAGAAAGGGAGAAAGAGAGAGAGAAATGAGGTAGATAGCTAGCTAGATAGATAATATTGATGATGAATTTATAAATAAGCGGAGCTGAATATCATGGATAGAGCATGTATATATATATATATATATATATATATATATATATATATATATACTATCACGTTAACGTCGCGTAAATATGAAGTCAACGAAGCCTGATTACTGGCTGTTTCTCGCCTATGCGATCTTTAGACCAAGATTCAAGATACATGGAATACAGATAATCACTACCATCCGTTTCACGTAGGTCTTGTTTAAAGACCTACTGCAAGATTGTAAAGAACAGAAATTAAAACTCACAAGGTGTGCTATAATAATAATAATAATAATAATAATAATAATGATAATAATAATAATAATAATAATAATAATAATAATAATAATAATTGCTGCACAAAACAATGCCATAAGTACAAATTATATCAAAGCAAAAATCGATAAGACACAACAAATAGTAAATGTAGACTGTGTGGTGCCAGAGATGAGACTTTAAACCATGTATTAAGCGAATGTAGCAAACTAGCACCACGGGAATACAAAGCTAGGCACGACTGGGTTGCAATGGTGATTCACTGAGAATTATGCAAAAAGCATTGACCATACAACAAAATAGTATATGCATAAATCAGAATTCTTCTTGAGAATGAAACGCATAAATCGTCTGGTACTTTGAGATAAAGACGAATCACATTATCCCAGCCAGGAGACCAGACCTAGTATCGATTAACAAAAAAAAAGAGAACTTGTCAACTAGTATCATGTCCTTTTTCTTTCCTTTCTTTCTTTATAATAAAAACGGAATGGTCCCTTATTTAGCTGAAGTGGTGGCCCTCCCAAGAAATAAGTATTCAGTGGATAAGCAACACCAGATAATCAGGAATTACGTTTTTGAATTTCATCCTGAGCGATTTGGACGGTCTCATTTTTAAGCAGAGGGTATTGAAAGATGATATTGGTCGCACGATTAAGCAACACAAGTATTGATTTATGAATAATTCTTTTTCTCTGAACTGAAATATTAAAAAATATTTCCGGTGTATTCATTCATTTCTGATCGAAACATTATCATTCTATCAATCTTCAGAATCCCTGTCGGCTGCGGCTTTAGAATACATCGACTGAACCTGTTGGCCGTGAGTGGCGACCCATGATGCTTAAGGACGGACTCCTGGTGAATGTGCAGTCCGTGACAACACTCCACTTAGATCCTTACTTAGGCTAGACGGTCGGTTGGAGAGGCGCCTGGTCATGTCAAGCCCTAACACCTATATGATAGCGCCAACCCTATTGCCATTATGACAAGCCACAACTCTTTTCATCATATGGGTGCTAGAAAGCGGTGGCCGAGGGTCTTCATGTTCTGAGAACGACGTTAAACCCTAACGTTATCTATTAGGTTTCAGTTTTGGAAGTCTGGGGAATATGGAGCGCCCCTTCATCACCATTGCTCTCTGGTCGACTCTGACCCGAGTGGTAGTATTTGTTAGGGTCCCATCTATGGGTTAAATAGACAAATGTATTTATAAAATATATTGAGTATCCATTAAGAATGAATTTATTTCAAAATTTGTCGGCATTAAATGACCCACTGAGACTGATATGCCGTAAAAGAAAACAAACCAAACCAAGAGAACACGGTCAAACTAATCAGAATAAAAATAATTATATGCGTTTGCGGTATCTGTGCGGTTAATTATTTCTTACCAACCCATTCCCTTGGTACCAGTTTTCTAAATTACCAACGACTCAATTGTCACCCAGACAATTAAAAAGAAACACCGGGGAACGTGTCTTAAGGAAATCATTCAGTATTGAAATTATATCTACATATTCTTCTTTTCATATTTACTTACTTTCATTTTTTTTTTTTTTTTTCTTTCTAGCATTCAAAATTGATATTTTCAGTCTTTTCCAATTTTCCATTTGGAACATAATTCGCCCTTTTTTTTTTATTCATTTTCCCCTGTATGTGTACAAATATATAAGCCATTTTTAATTTTAAAATACATCAAAATAAAATTCTTGTATTACGTCAGCCCGTGCGTCACCACATTCTCCTTCGAGAGGCGGGATCAGAAATCGAAACCGGGAATTCAGCACGCAGAGTCAGAGACTTTACTACTGGGCCACCGATATGCAGCAAACGACACATGCGAAATTAGCTAGTCAAGAGTAAATACGTCACTATACTACTACTACTATATAAAGCGATTTCTGTCGGAGGGAAATCATAAGTATACATCGTGATGAGACTTAATAAAGCTAAAACAGCTGCTGTGCGATGTTCTACGTAGGGGGCGATATTTACCGAATTCGCTTGTCATGATTATTTTTATTAATTATCGAATTTTATACGATATACGCATTGTAACTGCCTTCAAGCAAAAAATCTTATTATAATGGAGATTGTGGGTTTTTCTGTCTGTAACCGAAACTAAATCACTACTCAAGTCACAATTCCCTTAGTTATTGACGTCACATTCACCATGAATTTATCCTTATTTTAACCTCAATTATCAATAAGATTGTTTTACATTATTTATACTGTTGACCATATCTACATACTAACAACATGCAATTGTATTTATATATACAACAAAATAGCGGTTTACAGTATGAATGGGAAGGCTAATTTGCATATTGATATTAAAAATTTGATTTTAATAAATATATGCTTTGTATTATTGATTTCTAATTATTTGCTTTCATCTTAATGAATATGAGCAAAAATCTCTTCAATAAATGTTAAAAGAAATCCCTTAACAAGAAGAAATAACTGTTATTTTATTCTTTACTTCCTATTTTAACTAAACAGTTAAATTAGGAAAATTTACCAATGAAAGACGGGAGTAACGGAAAATGATGGAAGAGTTAGTTTCCAAGTTGTTCTATTTTTCAGTCATACCCCCTCTGTTCCAAATCTTTTTATTTACATTCTTATTCAGTTTCATTAGCCTTTCTAATTTAATATGATATTCTATTACATTAAAACTTAAATACTTGCACCCGGAGGGTGCATATATTTGCTAGTATAAATAATGATATTCTTTACTAAACAATGCTTCTAAAGCAAATTATCTTAATATATATATATATATATATATATATATATATATATATATAAAGAATCCAAACTTGCAAATATATTAATACTGAATAGCGAGTTCGATCTTTGCTAGATTCCCCATACTTGTGGCCTTGTGTCACATCCTACCCATGGTGGACGTCTTGGGTAGGTACCTACTCAGGGCACGTCTTTTTGCGTGGGATGTTCCTCTACTGCATAGGATACAGTTGGCGACAGGGCTGGTCATAGAATGTGTACTTTACGTAAGTCTAAGTAAGTCAACCAATACAGGGAAGCGATCGATCATCTTCAAAATATACGTTATTATAAATGACACGTTATTGTATAGAATATCAAAATTACTACGCTATTGATTTTCAAGTAATAAACAACATTTACGAAATATTCACATTCCGAAACAAGGCGTTATGTACATCAGAAAAAAGGCCCTGTCGGCTGAGGCTGTAGAATACACCGATTACACCTCTGTAGAAGGTTAAGACAATGGGGTTACCTGTTAGCCGTAAGGATCAACCCGTGATGTTTATGAATGGAGTCCTGTTGGCTGAGCAGTCCATTACTTGCAATACTCCACTTTAGTCATTACTTACGGAAAAGGGGTTAACGGAGAGACACCCCGATCAATCGGTAGATCAAGTCACGCCCTTATTTAATTGTCCCAACCTTAGTGCCCTTATGGTAAGCCCAACCCTTTTGGTAATTTATGAGGAAGTGCGTCCCAGTCTCCTGACTCAGAAATTGCTACCCGGTGACTATTAAAATAACGTCCCCAGCTATGTCGTCTCGGCAGTGTTACTTGAAAGAAAACAACCAACTTAGGGCGTTAAATTTATTTTAGAGGGGGGGGGGCTTCTCTTTTTTGATATGAACAAATGGAGATGGGTGGATAGATATATATAAACAAAGTAAAAAATAAACAAAGTAAAAAATGAATAAATTGAGATAGATAGATAGATAGATAGATATCCATCTTCATATTTAAACAAGAATTACGACAAATTTCTATAAATAAACAAGAATTACGACAAATTTCTATAAATAAATTTCTAAACAAATTACGATAAATAAATAAGAATTACGGCAAAAAAGAGAAGCCCCACCCTCTCTAAAATACATTTAACGCCCTAAGTTGGTTGTTTTCTTTCAAGTAACACCACCGAGACGACATAGCTGGGGACGTTATTTTAATAGTCACCGGGTAGCAATTTCTGAGGCAGGAGACCGGGACGCACTTCCTCATAACCATTTTTATCATATATGTGCTAGAAGGCGGTGGCAGATACTCTTAATATCTTGGATTAGACGGTAAACTCTATCTGATGGGCATGTTCCAATTCTGGAGCTCTGGGTTGGGAGAATCATATAGGGACGGGAGAATCATATATATATTTACCAACTCCTCCACACGAGCAGGATACGACACAAGGTCAATTTCTTAAGCGGAGTTTAACAGGTCTGAATTCAAGTTTTCCTTCTCCTAGACTGGTTACCTAGCCATGATTAAAGAACCCTGCTCTGCTATTTGTTCATAGCTGAAGGGAGAGTAGGATTTATACCTTTCCCAAGGGTATTAGCACTAAGTGAAATGCAATTACCACGTCCAGGATTTGAACTCTGGGTGACGAGTCCATTTCCCATGACTTTAACTATTACACCACGCGCTTCCGGGAGAATCATATAGGGTTTGATGTTACAAGCCGATTGATCTCCGACTGTCTCTCTTGGTTAAAAGACTGCTGCAGATAGTAGAACGGTGGAATATCATAAGGAAAGAAAATTTCTCTTTGCATTTTTTTCAAATTCGTTTTATAATTCCATGCACAGTTGAATATGGCATTAGATTTTTGCACCAATTGACATGGATCTTATTTGATAGTCTCTTTCAAAAATTCTCCAATCAGAGTAGATCGTTCTCCAGAGCGAGGCTTGTCGGACATGTCAATCACCTTTTTAAACCTTTTAAACCGCAGTCGAGAGGTACAACCTTCAACACATTCGTATATACTACACACATGTTTCTTAAAATACCTTTGTAGCCGTTCTACGATTTCAGAGTTCATACAGTAAGTAAAGTAAAGTCGTCGGGGCGGCCTAATGTCGGTATCGGCCAGATAGCGAGGGAGTCTGTTCCCTTTTCACTAGCGCTAGACCAAGGAGATTATTTTTAGTATCTGAGGTGGAGCGCCACACCTACCATCAGCTCCTCAATTTACCGCACAGATCCCTGTGCTACTCATTCGCTGAGTTGGCGGGGGCCAGTATCGAACCAAGAACCTTGTGATTCCTAGCCGAACACTCTACCGACTGAGCTAAGCAATGGCAAATAAGTTTTTAAAGGTATGATTCTCCATGTACTATAGTAAGTAAAGTCGTCGGGTGGCCTAAAGTCGCTATCAGCCTATCAGCGAGGGAGTCTATCCCTTTTCACTAGCACTAAACCGAGGATATTGTTTTCGCGTCTGAGGTGGAACGCGCCACACCTACCATCAGCTCCTTGCTTTACCGCACAGGTCCCCATGCTATTCATACGCTGAGTTGGCGAGGGCCGGTATCGAACTAGGAACCTTGTGGTTTCTAGCCGAACGCTCCACCGACTGAGAAGGAAATTTGGAGGCGAGTTGTGTAAGGGTTATTGTTGTAGAAAATAGACACAGCAACACGAGTTCAAATCCTGCTGTTGTCTGGATGGACTCGATTTTTCCTCTGATTTCCAAATACTTCAGTCTATTTTCCAAACTCTAGGTGACTGTTCCAAATGCACCAGCTACAATTGGTATCACTTTCGCCCTCATGTTCCAGTTTTTTTTTTCATTCTTTAGCAAGGTCTTGGTATTTATTTATCTTTTCGTGTTCTTTCATCTTAAAACTGATCTGTTGGGACAGGAAAATTTACGATTTGACAAGTTCATTTTTTCCCTGTTAATCACCACTAGTCTGGTACTATTATTATATTAATGAGTTTATCACACCAGCCGTGCTGGTTGTTCACTCGACCTGAGTAACAGTAAGACTCCTCTGGTTTCCAGGACTCTTCGTATTCTAGCCGACCCCAACAGTACTGTAATTTGGATGGTCTCGATTCTTCCTCTGATTTCCAATTCACCCAAATTCTTTTCCAAAGCTTTGGGGACTGTTCCAAGGGTACCATATCACTTTTTTTATAAACTCTTTGCTCACTCGGTTTTCCGGTTAACGCCGGGGGTCCAGCGAGCTTCGGCCGCAGGACTTGTCGAGGGTTTAATAATGGCGTCGATTCCTGAGGTACCCCCTTTGTGGAGGAATGCCGAAGGGATCGACGCAATTTTTGTTCTTTCCCACCAATGAGTTTTCGGCTTGTGTGTGGGCCCACGTTAAAACAAGGCCTTGTGCCCAGTCCCTACAAGTGGGGTATGCGACAAATATACAAGGGCACCATAGTAGTAGTAGTAGGAGGAGGAGGAGGGGGAGGTAGATTATTTAAAAGTGCACTACACGTGATGTCTTGTATTGATCTAAACATCTTGTTATTAAATACTTGTATCTTTTTGTGTGCATGTCATTAAATATAACCTTTCTTTTGTGTGTGTTTTATTGATTTTTAAGGATTCGTTTTTCTATTGACACAAAATGGGGGAAGACACACACTTTTTGTAGTAAGTGTATTTTCTAATCTCTGAAATATTTGTAGAGTTTTCGGGCAGAATTATTTTTCTATCTTTTTTTACTTCCTTTTTTTTTTTTTTTTTTTTTTACATCTTCTCTTTCTTTTTTTTTTTTTTTTTCTTTTTTTTTTGTTTGCTTCATATGTTGTTATTTTTTTTTTTTTTTGATTTTGTTTTGTTTTTGTTTTTTTGACGTTTTGCCATCTATATGATTAAGCGCTCAAAAATTGTGGGTTGTAAATTAACATATGAGAGTCAGTCAGACATTTTTTTTAAATAATGCCAACTGACAATGTTGCACGTGATGTCTACCGCAAAAAAAAAAAAAAAATGTCATGAGGCTGAAATAAAATAAATTATTACGTTTAACTGAATCTTCTTTTTTTTTTCATTTTTCGGATCATTCGCTTATTATTACTAGCAGAACCTGTGGATATACTACAGTATGATGATTTAATTATTGCAACTTTTGATATCTTTACTTAAGAGCTATTGCAAAATAGTTCAATATGTAAAAAAGTATATTAATCTTGATTTAATTCTCTCTCCCTCTTTCTCTCTCTTTCTATCTATCTATCTATCTATCTATCTACCTTTCTCTCTGTTTGAATGTCTCTCTTTCTCTCTCTCTCTTTCTCTTTCTCTCTCTCTCTCTCTATCTATCTCTCTCTCTTACACACAGACATAAACTCTCTCTCTGTCTCTTTCTCACTCTCTTTCAGTGTGTTGCAAAATTATAACGGAAGGAAGGTTAAGGAACACAATTATTATTAATACTAGCAAAACAAAACCGCCCTTCTTATTGTGGAATATGTGACGTAAGCAGTGACGTAGTTTCGGTTAGAGACATAAATGTAATCTTTCTCCATTATATATAGATTATTATTATTATTATTATTATTATTATTATTATTTACTCCTTTTGAGTTTTCACATCAGCGTTAGCTGATGTTCCTTCTCTGGAGTTTGAGTGACAGCAAGTCTCCTGAGGTCTCCAGGACTCTTCTGAGTATTCTGACAGATTGCAGCAGTGCAGTGTTCTGGATGGTTTCAATCCTTCCTCTGATTTCCAAACTTTCCAAACCCTTTTCCAATCCTTTTGGGACCGTTCCAACTGCACCAACTACAATTGGTATAACTTTCACTTTCATATTCCATAACTTTTTCAGTTCTCTGGCAAGGTCCAGATATTTGTCCATTTTTTCATTTTTCTTTAGCTTTACCCTGTGATCTGCTGGCACTGCAAAATCCACCAGCTGACAAGTTCTTTCTTTTTTGTTTATCAACACTATGTCTGGTCTTCTTGCTGGGATAAGGTGATCCGTTTTTATTTCAAAGTCCCAGAGAATTTTATGGAAAATCAGCAAAGGTAGGCACGACTGGGTTGGAAAGATCATTCACTGGGAATTAAGCAAAAAACTAGATTTTGACCATATAACAAAATGGTATATGTAGAAACCAGGAAGCGCGTCGTGTAATGGTTAAAGTCATGGGAAATGGACACGAGTTCAAATCTTGGATGTGGTAATTTTCATTTCACTTAACGCTAATACCATTGGGAAAGGTATGAATCCAACTCTCCCTTCAGCCATAGGTAAATAGAAGGGCAGACTGGGCCCTTTAACTGGGTTAGGCAACCGGTGTAGGAGTAGAAAAATTCTGAATTTAAACCTGTTGAACTCTGCTAAAAAAATTGACCTTATGTCGCATCCTGCTCGCACGGAGGGGTTGGTAAATATATATATGTAGAAACCAGAATCTGTTCTTGAGAATAAAGTACATAAAATTCTATGGAACTTTGAGCTTAAAACGAATCGTCTCATCCCAGTCAGAAGATAGACCTAATATAATAATAATTAACACGAAAAAGAGAAATTCAACTGGTAGATTTTGCATTTCCAGTAGATCGCAGGGTGAAGATGAAAGAAAACGAAAAGTTAGACAAATTATTATTATCATTAATTTCATAGTTTTTCACACCAGTTCTAATAAATTGAATCTTAGTGACATCAATCCTCCTCGGGTCCCCAGGACTCTTCATAGTATTCTAGCCGATGTTGTTGTTTGGATAATCTTGGGTCATACTCTGATTTTCAATTTATCTAGTCTGTTATCAAACTCTTGCCAACAGTTCCAAAGACACCAAATACAATTGGCATCACTTTCATCCTCTTATTCCACAGATTTTAATTTTGAACTGTGGTGGTAATCCTCGAGTTATTGATTACTTTTTTTTATATCTGGCCACCAATTAACCCTTTTCGTGTTAAAAAGGAATAATCCAAATATTTTTTCAGCGGTTGAGGCCATCGAGAATAATTATTCATTTCTCGGAATTTTTGGTCGTCAATCTATCTCGGACAAGGAAGATTTTTTACAAAACTACCACTGCCGAGCGACTTTATATGATCCCGGGGAAAGCGAGGGGAGCAAACCCCGAAAGCTAATCCGGAGCCGGAGTCCCTAAGATGGAGTAGCAGCAGTGAGGAGAGGGGATATCTGCTACTTGGGCGACAGCTTATCCTCCATATCACCCCACCCAGGCTACGTAGTTATAAAAGAATCCATTTGGACACTACTCCATTGTCTTTCACAGACAGAAGGATGCCAACAACAACAACATATAAACTCCCATGAATTCTGTTTATCATTTCAATAAAATATTGATAATATAGTTTGCTATATTTATAAATAAAAAGTGCTCAATATCAGTGATAGAGCATCTAGATGTGTTGAGCTGTGGCATCTGGGAGTAAAGCTGAAAAAATCTGATACACTGACAGCCATATTTATTATTAGAGAAGAGTGCACAATATCACACACACATATTATATATATATATATATATATATATATATATATATATATATATATAATGGTCAAATGAAGAACGCACTCACAAAACACATCTCAGAAAACTAACCATTCGTTCAATTCTTAAAGAATCCAAATTGTTGAGTTAGAATTCACAATAAAAACGAAAGAAAAATCGTAGAATCTAGCACCATCCCCATTTTCAATACAATTAAACAGAGACCCGGATTTTTCCTTTTATCACCTTACCTATCCAAGATTGTTCTGAAGAATTATAAAATCCCTACATATATATATATATATATATATATATATATATATATATATATATATATATCTATGTGTGTGTGTTAGTGTAGACATAAAGTTGATACGGAGGTTGATTGTTTTAATTTCCAGCATATCAACACTCCTTGGGTCATTTAATGGCGAATCAAGTCATCTTTGATAAACAAAGGACTAAGGTTGCTTTCAGTATCTGCTTCACCCAATTAAATATGGAATAGGTTTATAGCTGCTTAACTTCAGTGATCAAGCAGCAACTAGTGCTTTCAGTGTGACTTATATATATATACATATACTTATATTTAGCAAACTCCTCAGTGCAGTTATAATGATTCTAATTACTTAATAGTTACGTACGTAAATAGTACCAATACTGTTCTTCTACAAGGATGGCTTTGACATTAAATAAGCCACGGTGGTTCATAACTAAAAAAACAAACCAAAACATTAAATACCACAGAGAGCTCCATATTTATGACCTTGTGTCATCCTCAACTAAAGTAATAAATCATCATTAATATTAGAGGCGGCTTGATGAGGAGTAAAGGCTAACCATCATGATATCATTTCTCACGGGGTGCACTATAATTGTTACTTTGTGCAAATTTATATTTAAATAAGTCGGTCAACCAGTCGGTCGGTGGTTCGTTTTGTGGCATATCAACATTTTTCGGGTCATTTAATGCCGAATCAAGGTATGTTTTATTTAAAAAAATAAGAACTTAGGTTCAATACATTACCTGCTGTTGCTTAAGTGGTACCCATTTTAAGTACTAAACAGACTCATCGCTGCTTAACTTCGGTAATCTAGCGGTAACCGGTGCTTTCTGTTTGACTTGACAGCGATATTTAAGTTAGTCTTATACAAAAGATTTATCGATAATCACGAATAGTGCCAGGAAGATACGATGCCAGACTTCAATGAAAAGAATGTCAAATATTTTTTCATGTTTTGATAAAGATTTTTCACGCTAAAACATAAATAAAACGAATAAGATAAACAACGGAGAGTTTAAATCCTGAATATTAAAACCTGAACAATCATATTTAATAAGTAAGTACCAGCCTACGCCTGGCGAAAGATCAAAACCTGAATCGCAAACGCGGCACAACAAACAAACAGATAGACAGAGAGATAGACAGATATACACACACGCACACACTCAAATTATATATATATATATATATATATATATATATATAATATATATATATAAATACATTTAACGTACATTTTAAATAGGCATTCCCGCCTAATTTATTATTAATTAATTAATTTTCAAAATTAGGTACGACTCTAATTAAGCACATATTCTCCCAAAAATTGTCGGCAAAAAAGCCATTCCAAACATACCTTGTTTACAACTTATCATATATATATATATTATATATATATATATATATATATATATATGTGTGTGTGTGTGTGTTTGTCACACACAAATACGCATATTCATACGCACATAAACGCGTGGATGTGATCATGACGTCGCGATTCTTAGGTGCGTTCATGTGTGAGTGCATGCCAACATACGCACACGTAAGAACAGAACAGGCGCATCCGACATTATATATGGCACTCGCAATCACGTAAACAAATAAGTTACACACAAATACAGTTACTCAAACACACACATTTGACCATATTTATATCATTTCAAAAACATTTTTCGTTGCCTGATGATTGCACACATAGCAAGAAACCAATGGTAGCAATCTTGTTCCCACGTAAATAAATATGAAAATATAAACCAAAATATTAACTAATTAATTAATCCCTCTATCTCCTGTCTGTATCTCTGTCTCTGTCTGTCTGTCTGTCTCTGTCTCTGTCTGTCTCTGTCTCTGTCTTCTGTCTGTCTGTCTGTCTGTCTGTCTCTCTCTCTCTCTCTCTCTCTATATATATATATATATATATATATATATATTCGCAACAGGAAAAAATTATACACACACACACCACACAACAACCACATACCTAAAAAATGCACAATGTTTCCTTTCAATACACACACTTACAGCGCCACATACTCACGCCATAAAATAGAATATTTGATGTCATATTTCAAAACCGTCTCCTTTTTTCAAACTTCAAAAATTTTTTAAACAGACTGAATGACGGATTACCACTTGCTTTTCTCATTAGTCTGTAATAAATAATTTATCTTATGCCCTGAAGATGATCTAATTAATAGATCGAAACACTGCAGCGTCGGCCAATAAACTCACCACCTAACCCATTAACCTGTGTTTTTTTCATTTTCCTTGATATATTACATACCGTCGATTCACTTCCTTTCTTCACACACACACACACACACACACACATATATATATATATATATATATATATATATATATATATATATATATATATTCAATAAGAATGAAAAGCTAACAAACGGTCACATATATTACAAATTTATTTCGGTCGATAACTCCATAATTGAGCTCAGTTTCGTCATATAGCCATTACAAAATAATTAAAAAAAAATTTTTTGATAGCTACCTGATGAAACTGTTAACGACCGAAATAAATTTGTAACAATCAAACGACGATTGGTTGAGTTTTTCTTTCTTATTGAAAGTGCAAATATACTCTGTTTATATTTAATTCATAAATTATCTTACATTGAGCTCTCTTAGGAATCTAAAATAATTCTTGCATAAATCTACAGGTGTACATCAGCATGGTCAGGCATTGTGGATGTACAGAAGATATAGATGATCCCAAATAGAATCATCCCCAACTTACAGAGATATTGGATAACTTTATCTTATCTAGAACCTATATGATTGCCCAACGCTATTTGCCTTATGGGAGGCCTCAACCCATTTTATCATATGGTTGCTAGAATGCGGTGGCTGAGGGTCTTCATGGCCTGGGAATAACGTTAAACTCTATCTGATGGTGAGGTTCTAGTTCTGGATGTTTGGGGAATATGGAGCATCCCTTAATCATCATTGGTCCCTGGTTCACTCTGACCCGGAGTGGTAGTACCTGTTAGGGTCCCAGCTATGGATTAAATAAAAAAACATGAGTATATAAAAAAAATTGATATCCATTAAGATTTATTTATTTCAAAACTTTATCGGCATTAAATGACTAAATGATGTTGATCTACAGTAAAAAAACCAAACTAAATATATATATATATATATATATATATATATATATATATATATGTGTGTGTGTGTGTGTGTGTGTGTGTGTGTGTGTGTTTGTGTGTGTGTGTATGTTTGTGTGTGTGTGTGTGTAAGATAATCTATTGACTGGTAAGTAAGGGATGATTCTATTTGGGATCATCGACATCTCATTGTATGCTCTTATAGGTGCAAACATATATACTTAAAAAATTTTTTATAAATCCCTAGAGAGAGCTCAATGTATAATAATCAATGAATTAGATTATATACAGAGCAATATTAAACAAGGATTTGTCCTATTGGAAAGAGCGTGACATGATGATGATGATGATGATGACGACGACGATGATGATGACGACGACGATGATGATGAGGATGATGACGACGACGACGACGACCACGATGATGATGATGATAATGATGATGATAATGATGGAGAACTGATGAACAAACACTTATGTCCAACTGGACATATAGCCTAGTGGATAAAGGAGTTAGGTTAAGAGAAGATCTAATTAACAGTTATCTCTAGACTGCAAGTTCAATCCTGGCCAGGGGCAGCAGTAACATAGAATAATTATTAACACAGCTTAACGACTCTACCCCAGCTATGGTTAGCAGAATGAGAACAGGATACACCCGGGACTGAATAAAGGGTCAGGTTCAAAGTTCCGTGATGGCTCCCGATTACACAAGAAGGTTCCCGAGTTCAAAGAAGGTTCCCGCATCCGAGAAGGTTCCCGAGTCCGACAAGAAATACCTGAAGAAGGCCGGGGGCACATCGGCCGAACGTTGTACAGATAACAATGAAGATGAGGACAATAGTCCGATAATACAAATAATACTATTATCAAGCCACATCTAAAAAAATAATAATTCAGACACACTCTTATTAATATGGATATATATATATATATATATATATATATATATATATATATATATATATATATATATATTATGGTTGCCAGATGAGAACAGGATACCCCCGTGTTACTGCATAAAGGGTTAGGTTCAAAGTTCCGCGAGGGCTCCCGATATGACAAAAAGTTCTAGAGTCCGAGAAGGTTCCTGAGTTCGAGATGGTTCCAGATTCGACCAGGAATACCTAAAGAAGGCCGGAGGGCACATCGGTCGAAACGTACAGATAACAATAAAGATGGGAACAATAGTCCGAATAATACAAATGATACTAATTATCAAGCCTCATCTAAAAATATTCAGAAAAACACTTATCAATTATGGATATATATATTAGTTTGTTTTGTTTTGTTTTACGGCATATCAACCTCAGTCGGTCATTTAATGCCGATAAAGTTTTGAAATAAATCAATTCTTAATGGATAATAC
>CM042146.1:28396895-28416895 GCA_023376005.1 Doryteuthis pealeii
TGATGCAACCTGTGGTGAGAGAAACCACGAACGTAGTGGTTCGAAGCGCACGACTGGGTTTGGCATGCTGAATAAGATCAGAGGTGAGTGTGGAGATTGAACTCACATCCTCCTGATCGTGAGTCGTGGCCTGACGCAGGTGAAATACTAAACTGTCCAGAGTGGCCGGGATGTGAAGGATTAACGCGTGCTGATTAATGTCGCACACGCTGCACGGGCAAGTCAGAGTAAGGAGCCCGGATAAACACTGTAGTTGTGTATTAATGACCAGCCCTCACAAACCTGGGAGAAAAGCTTGCAGTAGCATTTTGGCTGTTGTTACGGGTCGACGAGAGAGAAAGATATTTTGATAGTGTTGGTGATAAGAGTGCAGCACAGTTGGGAGAGATTGTTTCAGACTGAACACTTAGTCAGTTGGAAGAGTAAAAACGTCGGACTTAACGCCCCCCCCCCCAGAGAACATTCTTATTAGACAACCATACGTTAGTACTGTCACGGCTACAAGTTGGAAGAATTCCCGTGTTATTTCATCAAAGAAGAAGAAACATAAACACATAGATTGTGAAAATGGCGTAACATAATCTTCTTTTTTCCATTTCTCCACAGTTGCTGATTGGCCCTTTTTTCCCTAGCAACAGCGTAACCTGATAAATATGCAAGTAAATACTTTGTGATATAACAGGTGAATTAATAGAACTTAAATTTAATTAAAACTTATATGCAGAACAATATTTCTGTTTTCTTGTGTAGTAATCCATTGGAGAACGTCACTTATGAGTTCGTCTGCATAGCTACTCTTCCGCATGGTGCTGCTTCATGGATTTGTTCAAAACAGCCTGCAGTAGCCTATAATTTTCTCCTAGCGTTTAGTCCAAGTGGTGCAGCGACTGACACACACACACACACACACACACACACACACACACACACACACTGTGCCCGATACTTCGGGTCTAGGGCCAAATCTAAGGAAATACTTTGTAAATATATATATATATATATATATATATATATATATATATATATATAATATATATAATATGGTGATTGTAAAGTAACTGTGTTAAGAATCTTATAACTTCTTTCTGAATCGTCATCTTTTAAAAAATGAATACGGGAAGAACACACATAGCATGGATTTTATTACAATTCTATATGGGCATTAGATTTCCTTTTAGCCTTTCAAGTCGCTTGGGAATTGCATCAACTGATCTTCCCAGGAACTCTTGAGGATTGGCAGAAACTAATTCTCTAAAAGATGAAAAGAATGAAATTAAAAAAAAAAAAGAATGTGAGTTAAATCAAGAAAATTATACTTGTTACTTATTAAACTATTTGTCAATAGCTCTTACGTAAACATATCAAACGTTATAAGAATTCAGTTATCATACTGTGGTATATCCACAAGTCCTTTAGTGTGAAAAAATTTTTGCATCAGACAATTCGCTCGATCCAACGGTGTTATTGCAACGCCAGGTCTGTAGTGGATTTTTTTTGTGGAAATAAACAGAAGTGAATAGAAAACCTTTCCATATTAAAATTTCCATAATTATTTAAACTTTGATAATTTGAACTTTGGATTAACTGTTTTCGATTTTTTCTTTTTTGTGAGATTATTTTTTAAAGTTCAAAAATATTTACGTTCCTTTCTTTAATATGGCCTAAACTGATCACGTGACCTAGTTTGGTGGTACCTAGTGTGCAACAGTAAGTTGATTTATTTACACACCACGAAGATAACATCTTTGGAAAATGTATGCGATGCTAATGGACAACTTACGAACAGAATGACTTACGGTGTTTTTAAGCGCTAAGACGCTGTATGGAACCTGTCTCCTCGATTTTGAGGACAATGGTGCTGGTGTTAGCTTATCCCGATAATGTCTAAGAAATTGACACGAAAGAATTTTATGCGTTTGTCTGTTTATTACCTCCCTTCTTTCTGGCAACAACCGGCTACAATTTTGTATCAATTACCGGAGTCTTATTTTTGTAGGGATGCTTTGTACTTACTGAGCAGGTGTTTTGACAATATTGTATCGCATCGCAGGCTACGTCAATGTAAAATCAAAAAAGATATATATATATATATATATATATATATATATATATATATATATATATATATATATATATATATATATATATATATATATTATAATGTTAAGTTAAGAAGTGACCAAAGATTGTAATCGTTTTTGATCTTCAGGTTTGATCCCTTTTAAAAATGAACCGCGGA
The DNA here is from genome assembly GCA_023376005.1 of Doryteuthis pealeii. NCBI lineage: Eukaryota > Metazoa > Mollusca > Cephalopoda > Myopsida > Loliginidae > Doryteuthis > Doryteuthis pealeii. Next base: position 28,399,135 of record CM042146.1, read on the forward strand.
TCAAGTACCACTAGATAATTGATTCAAATGCTGAGATCTCCAACAATTCACTTTCTTTGTTATTTCGACGAATAACTGAAGCAACTCCAATAGTGACTGTGCACTGAACGTCTCATGAGTCAAAGTGAGGTCAGTTTATTATGAAAAACTCCTGGACCAAGAGAAAAATTCTTACTCGAATTAATATAAAATAATATTTAAGATTATTTCATTGGCATTGCAGTCTCGGAAGACTATAGTTCTTGTACCCCTGAAGTTAAAGCGCCTCCTGTGACTGTGAAGTCCAATGTTCGAAAAAAACATTTTCGACCGCAGATGTAGCATGTGAACGCTGTCCCTGAAGATGATGATGTACTGGGACTTTGTTGCCGCTGCTTTCTTTTCGACCTCTTGGCTTCATGATTGTTGAATGTATTTCAGTGTACTCACTATTAAAGTCTATGTTTGTTATATCTTACCTTTGTCGGAATATTTCTGGTACTTATATATACCCACGTTGGAAGGCCTTCCAACTTATCATAAGAGCCTCACGTCTCACAGGTGTATTCAACAATCAGAGTTAACAGGGAAATAAACAAAAGGAGTATTAAAGATAACGTTACAATTTATGGGCAATCATAAATTGTGAACGTATCTGTAGCTAGGAATTTTAATTAAGGTCTGTTAGATTAAAAATCATAGAGCCCTATGGAAAATCACCCGGTGGGCGGTTAATAACCCTTGACCTCTAAAAAAGGCGCGCGATTGGACACGTGAAAATAGTTTTTAGTTTTAGTTACAGATGCGACCAAGCTTTAAAGGGGTGTAGACGTGTTTTTAGCTTTGGGGTCCACCTCCCTCAACGGCGGAATCAATCACGGGCTTAGAAATAAAAGCTTGATCAAGTAACACCAAGTTGGTTTGTTTGTTAATTAGATATTGAAAGCAATGTCTAGTTCAGCCCAAAGAAGCATCAACAGAACAACGAAGAAGAAAACAAACCCTTAAAAGAAGTCAACCAGATAACATGGCGGCCGAGGTAGAGTCAATAAGAAGCCTAGACGAAGAATCATCAAGCAGAGTAATAACGTAAGAACTATCATCTATCATCTCTAATCTATCTCTCCGTCTCTCTCTCGGGTTTTGTTGCCACCGCTTTCTTTTGGACCTCTTGGCTTCATGATGTTGCGCCTGGGTGACTTCAGACGTGAACAGTCCACTACGGAGTGCCTGACGCTATCATAGGGCGGTTCTGAGCCACATTTTCCCAGTTGGAAGGGGTATTGCCAAAGCACTTGAGATCATTCTTGCAGACATCCTTGAAACGCTGATGGGAGCCACCAATCTGTCTCTTACCAGACGAAAGCTCTGCATAGATTATAATGGTTGATTAAAACGTGTAAACTGTCAACATTCACCTGTGGTTGAAGATTTCAGTTTACCTGTCTTCCGACATATATTAGACTAGCAGGACCTGTGGATTTACCACAGTATGATAATTTATTACAACGTCTGATATATTTACTTATGTTGTATATGTAAAAGTATAATAAACTTGATTTAAATCTCTCTCTCTCTCTCTCTCTCTCTCTCTCTCTCTCTCTCTCTCTCTCTCCATTATATACAAGATGACTCTCTCCATTATATACGAGAACTCTCCACCGATTATATACTCTGTTATGTTTTTAACAGACAGATAAAATATGGAGGATTGAAATGATAATTCAAGACCAGGTTGTTATAAAATTAACAAGGTTTTATTTAACACAAAAATTGCTTCTACTCTCAAGCGACTTAACCAGTACTTAACGCTGCGTTCAAAACATAAACAAACGCCGATCCACAAGTAAGATATGCGGAAAACTCACTTCCGGCTTTGACAAAGTAAAGTTTGTTTAAGTCTATTTGTGTTAGGTGTACCTAATATACACCCAAATAGAAGGGGTACATAACAATATGATTGAAAGAAATAAGAAATAAGAAATAAGAAATTTATTTATCAATAGTAGGTACAAGTTATAAAGAATAAGTAAAAGAAAAACTTTATTTTTGTTAAACTACTATTGAAGGGAGGCCATGCCTAATAGCGTGAAGCTAAGCCCATGGACATGACCACCCTTGGACGCTCACAGGAAACGATACAAGACACACCAGACAACACAAACATATAGATATATATCATGAGACAAATTAGCCGTGTGAGAATCTAAATGCAAATCTGTTGTTTATAAGAGGCAATAAAATGCTTTTTCAAAAGTTTTTTAAGGACAAAATAATAACGAATAGAAGGTTTACTAAGAAGATACGCGGTCGTACAATTAAGGAACACGAGTATTAATAGATTCGGACGATTAGCTATAAGATTTCCTGCAAGGAAACACCCGAAGTTTTTGAATGCTCCGTAAAGATACTTCGGGAGTTTCCGTAATCTACGGCTATCTCAAAATGGGATTCTATGTTATTTCTAGCGTTATATTCTGCATTTGTACCAAAAATTATAAACAAACTTAAAATTCCTTTTAATAAAATAAGTTTCGATTTTTTTTCATTTAATATCTATCTATCTATCTATCTATCGATACATATATAGAGGGCAGTTGTTTGGTTTGGTTTGTTTTGTTTTACGGCATATCAACCTCAGTGGGTCATTTAATGCCGATAAAGTTTTGAAATGAATCAATTCTTAATGGATAATACAATTTTTTTATAAATACATTTTTCTATTTAACCGATAGATGGGACCCTAACAGGTACTACCACTCCGGGTCAGAGTGGACCAGGGAGCAATGGTGATGAAGGGGTGCTCCACATTCTCCAAACCTCCAAAACTGGAACCTCACCATCAGATAGAGTTTAACGTCATTCCCAGGACATGTAGACCCGCAGCAACCGCCTTCTAGCACCCATATGATAAAAAGAGGTTGGGACTTGCCATAGGGGCAATAGGGTTGGGAAAATCATATAGGTGCTAGGGCTTGACGTGACCAGCCGATTGATCGGAGGGGGCTTCTCCGACCGCCCGTCTAGCCCAAGATAGGGCCAAAGTGGAGCATTGCATGTCATGAACTGCTCATCCACCTGGGTTCTATCCTTAAGCATCACGGGTCGCCACGTACGGCCAACAGGTGGCCCCATTGGGGAAGTCTTACCCTCTGCAGAGGTGCAGTCGATGCTTTCTAACGCTGGCAGCCGACAGGGCGTGAAGGGCAGTTGTGTGTATATGTATGTCTTCGAAAATAAAACAATTATGGACAAAGTAAATATATATACACATTAAATATAACCAGGGCTTGGTTTTGAGCAAAAATGATAGAGAATTGATTAAGGACAAAGTAAATATGTATATACACATTAAATATCACCAGGGCTTGGTTTTTGAGTAAGAATGATAGAGATTTGATTCATATTTGTGATAATAATTAAGGAACACGAGTATTAATATATAGATTTGGACGATTAGCTATCAGTTGGCTCCGGTTTGGCTGGGTTAACGTAATGTTTTTTTTTTCGGTCTTGTCTAGGTGACACCTGTGGAGGATTTCCCGTGCTCACACTCAATGAACAATCAATCGGATGTCACTATGGTCGAGCAGACAGGGCGTGGATATGAGTTGGCGCCATTTTCTTCAAGACCGACACTTCATAATTGCCGACTTGCATTTTCCGAGCCATGTCACGGTTCAGCGAATATAAACAATCTCGTTGTTATCCCCTTCGATTATTTATCGCTCGGTCGATGGGGATTAGAATACATTGATTGTATCCCCACTTGCTGAGGGGATAAGACCCCCCCCTAGGTCCTTAGTATGACGCTGCATCAGATGGTGAGGCTAGAGCTCTGGAGAATATGGAGTATTCAATAATTGCCATTACTCCTAGGGCTTAGAATATATTGAGGGTATATCCCCTTGTTGAGGGATAAGACCCCTAGGACAGTCCTTAGTATGACGCTGCATCAGATGGTGAGGCTAGAGCTCTGGAGAATATGGAGTATTCAATAATTGCCATTACTCCTAGGGCTTAGAATATATTGTGGGTATATCCCTTGTTGAGGGATAAGACCCCAAGGACAGTCCTTAGTATGACGCTGCATCAGATGGTGAGGCTAGAGCTCTGGAGAATATGGAGTATTCAATAATTGCCATTACTCCTAGGGCTTAGAATATATTGAGGGTATATCCCTTGTTGAGGGATAAGACCCCTAGGACAGTCCTTAGTATGACGCTGCATCAGATGGTGAGGCTAGAGCTCTGGAGAATATGGAGTATTCAATAATTGCCATTACTCCTAGGGCTTAGAATATATTGAGGGTATATCCCTTGTTGAGGGATAAGACCCCCTAGGACAGTCCTTAGTATGACGCTGCATCAGATGGTGAGGCTAGAGCTCTGGAGAATATGGAGTATTCAATAATTGCCATTACTCCTAGGGCTTAGAATATATTGAGGGTATATCCCTTGTTGAGGGATAAGACCCCCTAGGACAGTCCTTAGTATGACGCTGCATCAGATGGTGAGGCTAGAGCTCTGGAGAATATGGAGTATTCAATAATTGCCATTACTCCTAGGGCTTAGAATATATTGAGGGTATATCCCTTGCTGAGGGATAAGACCCCCAAGGACAGTCCTTAGTATGACGCTGCATCAGATGGTGAGGCTAGAGCTCTGGAGAATATGGAGTATTCAATAATTGCCATTACTCCTCGGGCTTAGAATATATTGAGGGTATATCCCCTTGTTGAGGGATAAGACCCCCAAGGACAGTCCTTAGTATGACGCTGCATCAGATGGTGAGGCTAGAGCTCTGGAGAATATGGAGTATTCAATAATTGCCATTACTCCTAGGGCTTAGAATATATTGTGGGTATATCCCCTTGTTGAGGGATAAGACCCCCAGGACAGTCCTTAGTATGACGCTGCATCAGATGGTGAGGCTAGAGCTCTGGAGAATATGGAGTATTCAATAATTGCCATTACTCCTAGGGCTTAGAATATATTGAGGGTATATCCCCTTGTTGAGGGATAAGACCCCCTAGGACAGTCCTTAGTATGACGCTGCATCAGATGGTGAGGCTAGAGCTCTGGAGAATATGGAGTATTCAATAATTGCCATTACTCCTAGGGCTTAGAATATATTGAGGGTATATCCCCTTGTGAGGGGATAAGACCCCAGGACAGTCCTTAGTATGACGCTGCATCAGATGGTGAGGCTAGAGCTCTGGAGAATATGGAGTATTCAATAATTGCCATTACTCCTCGGGCTTAGAATATATTGAGGGTATATCCCTTGTTGAGGGATAAGACCCCCTAGGACAGTCCTTAGTATGACGCTGCATCAGATGGTGAGGCTAGAGCTCTGGAGAATATGGAGTATTCAATAATTGCCATTACTCCTCGGGCTTAGAATATATTGAGGGTATATCCCCTTGTTGAGGGATAAGACCCCCTAGGACAGTCCTTAGTATGACGCTGCATCAGATGGTGAGGCTAGAGCTCTGGAGAATATGGAGTATTCAATAATTGCCATTACTCCTAGGGCTTAGAATATATTGAGGGTATATCCCCTTGTTGAGGGATAAGACCCCCAAGGACAGTCCTTAGTATGACGCTGCATCAGATGGTGAGGCTAGAGCTCTGGAGAATATGGAGTATTCAATAATTGCCATTACTCCTAGGGCTTAGAATATATTGAGGGTATATCCCCTTGTTGAGGGATAAGACCCCAAGGACAGTCCTTAGTATGACGCTGCATCAGATGGTGAGGCTAGAGCTCTGGAGAATATGGAGTATTCAATAATTGCCATTACTCCTAGGGCTTAGAATATATTGAGGGTATATCCCCTTGTTGAGGGATAAGACCCCAAGGACAGTCCTTAGTATGACGCTGCATCAGATGGTGAGGCTAGAGCTCTGGAGAATATGGAGTATTCAATAATTGCCATTACTCCTAGGGCTTAGAATATATTGAGGGTATATCCCCTTGTTGAGGGATAAGACCCCAAGGACAGTCCTTAGTATGACGCTGCATCAGATGGTGAGGCTAGAGCTCTGGAGAATATGGAGTATTCAATAATTGCCATTACTCCTAGGGCTTAGAATATATTGTGGGTATATCCCCTTGTTGAGGGATAAGACCCCAAGGACAGTCCTTAGTATGACGCTGCATCAGATGGTGAGGCTAGAGCTCTGGAGAATATGGAGTATTCAATAATTGCCATTACTCCTAGGGCTTAGAATATATTGTGGGTATATCCCCTTGTTGAGGGATAAGACCCCCAAGGACAGTCCTTAGTATGACGCTGCATCAGATGGTGAGGCTAGAGCTCTGGAGAATATGGAGTATTCAATAATTGCCATTACTCCTAGGGCTTAGAATATATTGTGGGTATATCCCTTGTTGAGGGATAAGACCCCCTAGGACAGTCCTTAGTATGACGCCGCATCAGATGGTGATGCTGGAGCCCTGGAGACGATGGAATATTCAATAATTGCCATTACCAGATCCATATTGCGAAAGCAGCAATACACTTTTTTCCTATATACAAGGTGTATCAAAGAAGTATCGAGATTTGTTTACTTTCTGATACGCCTTGTATTCTGAAAAAATTAGCCTTCTATTCATTGTTCATTTCTGTCTTGGTAAATACAGCTTTAAAATTTTTTACTTTTTTGAAACCTTGTATTCTGAAAAGAATTAATGAATGGAACGTTATTTTTTGTCAGAATACAAGGTGTGTCAAAAAGTACATATAATGTCGATACTTTTTTATACAACTTATAATTTTAGAATTCTGTATATTTTTAGAATAATTAATCTAAAATCAATCAACGTATTTCGTGAAAATATGATTATACGCGTCATTAATGACACCAAAGAGGTCCAATTAATTTAAATGGCCCTATGTTTTTAAAAGGATCGTATGTAAATAACACATCACTAGAGGTCATGACATTCAATTATGTTAGGTGTATGATATCTGTCAAACAGTCTACACGATCCAGTGATTTTTATTCTATTATTAAGGGATATACAAATGCAAACTAGTAAATTCATATCCTGATTACCCCTAAAATCACACTTAAAATCACACCGTCAAAAGTTAAATTGCCTCCAGGGGTCTACATGAATAATTTTGAGAAGCCCTGGACTGGACTAATCTAACAAAGGTGTGTCTGGGCGGTAACGAGCCTCGTCCACTTGAAATTGTCTCTTGGGTTTTAAAATCACAGTCGAAGTTGGTAACACAGAAAATCATGTCGTTTCTTCAGGTTTGAGGCGTAAGTCTTAGCTTCTCCCGATGAGACAGAAAGTCTGTTCTTTTTATTGGTCTCAGAGCCCATGCAACTTTTTATTTTTATTTTCGAAAGCAGGGACAGTCCTGTTGACTGGGGCTTTAGAATACACCTACATCCCCTCTGCAGATAGGTAAGACCCCCACCATAAGGGGCCAGCGGTGAGTTGCGACCCGTGATGCTTAAGGTTCAATCAGATATGTGCTATCAATCAGATAGGTTCAATCAGGTGCTAGGCGACTGATTGAAGCTGGTCTTTCTGACCTCCGTCTTGCCTAAGTAAGGGCCAAAGTAGAGTTTTGTATGCCATGGACTGCTCAGCCACCAGGGTTCCATCCTTAAGCATCAAGGGTCACAATCTATGACCAACAGTTGGTTGGCTGGCATCACAGGTCGCCACCCGTGTCCAACGTGTGGTCGGTCCCATTGGAGGAGACTTACTCGTCTGCAGATGTGCAGTCGATGTATTCTAAAGCCCCAGTCGACAGAGCTGCCTACTGAGGGATCTTACGCTTTAAAAGATGACGGAAGTATACCTCTAAGCACTGAATATGGGTTTATTTACGGGATTTTGTACTTAAGAGCCTATGGTTTAAATTTATCCAAGATAACGCCGGTAATCCCCAATGAGCACGCGAAATGACAGACATACACTATAATCCAGTCTCCCAAACATGATGACATTATTTGACATATGTACTTGATGATCTTACCAAGTGCAATACGTGACAATTTTAATGCTATAGATATGGTAGCTCCGATGATCATGTTCATTAGACGATTTATTTATTTACTATCAGGACCTGTGTATATGCCACAGTATAATAATTTACGTATTACAACGTTTGATATATTTACTTAAGATCTATTGTTAAATAGTTCAATATGTAAAAAAATATAATCAGTTTGATTATATTTTCACTCTACTCTATTTTCTTTCTTTCCCTTTTTCATCTTTTCCTTATTGAACCAGATTAGCTTCATCGCTTCCGCGCACTCAACCTTATCTCTATCTTTCTCATACTTTCTTTCTGTCTTTCATTCTTTCTTTCTTTTTTTTTTCTTTCTTTCTTTCGCATTATTTTTTTATGTGTAGCATGTCCCTTTTCTGATCTTTCTTTATAATTAAAACGTAATGGTCCATTATTTGGCTGAGGTATGGACACCCATCAGAAATAAGAATTCGGCAGATAAGCAACATCATATTATCAGGATTTACATTTTTGAATTACATCTTCGACGATTTGGAAAGTCTCCTTTTAACCAAAGGTTGTTGCAAGACGATAAAGGTCGTACAATTAAAGAACACGAGCATTAATATGTAGAAGACTTTTGTAAAGTTCTACCAGTTCTACACTGACCACCCCCCACACACATACACACACACACACACACACACACACACACACTAAACCCTGAAGATTTGCGCTACGGCGAGAATCTGTAGTCGGAAATTTTAAGCCATTCGTTTTTAAACGTGTATTTAGCTCTTTATATTGAGCACTCGGTTTTTAAAGAATCCAGAAGTAAATATATGTGTTTGCTTGGTGGATTTAAAGTTAACTGGGATATATATATATATATATATATATATATATATATATTATAATTGAAAATGTGACTTACCGGTGAATATGGTCACGATGTTTAGATGGTGCAGAATTCAGGGAGGTAAGTCAGCAATATAACAAATACAAAGTGCTCAATACATTAGCAGAGCAAATTTATTACAATATAGGTACAAGTGAAAACCTACTCGAGTTTCACCGTAATTGCAGTCGATTACACGTGTGTGTTCCTCGCGTTAAACGATTCGTTTAACGCGATTAACACACACGTGTAATCGACTACAATTAATCGGTATCTCGATTAATTCAGTGGATCTAATCCTGAAGATCCTTATGGTGAAACTCGAGTAGGTTATCACTTGTATCTATATTGTAATATTAATATATATATATATATATATATATATATTACATAGATACAAGTGATAACCTACTCGAGTTTCACCATAAATCCTGAAGATCCTCATGGTGAAACTCGAGTAGGTTATCACTTGTATCTATATTGTAATATATATATATATATATATATATATTACAATATAGATACAAGTGATAACCTACTCGAGTTTCACCATAAGGATCTTCAGGATTAAATCCACTGAATTAATCGAGATACCGATTAATTGAAGTTGATTACACGTGTGTGTTCATCGCATTAAACGAACCGTTTAACGCGATGAACACACACGTGTAATCGATTGCAATTACGGTATATATATATATATATATATATATATATATATATATATATATATATATATATATAATATATGTAGATAATATGAGTGCTATATTTTTAGACAGACTATCATTGATAGAGCATTTATATTTAAGTCAAGGTAGTGGGGACATGTATTCAAAGACAGGTTTCTAAGAGCTTCTTGCCCACGTGATCTTAAGACCAAATCTGACAACGTCTGAAGATAGTATAGGCAAAAAAAACGTCAGAAACCAGGTGTTGACTCTCATGTCTACGCTACCTTAACTTTATATATATATATATATACGTACAAGGTGTGTCAAAAAAGTATCGAGATTTTTTGTACTTTTGACACACCTTGTATTCTGAAAAAATTTTCCATTGATTTTTTTATTAGAATATAGGGCGTATAAAGACGTACCAAGTTTAAAGCTGTATTTACCAACATAAAAATGATGAATGCATGGAACGTTATTTTTTTCAGACTACACGATGTGTGAAAAAATACAAAAATCTCGATACTTTTTTCACACACACACACACACACACACACATATATATATATATATATTATATATATATATATATATGTGTGTTGTGTGTGTGTGTGTGTGTGTGTGTGTGTGTGTGTGAGTGTATTTGGGCAGCATTCTTTTATTTATACATGTAGAATTAAACAAAAGACACATCTCCTGTTTAACAATTTTATTTTTGATTTTTTCTAATTTTCTGGCCAACTTTTTAATGTTTGGGTGGAATTGGTGGATAAGTCCACCAAAGTTCAGTTCCTGAGTACTTTCGGCACTTCGAAGTGCCATCATCAGGGGTGATGTATTCCAATTTATTTTTTTGTTTTTTTGTTTTTTTAAATTATATTAATGTGGAGGCTGGAAGGAGAAGAATTGGTGAGAAAGGTGTCATAGGCATTTTAGAATGTGTGTACTGTATTGGAAATTAATTTTGTTTAAGGATGGTTTGTATTGTTTATATAATTTAAATGTTATATATGTTTATATGTTTATATAATAAAAAAAAACAAGAAAAAAAACTGGAATACATCACCCCTGATGATGGCACTTCGAAGTGCCGAAAGTACTCGGGAACTGAACTGAACCCAAACATTAAAAAGTTGGCCAGAAAATTAGAAAAGATCAAAAATAAAATTGTTAAACAGGAGATGTGTCTTTCGTTTAATTCTACATATATATATATATATATATATATATATATATATAATAAATAAGTAATCCACAGACACGTGTTTCAAGGTATCACCTTTCATCAGTGTGGCTATACCGTAACAGCTACCTCTGGCCGGGTTCGAGAACCGAATGAACTTTCGTTCGCCAAACCTTTAACCCGTACGGCCAGAGGCAGCTGTCAAATATAGGAGAATAAATAATCGCTACATTTCTAAGCGGAAATGAAATTCACTAGAGTCCTCAAACGTTTATGTAAACATATATATGGATTGCATCTTACAGAAACAGGCCATCTCCTCAATCCCTCGGAAAGCACCCGTGAGAACACACGTGACAAAGAAATCAAGTGTCTTTGGCGTTGACACTAACCCCGCGCACTCTCATATGACTTTTTAGACTTGCTGCAGACCCCACATATGTTTGTCACAGAATTGACACAAATTACCTCTAGGTTACTACGGTTCCTATGTAAGATAATCTGAGATTGTTTGCTGTTGTGAAATCTTATATGTTTAGCCAGTTGGGATTTGGACAAACAGACTCGACTGCAGATGTTACAACCAAGTTCGGGCCGAGAAGTGCCACTCAGTGGCGAGGTCAAGTTTTCTTTACAACGTGCTCGGTTCTCCGTACTTTAAACAGTTTACAACCATCGAAGATTACATTTTGCCGAATTGTTCGATTTTCCGTCATCTGCTGCCGGCCTCCAAGTTGTTGGTTTTCACGACATATTTTGTTACGACTCTTGTCGCTATTTTAAGGGTTTTAATTCCGCTGTTGGTATTGAATGTAGTTTCAGTGGATATTCCTTCTGGGATAAAGTTTGATAGAAAGATTGAAGTATCAGTTACTCCTTGTCTGTTGATCTGTAGTATTCATTGCTAGAAAAGATTGTAGTATCAGTTACTCCTTATCTGTTGATCTGTAGTATTCATTGCTAGAAAGATTGTAGTATCAGTTACTCCTTATCTGTTGATCTGTAGTATTCATTGCTAGAAGATTGTAGTATCAGTTACTCCTTATCTGTTGATCTGTAGTATTCATTGCTAGAAAGATTGTAGTATCAGTTACTCCTTATCTGTTGATCTGTAGTATTCATTGCTAGAAAGATTGTAGTATCAGTTACTCCTTATCTGTAGATCTGTAGTATTCTTTGCTAGAAAGATTGTAGTATCAGTTACTCCTTATCTGTTGATCTGTAGTATTCTTTGCTAGAAATTGTAGTATCAGTTACTCCTTATCTGTAGATCTGTAGTATTCCTTGGTAGAAAGATTGTAGTATCAGTTACTCCTTATCTGTTGATCTGTAGTATTCTTTGCTAGAAAGATTGTAGTATCAGTTACTCCTTATCTGTAGATCTGTAGTATTCATTGCTAGAAAGATTATAGTATCAGTTACTCCTTATCTGTAGATCTGTAGTATTCATTGCTAGAAAGATTATAGTATCAGTTACTCCTTATCTGTAGATCTGTAGTATTCATTGCTAGAAAGATTATAGTATCAGTTACTCCTTACTCCTTATCTGTAGATCTGTAGTATTCATTGCTAGAAAGATATAGTATCAGTTACTCCTTATCTGTAGATCTGTAGTATTCATTGCTAGAAGATTATAGTATCAGTTACTCCTTATCTGTAGATCTGTAGTATCATTGCTAGAAAGATTATAGTATCAGTTACTCCTTATCTGTAGATCTGTAGTATTCATTGCTAGAAAGATTATAGTATCAGTTACTCCTTATCTGTAGATCTGTAGTATTCTTTGCTAGAAAGATTGTAGTATCTGTAGTATTCTAGAAAGATTGTAGTCAGTTACTCCTTATCTGTAGATCTGTAGTATTCATTGCTAGAAAGATTATAGTATCAGTTACTCCTTATCTGTAGATCTGTAGTATTCATTGCTAGAAAGATTATAGTATCAGTTACTCCTTATCTGTTGATCTGTAGTATTCCTTGCTAGAAAGATTGAAGTATCAGTTACTCCTTTTCTGTTGATCTGTAATATTTCTTGCTAGAAAGATTGAAGTATCAGTTACTCCTTATCTGTTAATCTACAGTATTTCTTGCTGGAAAGATTGTCTGTCAGTAGAAGTATTCTTTGGTAGAAAGATTGTAATATCAATTACACCATGTCTGTTAATTTTTAGTATTGCTTGGTAGAAAGATTGAAGTATCAGTTACTCCTTGTCTGTTAATCTGTAGTATTCCTTGGTGAGAAGATTGTAGTATCTGTTACACCTTGTCTGTTAATCTGTAGTATTTCTTGGTAGAAAGATTGTAGTATCTGTTACACCTTGTCTGTTAATCTGTAGTATTTCTTGGTAGAAAGATTGTAGTATCAGTTACTCCTTGTCTGTTAATTTGTAGTATTTCTTAGTAGAAAGATTGTAGTATTAGTTACTCCTTGTCTGTTAATCTGTAGTATTTCTTGGTAGAAAGATTGTAGTATCTGTTACTCCTTGTCAGTTAATCTGTAGTATTCCTTGGTAGAAAGATTGTAGTATCAGTTACTCCTTGTCTGTTAATCTGTAGTATTTCTTGGTAGAAAGATTGTAGTATCTGTTACACCTTGTCTGTTAATCTGTAGTATTTCTTGGTAGAAAGATTGTAGTATCCGTTACACCTTGTCTGTTAATCTGTAGTATTTCTTGGTAGAAAGATTGTAGTATCAGTTACTCCTTGTCTGTTAATTTGTAGTATTTCTTAGTAGAAAGATTGTAGTATTAGTTACTCCTTGTCTGTTAATCTGTAGTATTTCTTGGTAGAAAGATTGTAGTATCTGTTACTCCTTGTCAGTTAATCTGTAGTATTCCTTGGTAGAAAGATTGTAGTATCAGTTACTCCTTGTCTGTTAATCTGTAGTATTTCTTGGTAGAAAGATTGTAGTATCTGTTACACCTTGTCTGTTAATCTGTAGTATTTCTTGGTAGAAAGATTGTAGAATCAGTTACTCCTTGTCTGTTAATCTGTAGTATTTCTTGGTAGAAAGATTGTAGAATCAGTTACTCCTTATCTGTTAATCTGTAGTATTCCTTGGTAGACAGATTATAGTATCAGTTACTCCTTGTCTGTTAATCTGTAGTATTTCTTGGTAGAAAGATTGTAGTTTAAATTACTCCTTGTCTGTTGATCTGTAGTATTCCTTGGTAGAAAGATTGTAGTATCAGTTACACCTTGTCTGTTAATCTGTAGTATTTCTTGGTAGAAAGATTGTAGTATCAGTTACTCCTTGTCTGTTAATCTGTAGTATTTCTTGGTAGAAAGATTGTAGTTTAAATTACTCCTTGTCTGTTGATCTGTAGTATTCCTTGGTAGAAAGATTGTAGTATCAGTTACTCCTTATCTGTTAATCTGTAGTATTTCTTGGTAGAAAGATTGTAGAATCAGTTACTCCTTGTCTGTTAATCTGTAGTATTCCTTGGTAGAAAAATTGTAGTATGAATTACTCCCTGTCTGTTGATCTGTAGTATTTCTTGCTAGAAAGATTGAAGTATCAGTTACTCCTTGTCTGTTAATCTATAGTATTTCTTGCTGGAAAGATTTTCTGTCAGTAGAAGTATTCCTTGGTAGAAAGATTGTAGTTTAAATTACTCCTTGTCTGTTGATCTGTAGTATTCCTAGGTAGAAAGATTGTAGTATCAGTTACTCCTTGTCTGTTAATCTGTAGTATTTCTTGGTAGAAAGATTGTAGAATCAGTTACTCCTTGACTGTTAATCTGTAGTATTCTTTGGTAGAAAGATTGTAGAATCAGTTACTCCTTGTCTGTTGATCTGTAGTATTCCTTGGTAGAAACATTGTAGTATCAGTTACACCTTGTCTGTTAATCTGTAGTAGTCCTTGGTAGAAAGAATTAGTATCATATACTTCTTGTGGACAGTTGTGTTCCTTCTGTGACAGAATCCATTCGGCAACTGATTTAAGGAAAATTTACCAACGACCTAAATGTATTTTTGTTGTTTTTTACATTGGTCAATCCAGCCCCTACTACTTTGAATTCTATATAAATATGTGGTAACCATTAGTGGGAGAGATAATTTTACTGATAAATACATACATATGTATATATGTAAATGGTTCCAGAGAACCCGATCAATTTTTTTTAGGAAAGCCTTGCAATTTTTAGCGTAATCGACAGCCTTCAGCGAATTTTTTCTCCAGAGAGCTCAACCTACTAGGAGTCTCTCTCTCTCTCTCTCTCTCTCTCTCTCTCTCTCTCTCTCTCTCTCTCTCTCTTTGTTTATTTTAATAATCTTTGAATTTATATTAGGCGTACGATTTTTCTATAATTAGCGCCCTAGTAGAAATAAATGTAAATAGCTTTTACAACCATTGTCACCCATGACAAGAGCCATCAAAATGACTATTGAAAACATATCAATAAAGAAAGTTTTCGAATATGATATGCATAAAAAAAACTGTTTATCTATAAATAAGAACTGTTAGAAAATATCCTATATGTACTTCACATATCGAGATAGACTATTTACATATTCAATAAACATTAAATTCTTTTGCATTCAATACAAGTTTGAAAAAAAAAAAAGAATAAGAAGAAAAAGGAGAAAAAGAAGAATTATGCATGAATATAAAATGGTTATCGCCAAACAGTCCACATAATTTTACTTCGTCACACACAGATACGTGCGTATCGACACAAATCAAACACCTGCGTTGGTCTATGAAAAAACGCAGTGTTGTATTCATAGCAAAAATGAATTCACTTAAAAAGAAATGAATTTATTGGCTATATTTTTTATTATATAGAAACGATATATATACATATATATATATAAATGTATATATATATATAAATATACATATATATATAAATGTATATATATATATTATATATATATATAAATGTATATATATATATATAAATGTATATATATAAATGTATATATATAAAAATATATATTAAATGTATATATATATATATATATATATATATATATATGTGTGTGTGTGTGTGTGTGTGTGTGTGTGTGTATCAATAAATATATATGTATATACATATATGTATATATTATGTGTGTGGTTCTTTATATATATATATATATATAAATATATGTGTGTAAATATATATATATATATATATATATATATATATATATATATATATATATATATGTGTGTGTGTGTGTGTATGCGTGTCTCTCTCTATATATGTGTATATATATTATATATAAATATATGCATAAGTGCATGTATATGTATATATGTGTTTTATGTTTCTATATATATACACACACAAATATATATATATATTATATATGTGTAAATATATATATATATATATATATATATATATATATATATATATATATATGTGAGTATGTGTCTATAAGTATATGCATATATATATTTATATACGTATGTATAGATACATATGTATGTATTTAAATATGTGTGTGCATATATAAATATATATATATATATATATATATATGTATATATATTATATATATATATATATATATATACATGTATATATATATATTTGTCTCACTCTCATATGTACATATGTATAAATATATACATACAAACATATATATATATATATATACATATATATATATATATATGTATACATACACACACATAGACACCCCCCCCACACACGCATATGTATATATATATATATATATATATATATATATATATATATATATTATGTGTCTCTGTGTGTGTGTCTCTCTCTCTCTCTCTCTCTCTCTCTCTCTCTCTCTCTGTGTGTGTGTGTGTGTGTGTGAGTTGCTTTAGTCGTGACTTAAAGTTAAAGCAATACTCTCGGATAAAACGAAAACAAACCAAAAAACTAAAAAAAAGAAATAAATGAATAAATAAAAAATGATATGAAAACAAACGTAAGCAAGCGTCTAATCTTGAAATTGACGTTTATAGATTATGCAGATCGATTTCTCCTTTAAAAAAAATGTTCCACTGCTCTAGTGACCCGTTTAACTAGGCATACATACAAAAAATCAATCAGACAATGTACATGCATGTATACAAAGAGACCTACATACACATACGTAGACGTGTCTAACAAGAGAGATAAACATCTTGTTCCTTAAGATTAGCCCCCTCTCTCTCTCTCTCTCTCTCTCTCTATATATATATATATATATATATATATATATATATATTATATATATAAACAAATCCGGTTAAGAATTTTAGAGTCCTTATTGTTTTCTAACATTTTTGTATTATTTTAGAATGTGTTCAAGTTGTTCGAAGTCAATATTATTGGTAAACCAAGTACTTTCGGTTCTTTTCCAAACAATTATCAAGGCTGTTTATATTTGCCTAATCTGTCATTATCAAGAATGTTTTGACTAAACCAGATTATTTCATTCAGATTTACTTGAATAAAAATATACTGCCAAATGTATATCTATTTCATATATATATATATATATATATATATATATATATATATATATATATATATATATATAAATAGGTATACATTTGGCAGTATATATATATATATATATATATATATATATATATATATATATATTCCAGGCCGAGAATGTTTTTCGTACATTGGACTTCACAGTCACAGGAGGCGATGTATCTTCAGGGGCACACAAACTATATTATATTCTTCCGAGACTAAAATGCCAATAATAATAATAATAATAATGATAATAAAACAGCTAAAACACCATTTCATAATGGCGGCTAGCGATGGCTTAGAGGTTAACAGATCGGGCAGACGTAAAATCAGTAAGGTTTCGTTCTTGCTTGGAGTTAGTTGCTGTTTCTAGCCACACTAATGAGACATGAAACGTTGAAACACGGTGTCTGTGGATGACTTATTATGTATATATATATAATGTTAAATCCACTACAAATTCTAAATAAAAAGTATGGCTGAACTTGCACAAATGTGTCAAAATCAAATTTTGTAATAAAACTGTTAATTTTAACTAGGGGGGTCCACGGTTAGGGTTTAGGGTTAGGGTTAGGATTAGTGTTTGGGTTTGGTTAGGGTTGGGTTTTAGGGTTA
>CM042146.1:28421895-28434395 GCA_023376005.1 Doryteuthis pealeii
TGTTCTTATGGTGTTATTATTATTATTATTATTATTATTATTATTATTATTATTATTTGACTTTTTCACACCCACCTTAGAGGTTACTGCAAGTTTCCTCAGGTCTCCAGGACTCTTTCGAGTATTCTAGTCGAACTTAATAATGATGTATTAAAATTGGTACAACCTTTACCTCCATGTTCCACAGTTTTCTCAGTTCTCTGGCAAGGTCTAAGTATGTGTCTTTAATTTCGCTTTCTTTCTGTCGGGGCATATGTCTTTCAGCGTCTTTATTGATTTGATTTCAGGGTTTTCCTTCTCTTAGACGGGTTGCCAATGCAAAGATAACGAGCCTAGATTTCCCCACAATTTATTCAGAACTGGAAAGAGAATAGTTGGATTCATACATTTCCAAAGGTTAGTAGCGCAATGTGAAATGAAAACAGTCTTGGTCAAGATTAGAACTAGGGTAGTCTAGTCCACTTACTTCAACGAAAACCATGACCCTATAAGCAACCCCATTAAGCTAGGATCCCCGGCCAAATAAATGCTTTCATTTTAATCGAAGCCCACGTGACAAAATCCAAATTATAAAAATAATTATTTTCAATCTTGAGCAACTATAGTTTCAAAGTAAAACCCTGACGGTACAGCATCACTGATGGGCCGGGTTAGCTCAGTCGGTAGAGCGTTCGGCTAGAAACCACAAGGTTCCTAGTTCGATACCGGTCCTCGCCAACTCAGCGTATGAGTAGCACAGGGACCTGTGCGGTAAAATAAGGAGCTGATGGTAGGTGTGGCGCTCCACCTCAGATGCTAAAAAACAATCTCCTTGGTCTAGCGCTATTGAAAGGGGGATAGACTCCCTCGCTGACTGGCTGATACCAACTTTAGGCCGCCCCGTCGACTTTACCTTACTTTATATTAAAATAATTCTGAGACTATCTTTTATTAGTGCTATAGTTCTTCGTTTTTTCTTTTTTTTTCTCTTTCTTTTGATCTCATACTTAAAAAGAAAATCTCAGTCAAATTTTGACTATCATATTTTTGCTTCCAAAGTTCGGACAAAAAGTTTAAATTTCAAGAATATTGGTAAAGATTAGCCACGAACGAAATTAGTGTGTGAAATTTAGTCTTGGAAAAACACTTATAATACGCATTTACAAATTTCTGCCACGACTGTACCAAACTGTTTTCTTTGTTTTTTTTTTTGTTTTGTATTTTTTAACTGTATGATGAAATATTTCCAATTACCTTATCCATTCGGCTTAGAAGTCCATTCTAGTGATATTAAGCCCTATTATTATTGTAAGCTACCCTTCTGCTCAATTATAATGAACTAAATATGAGTATTTGTACTTTGCTTGAGTGTGGATCGTGACAGTGGGAGAGCCGATGTGAGCGGCATAAAGTAGGCAAAGGCAATCATTAGTCACCAAGGTTCCTCTTCGTCTTATGCAGTATATTTTTGTTGCTATTAACGTGAACCTAGAAAATATTTTTGTTAGGTTTTTGACAATTTCAAACGTGTTATATTGGTGACTATTTAAATGTATTTGTCTGAGTTTTTGAGATGAGGTTCGATAATTTGTATTCTTTGGATTTTCGGTCCATTGTCCTCATCTTTATTGTTATATACACAACGTTTCGGCCGATTTGCCATCCGGCCTTTTTCAGATATTTCTTGTGGAACTTGGAAACGTTCTCGAACTCGGTAATCTTTTCTTCGAACACGAGAAGCTTCTCTTCGAACTCGGGAACCTTCTTGTGGAACTCGGGAGGATTAATGCCATAAGCGGAAGCCTTCACAGAACTTCCAACCGAACAGTTTATTCAAGCCTTCTGGGAAGACTTTTATGATTTCTAGAGGGGATAAAAGACGACAAATGTGCCGCGCTGATCAATTTAGATCAGTCAAAAGCATTCAACAGGGAGGACCACCGGTTCCTAGAGGCCGCCGGATTCACTAAATGGATTAAGATTCTGTACCAATCTTCTACGTACAATTCATCGGAAAGAGCGGTTTCTATTCGAGTGCCGTGACGCTCCTCGAAGACTACCTGAGTCTAGTGACGTCTCCTGGCCTCGAAGGGCACTATATCGGGCATTAGTGGAGGGGTCCGTCTCGGATCCGCTCGTGGAGCGGCACGGCTCATCGTTAGAGGAGGTCCGCTCACAATGGAATTGGGCGCCAGGTGCTGGGTTCATGAACAACTCCGAGTTCTCCCTCCCCTGGCGACTTGCTGGGAGTGCGTTGCCACTCGCAAGCGTGCAATACAAAGCGAACGCTGCTGATTTTCCATCTTGTACCCGTTGAAGAAATGGCTTAGAAGAAACAGCTGAGCAAACCTTCTTCCACTGTGACAAGGTTCGTTCGTTTTAGGAGTACGTGAACGAGGTTACGGCCCATATCGCACCCAATCAGTGGGTGCCGGTCGATGTTGGTTCGCCGGAGAAAAACGAAAGGTGTTTTTCGCTATACTAGCCGTAGCTAGAATGGTGATATGGTCGACGCTAAACAAGGAGAACGAGGTATTTTCCCGTCAGGATCTGATCCATTATTTTAAGCATCAGCTTAAGGTAAGGATTAGGTGCGATAGGAGGATACTCGACAAGCTTGTGTGTAAGAACGGGGGCAGGAGTAGAAACATTGTTACCTACCCATCATGGCCAGCACTGACGGGGAACCTGTTTCAGGACTCCATCCCTTAGATAGACAAACAAAGTCTTTAAATTAAATCAAAATAAAAACAAAGGTAAAAACCAAAAACTGCATACACCATAGATCCTTTTAGTTGGGAGGCTGAATGATCATCAACCCCAGTTTTTTTCTTGTAGAACATATCCAAGATCCCAATCCCAAGTTTTTTATAAAACCACCCGATTCACCCTTATTTTTTCCTGGAAAGTCAGCTTTTCTAGTAACCCAACTCGCCCGACCTACAGAATTCCAATTTTCTACCGATAAGCCACTAAGGACACCCACTCCCATATCAGAGGCACTGATCAGCTTGCTTCCTAACTATAATGTGCGGAAGACAGTCGGCGGGCCTTCATATTAGCTGAGGGAAAGGGGGTAACTAAAATGGCCCACAATTTTGTTTTGTTTACATGTGTTATCAGTTTATTGGGGCTTTTTGTTTTCAAATTTACCCCCCCCCATCTCCAATAAATCACCAAAAGAATATTAGGATTTTTTTAAAAGTAGGATAGAAGCATAGAGCGAATGAGGTATTTTGGTGAAAGTGGGCTGCACAAGGAGAGAATGCGAGATTTTATTTTTTGAATGAATCGGTCGGCGAGTGAACCTAGCTAGCTAGATCTGTGTAGTGTTATGAATTTTATCACCCCTTCCCCTCCCCCAACTCCAAACTTCCGGCTGTATGCCGAGTTGTGTGCATATTTTTTTGTATCTCACTTCAGAATCGATAAAAAATTTTGGAGTGGGTGCACAAATGTGATTTCTTCAAATAAGCCGTTCACTTCATTTAATTATTTTTTTGCCCTCATATACAACATTGCATTTTTTTTCTCTCCAGACCATCTGACATACCTTGAGAAAGGGTGAAGTTTCACCCGAAATATCGGAATAGATTAAACCAGAAAGAGAGCAACGGTTGAATATATAAAACATCTGATGTTTGTTCTGTTTTTCTTGTTTTTGTTCTTATTTCCAATGCTTTAAAAGACCAAACAAACAAGGTTCACACACACACACACACATACACACACACACACACACACACACACACACATATATATATATATATATATATATATATATATATATAAAGAATGTCATATAATGAAAAACAAAGTTTAGGAAGGTTGGATTACGATAATATTTTCCAAAAAATGTTTTCCATATTTTGGTTAAGTCTGAGTTCGAATATCGATCTGTCCATTAAGTTATAGACCAACAGGATTGATAAAGTAATGAGGTGGTAGGAAGACAATAGGACACTACTCTTTCATTTGGCAAGGGTTTACATGCCTAGAAAATCAGCCTTCGCTATTCAATAGATAAAAAAATGTGTAAGTGTTTCAGCCTGGAGGCAGTCCACTATTTTTTTTTCGCCTTTTTTCATTTCCTTCTTTTTTTCTTTCTTTCTTTCTTTTTTTTTTTTTTTTTTTTTTTGTTTTCCTTCATTTATTCTGTTCAGTCATTTTTTTTTTTCTATCTATTTTTTTATTCATTTTTTATTTTTCATTTTTTTATTTTTGTTTAATTTCTTTTTTGCTCCTTTTTCATCTTTTTCCCCTGTTCCTTTTTTTCCCGTTTTTTTGTCCCTCCATTAATTTGTTGTTCTTCTTCTTTTAACTCCTGTTGCTATTTTTTGCCCTTTTGTCTGTTTGATGGGGAGTCACTTGGAACCCCCAGCCAATTCGATGTCTGTTCGGTAGGATTTGGCATCTTCTATCTTGCCCTCTGCCAATACAGGCCGAAAAAAAAGAAGTCTCTCATTCCTCTTCCCAACCTCCGAAAATCACTCTACTAAACAAGTCTGTCTGATTTCTACCTAATCTGCTAAAATAGCATTTTTATAGATTTTTTTTGCAGTCATGTCTACGCGTCTGTATTTGTGTGTTTTGGTCTGCGAGCCAGATTTCGCAGGCACACACACACACACACACACACACACACACACACACACACGGAGTCATAGAGAGAGACACACATACACGTACACGTATACTTACACCCATATAAACTAATCCACACGTGTATACACGTAGATATTGGCTTGTAATTGCCCGGATAAACGATTTCAGTGTCGATCTAAGGCACCTCTAATCGTTTAACTAAAAATACATACACAAATATATCGAGATCTTATTATAACGGAGATTGTGGGTTTGTCTGTCTGTAACCGAAACTATATTACTATACAAGTCACAATTCCTTTAGTTATTTACATCATATTCTCCATGATTTTATTTTTATTTAAACCTCAATTATTAATAAAATTGTTTTCCATTACTTACACTGTTGACCATATTTACATACTAATAACATGCAATTGTATCTATATATGCAACAAAATAAAGGTTTACAGTATGAATGGAAGGCTAATTTGCATATTGATCTTAAAAAATTGATTTTAATAAATATATGCTTAGTATTATTGATTTCTAATTGTTTGGTTTGATCTTATTGAATATGAGCAAAAATCTCTTCAATAAATCTTAAAAGAAATCCCTTAACAAGAAGAAATAACTGTAATATTATTCTTTACTTCCTATTTTAACTAAACGGTTTAATTAGGAACATTTACCAATAGAAGACGGGAGTAACAGAAAATGATGGAAGAGTTAGTTTCAAAGTTGTTCTATTTTTCAATCA
This sequence comes from Doryteuthis pealeii, assembly GCA_023376005.1. NCBI lineage: Eukaryota > Metazoa > Mollusca > Cephalopoda > Myopsida > Loliginidae > Doryteuthis > Doryteuthis pealeii. The sequence goes on from CM042146.1 coordinate 28,427,219, forward strand.
TACCCCCTCTGTTCAAAATCTTTTTATCTACATTCTTATTCAGTTTCATTAGCCTTTCTAATTTAATATCATATTTTATTATAAAATTTAACTAAAATACTTGCACCCGGAGGGTGCATATATTTGCTAGTACATATAACGAATTTTTTTTAACATGTACTTTATATTTATTAATCATGTTTATGTACGAACGCATTTATCTAATACATGCATACATACATACATATATATGTATATACATATATATATTTTTTGAGGATATGTGCTTAATTGAAGTCATACCTAATTTTGAAAATTAATTAGTTAATAACTAATGAATTTAGGCGGGCATATATGTTCAAACATAAGGCTAAACAAATCGAGAAAATTTCAATCCCTGAATGTACATTTCGACCTATTAGGTCTCATTAGCAAGGTTATAGACATGGGAGACTGCTCCGTGTGTGACTCGAAACCTCGACTGTCAAAAAATTGTCGGCTTAAAGCCATATAAAAATAAACACATTTGTTTATTTACTTAACCTAATATATATATATATATATATATATATATATATAAACAATCCCTCTGCAGGGCAGGATATGACACAAGGTCAATTTCTGATGTGGAGTTTAACATGTGTTAATTTGGAGTTTTCCTTCTACCAGATTGGTATTCACATGCACACACAAACCACACAGACACCAGACACACACACACACACACACATATATATATATATATATATATATATATATATATATATATATATATATATATATATATATATATATATATATTATTTATATTTTTGCTTGAAGGCAATTATAAATGCATGTATCGCATAAAATTCGATAATTATAGAAAATAATCTTGACAAGTAAATCCCGCAAAGGATGGCTCGCTATGCAGAACACCGTACAGACTGTTTCGACTTTATTAAGTCTCTTCAGCGATGTATACTAACGACTCCCCTCCGACAGGAATCGAAACCGGAACTTCACAGGCATAGTCAGAGACCATATCCGTTCGGCCGCCGGTACATAGCGAACAATCCCTGCGAAATTAACCTTGTCAATGATACTATTACACGCCCCTGCCATAGTAGGTAAGTGGACGTTTATTTAGTAAACAAACCCGGCCGTAAGCTCTTCGGCGAAGTGAATAAGATTTTTGGATGTTTGTTTTATAGAAGCATTGTTGAATAAATTATTATATTTTTGCTTGAAGGCAATTATAAATGCATGTATCGCATAAAATTCGATAATTATAGAAAATAATCTTGACAAGTATATATATATATATATACCAATCTTTCAGCACGAGGAGGACGTCACACAATATCAATTTCTTAAGTAGACTTTAACATTTTTGAAATCCGAGTTTTCCTTCAACTAAACAGGTAGCCTAACCAAGGTAAATACATACGTATAACATTATCATCATTTCATATATAAAAATAGAAACTAAAATAGAAAATATCATAGCAAACAGACGTACATACGTATGGCTAACACATAGAGAGAGAGAGAGAAGAGAGAGAGAGAGAGAGAGAGTGAGTGAGTGAGTGATTGAGAGAGAGAGAGAGAGGGGCATGTATCGAACCAGGAACCTTCTGATTCCTGACTGATATCAATAATAAACTGAAATAGACAAGTTGATAACAAACACAAAAGGGGAGACCGTCAAATGGGCAGACTGACCAACAGACAAACAGCTAGATAGATATCTATGGTACAAATGCAGAATAGCTCGCAAGAGATAATATTATTAGAATGGGATTTTACGAATAAATAGCATTAGATTTCGGAAAATCTCGAAAAAGCCATGCCCTAACCCTAAGCCTAACTCTAATCCTAACACAAAACCCAACCCTAAAAAACTAATCCTAATCTAAACCCTAACACTAACCCTAACCATAGCGACTCAAAGGTTTCAGGTATTTCTGTGAAATGTGATGAAATTTTATGCTATTTATACGCAATTTAATGATATTATCTCTTGCTCACTATTCTTCAATAATACCAACCTAACTCTGAGACTAACCCTAACCTTTTCCCAAACCCTAATCCAATTGTTTCAGTTTTTCGGGTACTTCCGTGAAATGTAATATTTTTTTATATGTAAAGTAAGTAAAACCATCAGGGTGGCCTAAAGTCGGTATCAGCCAATCAGCGAGGGAGTCTATCCCCTTTTAAATAGCGCTAGATCAAGGAGATCGTTTTTTATCTGAGGTGGAGCGCCACACCTACCATCATCTCCTTACTTTACCGCACAGATCCCTGTGCTAGTCATACACTGAGTTGGCGAGGGTCGATATCGAACTAGGAACCTTGTGGTTTCTAACCGAATGCTCTACCGACTGAGCTAACCCAGCCCTCTCTTGCATACTATTCTGCATTAGTACCATTGATATATAGATTTTAAGTAGATAGATAATCGACATGAATCGATATGAGAAGAAATACCAACGTTAGTAAGTGAATAATTGTCAATATGTCCCCAAGGTATGTCAACCATTGTTGGGTGATTATGCCATCAAGTTATACAAGTGTCATAACGTCATTATTCATTAAATTAGTCAGTTATTAATTAAGCAATTAGATCGGACGATTTTCTGCAAAATGGCCTCGAGTCAAACAAATGAATTTTGTCGAATATGGCTCACTTAAGAAAGTTGGATCTAAAAAGCTAAGTTTATAACATAAGATTTGTTGGATTTTAAACGCCAAAGATTAAATCTCTAAATACTTATTTAAAATAATGCAATGAATATATATATATATATATATATATATATATATATATATATATATATATATATATATGAAATAAATATTTTTAGAAAAAACAAACAAATGATGTTATAATTCGCTGACAGAAATCTGTTTCGACCTTTTATTAAAGCGGTCTTCATCAAGAGCGAAATGTTTGTGATAGAAAGACGGTGTGAGTAAACCGTTACAAACAAAAGTGGTACAAAACGAACGTTCGTGTTCGGAGCCGGAATTAAAATTAAATTAAATTTAAATTTCTACATCTTTCCGGAGACTAATGTGGTCTGTAGTGGCTGGAATCATGAACTTTTTGATACTTTTTTTTATACATTCTTATTTATACTAGCAAATATATGCACCCTCCGGGTGCAAGTATTTAAGTTTTAATATAATAAAATATCATGTTAAATTAGAAAGGCTAATGAAACTGAATAAGAATTCAGATAAAAATATTTGGAACAGAGGGGGTATAATCGGAAAATAGAACAACTTTGAAACTAAATGTTCCACCATTTTCCCTTACTCCCGTCTTTCAGTGGTAAATTTCCCTAATTTAACTATTTAGTTAAAATAGGAAGAAAAAAATAAAATTACAGTTATTTCTTTATGTTAATAGATTTCTGTTAAGATTTATCCCCGAGATTTTTGCTCATATTTATTAAGATAAAACCAAACAATTAGAAATCAATAATACTAAGCATATATTTATTAAAATCAAAATTTTTAAGATCAATATGCAAATTAGCCTTCCCATTCACACTGTAAACCGCTATTTCGTTGAATATATAAATATAATTGCATGTTATTAGTATGTAGATATTGTTAACAGTCTTAATGTTGTAAAACAATTTTACTAATAATTGAGGTTTAAATAAAATATAAAATCATGGAGAATGTGTGTAAATAACAATGGGAAATGTGACTTGTATAGTAATATAGTTTCGGTTACAGACAGACAAATCCACAATCTCCATTATAATAAGATATATTTACATCAAACTCTTTTGAGTTTTCTTTGTGGATTATAATGCTTCTGTGTTTAAAAAAATAAAATGTATTTTATTCTTAAAACAGAATATGCATTTTCAAAATTTAAAAAAAAAAAAATTCCGGCTCCGAACACGAACGTTCTTTGTACCATCTTTGTTTGTAACGGTTTACTCACACCGTCTTTCTATCACACACATTTCGCTCTTGATGGAGACCGCTTTAATAAAAGGTCGAAACAGATTTCTGTCAGCGAATTATAACATAATTTGTTGTTTTTTTTCTAAAAATATTTATTTCATACAGTCGGATTCACTTCCATTCACTTTTCATATATATATATATATATATATATATATATATATTATATATATATAATATATATTGTCAGGCATATGGAAATCTGATCTTACTGACAAGCTGAAGCGACATTCTTCCAGGCTGTAGTCATATCAGTACTGCTGTATGGCTGCACCATCTGGACCCTGACGAGGCGCCTTGAGAGTAAGCTAGATAGGACCTGCACAAGAATGTTGCGTGCAGTATTGAACAAGTCGTGGAAACAGCACCCCACTAGGGAACAGCTGTATGGTCACCTGCCCCTATCTCACAGAGCATCCGAGTGAGACGGACTAGACATGCAGGACACATGGAGAAGCAAGGACGAACTCATAAGCGATGTTCTCCTGTGGAAGCCAACACATGGACATACTAGTGTGGGACGCCCAGCAAGGACCTACATTGACCAGCTATGTAAAGATGCTGGCTGCAGCGAGGAAGAACTCCCAGGTGCAATGAATGATAGGGAAGGCTGACGAGAGATTGTCATGGATATCTGTGCTGCCTGCACGACATGATGATGATGAGGATGATGATATATATATGAGTATGAAAAGGTGGAATGAAAACATCACACAATGCTGTTAAAGAGAAAACAATTTATAATATAATCATAGCTGATACTGATCAATATTTCGATTTTACAAAAATCATCATCAGAGCTCATTCACTCCGTGGTTGTTTGGGTCGGAGAAGAATGTCAAAATCCAGGATTTCGGAGGCATTGTGCCCAAGCTTGAACTCATACAACATAAGAAGGCGAAGGTCATGTTTAGGCATGTTCATCTTTGAAGGCCCCTATTTTACAAAAATACTTTCTATCTGAAAATAAATTGAATTACATTTTATTTTTGAGCACATAGTAATTATTATATATGCAAAATTTCATCTGAAATAAACAAGAAATTCTATGTTAAAATGACATTTCAAAACCGAGTATTTCAATCGGCCATTATTTTTGTAACAACCTAATATTAAATAGGAATTTGCAAGCATGTCTGTTTGGCCCATAAATAGGACAGAGTTGAGCTGGGAGTAATGCTAATGAAGTGGAACTCCACACTACTCAGAGCCACAGAACTGAAGCTTCACTATCGGATCCAGTTTAGTGTAATACTCCATTTTTTCGAGGGGTATACAGCCAGAATAAGGACTGCATTACAGGGCGGACTATGATTTTTCCATACATAACACATCAAAAGAGGCCCCCTCCGATCAATCGGCTGGTCACGTCAAGCGCTAGCACCTATATGATTTTCCCAACCCTGTTGCCCTTAAGGCAAGCTCCAACCCCTTTTTATCATATGGATGCTAGAAGGCGGTGGCTGCGGGTCTACATGTCCTGGGAATGACGTTAAACTCTATCTGATGGTGAGGTTCCAGTTTTGGAGGTTTGGGGAATGTGGAGCACCCCTTCATCAACATTGCTCCCTGGTCCACTCTGACACGGAGTGGTAGTTCCTGTTAGGGTCCCATCTATGGGTTAAATAGAAAAATGTATTAATAAAAAAATTGTATTATCCATTAAGAATTGTTTTATTTCGAAACTTTATCGGCATTAAATGACCCACTGAGGTTGATATGCCGTAAAACAAAACAAACCAAAACATCAAAAGAGAAGGGGCTTCTTACTGAGTTGCAGAGGTTTTTCAACCAGTAAAGATTTGCCGCAATATGTGTGTTTAATGCTATGGGAACTATTTAAATTAAATTGAACATTACATTCATTGTTATTTCTTTCTGTGTTAGTTGTGACTCGCCAGGCGACACGGTTCTCAGCAAGGGTGTCCAATCGGTGATGGTTGATATGACCAAGAGATTTTTGAAGCCGTTCTTGAATCGCTTCTTTGGTGACCTTTGATGTCCAATGAAAAGTTCGCCGTAACGTGCGATCTTGGATAGGGGGAGGATTCCTCACCCGGAAATATGTCTTGCCCAGCGTGGCATCTATGCTACTGATCTTTACCAATTCAAGGCCTTCAAAATTATTGACGACGTCACCTCAGTAGATTTTGAGAACATCCACAGAGACATCCCCAAAAACAAAAGTCAAATGAGGAATAAGAACAATACAGTGCCATTAGACCATGACCAGACCTTCAGTGGTATCCTCGTCCAGGATTTGAACTCATGTCACCTTGTCCATTTCCTCCGACGGTAACCATTACATCACACACCTCCATAACAAAAATACTAAAAGATGTCACAAAGATTTTTATCTTGTTATTTTATCAACACACCTCCAGTGGATATGTGTCAAATTGAAGAATAAAGAAATGTATATATATATATATATATACATATATATATATATATATATATATATATATATATATATATATATATATATACGAATAACCATTTATTTCTCGTGACATATTACGATTATTCAAGTCGACTTCGACTTGGTTTGAATAATCCTATAGGCGAGAAACTGTCAGTAACCTTGTGCCGTTGACTCCATGTCTACGCTACCTTAAAATACAAATGCTCTCTCCGCGATATTGGGCACAGATATAGCACCCATATCCTCTATACCTATTTCAGTCGTTTTTATTTTTTTCAGTCTCTTGCCCATCCAAGAAGGAAGTCAAAGTTTAGGTACTGAAAAGGTATGCAAAAAAATTGTCCCCTTAAAAAATGTGTTATTGTAAAAAGTATCTGGTACCTCTAAAGCAGGTACCTTCATTCCTGAAATGAAGTAACCAAGCGAGTAAATGGTACTACTAGTAATTTTTGTAATTCAACCTTTGTAGTTTTTTTTTTTTGACAATAACAAAATAAATAAAATTATTCTATTCACTTATTACTCTGATAACTCCATTGCAATCTATTAGATTTCCAAATACCACAGTTGAATGAGCTGTATCTAATAAGTAATTGAGTGTTACCTTCCCTATTTTATGATTACTTCCCCTTTAGAGAACTCTCTAGTGATTACTAGAGTATATAAGCTCTTAGCGTACTAATTATTCTAAATAGAATAAAGCTGTCCAAAGCCTATCAGTGTTATTGTTTGTCATTACACTGTATATCTTTATTAGATTATAAAATGACTAAATTAGTTAAGTTAAAGTTAGATTTAATAGAAACA
>CM042146.1:28449395-28501895 GCA_023376005.1 Doryteuthis pealeii
AAAGTCTAGTAATCTTGATTTAACTCTCTCTCACTTTATAAAATCGTTATATTGATTTGCCGATAAAAATGGGGAGGGTGAAATATATATATTAATTTGGCCACAAAAAAGTGACAAAAATATGACTCGGAAAATATTTAAGTTGGGCCAGAAATTAGCCTAACGCTGGTTCACTAAAACATAGCGTAAATTAAGGCAAGAGGTGAGGACTACATAGGATCAAAATTACCCAAATATATTTCGTAAATCACAATTTCAATATTACACCATTACAAGTAAAATAAATACGTAACTTAAAAAAAACCCATTAATATCAATTTTACGTTAGGCATTTAAGCGATGCAAGACCATTTGGGATGTTACATTTTTAAAACTCGGTAAAATAAAGTGGCACAAATAAGAAATCTCTGATTAAGTGACACCAGATAATCTGGATTTACATTTTTGCATTGCATCTTGAACACTTTGGACTATCTCATTTTTAACCAGAGGTTGTTGCAGGATTATAACGGACGGAAGATTTTGGAACACGCGTATTAATATATAGATTTCGAAGATGGAAGAGACCATTCTAAATTTCAACAAGAAGAGATACAAATTAACATAAAAGTTGTGGCAACTCCGCAAAATATTAATGCTAGTTCGCATTTTAAACACCATTATCTAATCTGAATAAGGCTTTATGGTTTAAAAGTCTATTTTGTTGGCTGGTTGGTTGGATTTTACGGCGTGTCAACCCATTGGGTCATTTTATGCCGAAGAAGTTTTGTTTTATTAATTCTGTAGATTACTGAATTTTCTTTAAAACTCAAGGGTTTAAACACATATTTTAGAACTCATTTTTTCTATTTAACCCATATTTGGAACCTAACAGGTTCTACCACTCCGGTCAGAGTAAACCAGTAATGGTGAAAAAATATACCTGAACACCAGAATCGCAACATTACCATCAGTTAGTGTTTAACGATATACCCAGAACACTAAGACCGTCAGCCACCACCTTCCCTTTTTCGTTGGGAGTAGGGAGTACCCCTTCATTGCCATTACTAGTTGGTACATTCTCACACAGAGTGTTAATTCCTGTTAGGGTCCCATTTATACAACAAATAGATCTGTTTAAAATATAATAGTATTCGAAAGGAATAATTAATGTAATATAACTGTAAATGATTTGTATTAATAATAGTTATTTGAAGCTATAATTGTTTACTATGAATTTTTATTAGTTACTTGAAACCATATAATTGTGTGCCAATGGCTAATTTAAAAGTGAATGTTAAGTATACTGATTTTAAGAATTTTGACCCATTTTGTCATGACACGGTCACACTTGAAACATATATCTTCATTAGACCTTAATCTGTACTAAGCTGAACTTAGTCAGAACCTACATCTCTGTATTTATTTACCTATCTATGCGCACATGTTTATGTACAACGTGCTTACGTGGTGACATATCAAAGTAGTAAAAGAAAACGGTATCGATTTCTGAGAACACTTATTCGTTTTCATTTTGAATTTAAAAGAAAAGAAAACAGAGACGACAAAGAAAAAGAATAACAGGAAAAAGAAGAAAAAAAGATGAAATACAAATAAAAAAAATTTAAAAAAAGAAACAAAACAAAAAAAAAATAACCGAGAAAGTAAATCCAACATTTCAATTGGTTTCTGCGCCACAAAGCAAATAAATAAACGCGTAGGTTGGTCGTTTTAACAATAAAATTAAGTAGTTTGGTTCGTTTTGTTGCTTTTTCACGTATTTGAATTTAATCGTCGGCGCAAGAAGGATTTTGAAAAAATAAAAATAAAAACTATTGGAAAGTAAAAGAAAAGTGTAAGTTGGTAGGATTTTAAAATTAAAATCCCGCGATTCAAAATCATTGTTCAAACTAACATCATTATCTGTTCAGGCTGTTAAAATGCATTTTGTAGGGCCCATCATTTAGTCTTAATATTGATCGATCATAATACAATGAATTATACTAAGATCGATTATTATGATAATAATAACGCGATTATTAAGAGCAAATACAAAAACGTAGTAACTAGACGATTATTGCACCCGCTGTATGAAACGGTTCAGGATGGTGATCCCTGTGGTGCAGTAAGTAACGTACTGGATTGCGACATCATAGTCAGAGAGTTCGAACAACAGTCACGCTATTGCATTCACTTTCGGACTAATGCCCTTGGGAAAGATATGAACAGCCATCATCTCCGAGCTATGGGGCATAGTTATTTATTAAGCATCGTAAATGCGGCACAAGGCCTGAAGTTGTGTACATCTAGGAACTCACTAACAACGGGTTACATGGTATCATGATTGTAGGAAGCACGTGGTGTAATGGTTAAAGTCATAGGAAATGGACTCGTCGCCCCGAGTTCAAATCCTGGATGTGGTAATTTCATTTCACTTAACGCTAATACCCTTGGGCAAGGTATGAATCCTACTCTCTCTCCAGCTATGAATAAATAGTAGGGCAGACTGGGCTCTTTAACCTTGGTAAGGCAACCCGTTTAAGAGAAGGTAAACTCTGAATTCAAACCTGTTGAACTCCGCTTAAGAAATTGACCTTGTGTCACATCCTGCTCGTGCGGAGGGCTTGGTAAATATATATATGTTATCATTACCTTTTTTTCTACAAGGATTATTTTGGTATTAAATCACGTGGTTGTTTTGTGGTTTTATGCGTTTTTGGTGCGTGTTCGCTGGTTGTTTCTTTTAAATCTCATTATATGTGGTTCTGAAAAGAAAAGACGAAGACAAAATATACTTTTAGGTTTCACACTTTATTACTTGGTTAATAGTTATTTCGTTGAGAGAAGATTTTCTCCTGAGTCAGTCCATAACGTGTGTTCTCAGTAAGGACTGTGTTTTGGAAGTGTTCTTCTCTCTGTGCATGCGCAGAAGGTTCTTCCTGATTGAGGTCTTCTGGGAAATTGCTATTTTTTTATTTTTGTATCTATTTTTATTTTATTTTATTCCTCGACCCCCGCCCCCTCAGAATAACCAACGGAGGTTGATATGCTATTAAATAAAGATAGCAAACCAAACCAGAAGAAACAAGCGGTCTATGATGATATTGGTGCTTCTATTTAGGCACCAGTGAAGGATCCTAAATAGCATAATAATTATTACTCCTTTAATGTTCAGAATATATTAACATAGTTTGCAGCAAAAATGCAAATCAGAAAATAATTAATTTAAAAATTAAATGTTTACTCTTCTACACATGCGCTTACTCTGTGTGTGCGTGTGTGAGTGTGTGTGTGTGTGTGTGTGTGTCTCTGTGTGTGTGTGTGTGTGTTTGTGTGTGAATACAAGGTGTGTCAAAAAGTACAAAAAATCTCGATACTTTTTTACCAGCAGAGAAGTGGGTATATAACAATATAAATTATGAAATTTAATAGGAATAGGTAATTAATGTACGCACATTACTTTTTGAAAATTACGTAAAATAGATTAAAAAAGCAAACAAACAATCACTTGCTAAGAAATCAGACATACCTACAAGTATATATACTCATACTTACAAGTGTAAAAACAATGTTTAAGAATTACCTTTTATGTAATGATTCTATCTGATCAATTATTCACTGCTTCGTTTTTTGCATTTGCTTTTTTTTTTGCTGATTCGTTTACTGGGCTGTTGTCATAGATTTGTTATTGTTTTCATTTGTTTTGTAATAGATTGTAGTGATTAGTTACTTGTTAGTAGACTCGAACAAACAGCTGAAAAGATCTCAAAAAAGAAATCTAATTATTTGAACATTGGAGCTGAATGAATAACATAACAAAACTTTACCGATAGAAATGAATCTTGTTTATTTAATGACGCCAACACCCACTCCCACTTACACCTAACAGTGATTTGTGGTTGGTTGGTTTTACGGCATACAAACCTCGGTGGGTCATTTAATGCCGACAAAGTTTTGAAATAAATTAATTCTTGATAGATACTCATTTTTATATAAACACATTTTTTCTATTCAGTCCACAGATGGGACCTTTACAGATCCTACCACTCTGGTTCGGAGTGGATCTGGGAGCAATGGTGATGAAGGAGTGCTCCACATTCCCCAAAGTTCCAGAACTGGAACCTCACCATCAGATACCCAGGATAAACAAATGTGGTATATTACAGTTCAAAAATGGTTAAATCAAAATTAATTCTGTTCTTTTTTGTCTCTAGCACCACCACTAATATATATATAATATATATATATATATATATATATATATATATATTATATATATATTGTGTGTGTGTTGTGTGTGTGTGTGGTGTGTGTGTGTGTGTTTGTAATTATGTATGTTATGTTCTTGTGAACGTTGTTTGTTTGGTCTTATGAAGCATTGGAAAAAAGAACAAAACAAGAAAAACAGAACAAAAATCAGAATTTTTATATATTCAACCGTTGCTTTGTTCATGCTTTAATCTCTCTCTCTCTCTCTCTCTCTCTTATATATATATATATATATATATATATATATATGCAGGTTAATAAACCCAGCGAAAACGGAATTAGGGCTAGCAAGCAAAGACATACTAAGGAAAATAAACACGGCAATTAGAATCAACACCAATCTATTCCAATGGACAAACGCAACAGCTACAATAGACTGGTTCAACAAAATACCAACAAAAAAGGCTCACAAATTCACAAAATTTGATATAGTAGACTTCTACCCTTCCATAACAAAACAACTCCTATCCAAAACACTGGATTTTGCAAAAAAGTACACATCAATAAAAAATACAAGAAACTGAAATAATAATGCATTCCAGAAGAACACTACTCTTCAGTGAGGGAAAAACCTGGATAAAAAAAAAGACAACCCCAATGGTGCATTCGACGTGTCGATGGGTTCTTATGATAGTGCTGGAATTTGTGACTTAGTCGGGCTATATTTACTCGATTCACTATCATATAGCTTCCCAGAACACAAATTCGGGATATACAGAGACGATGGCTTGTGCCTGTCCCGTAAATGCGACGGACACACCCTAGATAAACTAAGGAAAAATATGATAAAACATATGAACAACATGGGCCTTAAAATCATAATAGACACAAACCTCACAAACGTAAACTTCCTAGACGTTAATCTAGACCTTGATAGCGGAACATACAAACCATACCATAAGCCAAACGAAAAATTAAAATACATAAACACAGGTTCATGCCACCCACCTATAGTATTCAAAAACCTAGTCCACAACATTAGCCGCAGAATCTCAAACCTTTCAGCAAATAAAGAAATATTTGAAAAAGCAGCCCCGTACTACAATGAAGCATTAAAGGAAAGCGGAATTAAGGACCAAATAAAATACATAGATAGCGAAGACTACATACCAACCACAAACAGAAACAGGAAAAGGAAAATAATCTGGTTCACACCACCATATGCACTCAACGTAAGGACAAATATAGGCAAGAAATTCTTAGAACTAGTAAAAAAACATTTCCCACCTAAACATAGATACCACAAAATTTTTAACAAAAAACAGTCAAAATAAGCTATTATTGTGGACAACCGATGAAGACAATTTTTACAGCCAACATCAAGCCCAGAGAAGACCCAACATGCACATGCAGAAGTAAAGAAAAATGTCCTTTACAACAAAGATGCAACACAGAATCCATAGTATACCAGGCAACAATTAAGACAAACAATACAAACCAATCGGAAACCAGCGAAAACTACATAGGGATGGTGCAAGGTAGCTTTAAACAACGCTACTATAACCATTTAACATCCTTCAAACACGAAAATAAGAGGAACGTGACAGCACTATCCAACAAAGTATGGCAGTATAAAAAACAAGAAAAACATTTTAAATTAGAATGGAAAATACTAGACCAATCGAAGCCATACATAAATGGTTAAAAAAATGCTCATTATGCACAACAGAAAAATTCCGTATTCTTCAAGGAATAAACTCCGAAGAAAATTTCCTAAACAACAAAACAGAAATTTTTCGAGCATGCCCACACAGGAAAAAATTCTTAATATGGAATTGGACTAACCAAAACATCAGACCGCCATAATTAAGAATTCATATATAAATAAACACACATAAACTAAAATAAATATACAAAAAAGAAAAAAATTTAAAATCACCATAAGAACAATGACGACAAATAATGATGCCGTTGAATGACGTAACCAAAATGCAGGAGCGATTAACGGATCGCGTGGACACGTGCCGAGAGTTTAAAACTGTCCTTTTTTTTTCAAAAGTCAAACGCCTCTGAAGACGAATAACACCGAAAAAGTGTTATTCAGAAACCAATGGTAGGAGCGACTTTATAATTATGAATATATATATATATATATATATATATATATATATATAAGTGCTTAATTGGAGTCGTACCTAATTTAAAAATTAATTAATTAATAATGAATTAGGCGGGAATACCTATTAAATGTATGGCTAAACAAATCGAGAAAAATCAATCTCTGTATGTACATTTCGGCCTATTAGGCCTCATCGGCAGAGCTATAGATCGGAAGACCGCCCTGTGCGTGATTTGAAACCGGACTGCCAAGCTGACAGGCCGATCCCATAGTCCGGTTTCAAATCACGCACAGGGCGGTCTTCCGATCTATAGCTCTGCTGATGAGGCCTAATAGGCCGAAATGTACATACAGAGATTGATTTTTCTCGATTTGTTTAGCCATACATTTAATAGGTATTCCCGCCTAATTCATTATTAATTAATTAATTTCTAAATTAGGTACGACTCCAATTAAGCACTTATTCCCAAAAAAATTATCGGCAAAAAGCCATTCAAAACAAACCTTGTTTACAACTTAATATATATATATATATATATATATATGCGTGTGTGTGTGTATGTATGTGTGTGTGAGAGAGAGAGAGAGAAGAGAGAGAGAGAGAGAGAAGAGAGAGAGAGAGAGAGGGGATGTATATATTGTAATATATATACACCTATATATATGTATATATGTATATGCATATATGTGAAGTATATGTATGTAGATATGCATACGTGCTTATGTGACTGAATGAAAAAATCGATTTTGAAATATTTTTCTTAAATCAAGAAAATGCTCGAATACTGGCTAGTTGAGCACTAAGAAACCTAAAAATAATTGTTATCACACCTCCTAAACGTCTCACCTCTCATTTACTGTAAAATTTGGCTAATTTAGACAATTCATATATGGCAAAACATCACTAGAACTATGGCATCAAAAATCATTAGTTAACTAGCGTCGTATCGACTGGTAATTAAGCTACTTAAAAATAAAGGACGTAGATAGTTATTATTAAAAAAAAAAAACATGTCTTTTATTAAAGTTTAGGAAAATTATTCATTAGCAGTACTTACCCATATTACATACAGGTTGTAAGACGGGCATTATAAATAATAACATATATACAGCGAGTTTTTAAAATGTTGAGGATAATTATTTAGAGAATGAGAGATAGAGACAGAGACAGAGACAGAAAGACAGACATATTAATATATATATATATATATATATATATATATAGATAGAGAGAGAGAGAGAGAGAGAGAGAGAGAGAGAGAGAGAGTTAACATAAACTGATGGGTCAGTTGCCTCGGAAAACAGTTCAGCTATATCGACTCATAGAATTCTGTAATATTGAACTGGTGTTATATATATATATATATATATTATATATATATATATATATATATATTATATGGATACCGATATAATACCGGTATTATATTGAACTGGTGTATATATATATATAATATATATATATATATATATATATTTATATTATATTTGATACCGATATAATACCGGTATTTCAATATCAGTATTTGTCCCTGGTGTTTAGGCTATCCAAATTTTGATTATAATGCTCTATTATCGATATAGAGCACCTCATTATTTTATAATATAGCGTATATTATAACTTATATACACACACACTCACAGTCACACACACACACACACAAGCACACCACACACAATGACTGTCAGATGTAGCTAGGAATTAAATAATTGTATGCGTAAATGGATAGCTACCATTCAACGTGTTAAAATGTTATTTCAGCAGTTCACCTTATGCGACCTTGCCCCTGATTTCTGATTGACTGAGGTAGGCGTGGGAAGGGACTGGGTGAGTGTTACTTATATTTGGCGTTGTCGACATGACTAGAGCGCAAGGGTCGTCCTGTTCGCAAGATCCATTTCTACGCCCAACCCCTGCCGGATTTAAAACCTTTTGGGCTTCGGGTTGTTAATAATGACTTCTTGAAAACTAAAACATGCTTCATTATTTAAAAACAAAGAAATTTAACGTGCTGAATAGATTAGACTCGATGTCTAACTCTAAAGGAACATATTGAATATGCTGGATTCCCAAGACATATAGGAGTGAGGGGGAATGAAGGTAGCTTCATAGCTGCAACTAATCGGCTCTAGATTTGGTCCCCGTCAGGTTCAAGATTCCAATATACTGACTTGAAAACCTAAAATTAATAGATCCCTTTTATACAAAAATGGAACACGCTGGAATAACAACATCCACAATAAACTCTTTCTAACCAACCAACTTTGGGAGACTGGAGACCAAGCTTTAAGAAAGTCTAGAAAGGAATAAGTCATTGTGGCCCGATTACGCATTGGTCATACAAGACTTACACACTCCTATATACTCAGACAAGAACAACAACCACAGTGTGAAACATGCAAACGCCTTTGACTGTGAAATATTTATTCATGGAATGCAGGCTTTTGCTCACAATCAGAAAACCGTTATTTTAAAGTAATGTAATGCAAACAATATGAAATCTATTTGAAAATGTCAACAAGGAGGATATTCTGTTTTTTTTCTTTTTAGGGAAATAAAATTATACCATAGAATATAGACATGAACGTAATCAATACCATACAACATGATGCGAACACGTTGTAAAACTAATTACTAAAATAGTATAAATATAAATACAACACATATATTGCGTCATAACCGCTAGGCAATAACATAACCCAGATGGGTTGATATGCTGTTAAAATCAACCAACCAACGCAACCAACCAACTAAAAACAAAGAAATGAACTGCAGCCCAGCAAAACAGAAGCCGAAAGAAAAAGAAATCAAGTCAGAATGTTACATAATCTATGCATAGATTATTGTCAACCCCCTGTATTTCTCAAGAGATGGCCCTTTTCATATCACGGGCGGGACTTTCCATGGAATATTACAGAAAGCCCGCGGAATACGTGAAGTCACGTGGACCTGGTTGGCTCTCAGTTTTTCAGCTTGGACGTCAGGCAGATAGATGTTACTGCTTTAGCTGAGACTCCACTGCCACAGCGCGCTGTGATTAGTTAGAGAAATATGTTTAGTTAAGAAATAAAAGTTTAAATAAATAATATGGTTTTTGTGTTGATGAATGTCTTGGCAACAAGACTGACCTAGAAGACCAGACACAGAAGTCCCCAAGACTAGACCAGACGCTAGAGAGAAGAACGTAAGATACCAAAGATGAACAGAAGAGTAATAGAAGTAAGAAAAGAAGGGTATACAACAAGAAGAGGATGCGCAGCGAGGAAGTAGAACCCACTTGAGAAACTCAACTCTACTCACTCTCTCTCTCCCTCTCCCTCTCCCCCTCTCTCTCTCTCTCTCAATTTAATATACCCGATATTAAAAGTATATATAACAGATGAATATTCATATAAATGTACGAAGAATTAATGAATATTGAATATTCTCGCATAATGCAAAAAAATGGCTAATGGCTACGCGACATAAGACGCGGAGTAGGGAAGGTAGTTGAGAGAAGAAACATATGCGTATGAATATATATATGTATATATATATATATATATATGTGTGTGTTGTGTGAGTGTGTGTGTGTGTGTGTGTTGTGCGTGTGTATGTGTGTAGGTTTGTATGTGTGTGTCAGTGTGTTCGTATGGACTGTTCACTTTTTAGTGATTTATATTCATGGTATGCTAATGAGCACATTCCGGTATTTACTCAATCAACATCAAAAGGATTTTTGGTCTGCGCATTTATTACGTCAGCATCACCAAAGAGTTTTATCTGGTAAATCTATCAATTCAAAGAAATCTAAGATATACAGACAAAGACGAAGACAGAAAATACTGGAAAATAGAAAGAAGAAAAAAAGAGTAAAACACGGGGCTAAAACAACGATATCAAACATCTTATCTTATTATAATGGAGATTTGTTGTTTTCTGTTTGTACCGAAACTATGTCACTACCCAAGTCAAAATTACCTTAGTTATTTATGTCACATTCCTCCATGATTTTAATTTTTTTTAAACCTGAATTAGTGGATGGATGATGGACAAATCCGAAGGACAACAGAGCTTTCGTTTGTTAGAGACAAGATTAGTCGCCCAGCTGCGTTTCAAGGATGTCTGCAAGAAGGATCTCAGATGTTTTTGGCATTGCCCCTTCCAACTGGGAAAATTTGCTCAGAACTGCCTCGGTGGCGGCGGTCTTTCCGTAGAGGACTCTTCATGTCTGAGTCACCTTGACGCAACAACATGAAGCTGGGAGGTACAGAAGAAAGCAGCGGCAACAAAGCACCCGCACATCAACATCTTCAAGGGACATGCAACGTCTGTGGTCGAGATTTTTTTTTCAACATTGGACTTCACAGTCAACAGAGGCGTTGTAACTTCAGGGCAACAAATCTATATTATAGTCTTTCTGAGACTGAAATGCAATAATTAATAAAATTGTTTTCTGTCATTAATACTGTTTGCCTTACTTACATTCTAATAACATGCAACTGTATATATATATATATATATATATATTATAATATATATATATATATTTTATTATTATATTAATTATTTTGGTATAAGCAGTTGTAACACTGAATACACGCGTAAAATCGCTGCATTAATCAATATCTTGATTAACTCAGTGGATTTAACCTGAAGATCCTTATTGTTAAAACTCGAAAGATTATTCCTGTGTATACCTTCATAATAATATATTTGCTCTACTTACGTATTGAGCACTTTATATTTGTTATATTCGCTGTCTTATCATTGTATCAACTAACTATTTTGGCCAATTTCTCCCATACATCACCACATTTTTCATATATAAAATCATATATATATATATATATATATATATATATATATATTATTATAGTATCCACGAGCACGTGTTTCGACTTATCGTCTCTTCAGTGTGGCTAGACATTTGTGAGCTACCTAACCCAGATAGAAGCCGATCAATTCAGTATCAGGCGGACAGTTAACCGCTGCGTCTATCATCACCCACAGAAGCGAAGGGGATTTTAACTGTTTCAATACACACATGTGTATGTATGTAAAGTCCACCATAGAGTGATCCATCCATTTTATAGATATATATATATATATATATATATATATATATATATATATATATATATATATAATATATATCTCACGAGGAAACTTTCTATCAGAGAATAATTATAATTAACTTGATGCTTCAAAGGAGTCTAATAATAGATGAGGAAACTTTCTATCAGGGACCGCACTCTCAAAAAGTGTTTTAATACTTTGAGAGGGTCCCTTGAAAAGGATTTTTCATTTCATATATATATATATATAATATATTATATATATATATATATATATATAATATACCACGCGTAATTGGTAAATCCTCGCGGTGAGAAAAAAACAGCAAAATAGTTTGATTGTAAAAATATACTACCAAACATCAACAGGGGGAAAAAAATTATTGGAAAAGAAAAGACCAAGATCGTCGTACCAACAAAGTAATCTATTGGTACAGTATTTGGCCAAAAGAAAAAAACAATTTATATATATAATATTATATATATATATATATATATATATTATATTCATGACAACCGCTAGGAAAAGAAGTATAGTAAAAAGTGCTCAATACCTAAGTAGAGCAAATAATAAAGATAAATCTAATGAATCAGACGAAACCTACTATTAGTTCGCTTAATGCTCTTCAGGGCTAAGATCAGATCTTAGCCCTGAAGAGCATTAAGCGAAACTAATAGTAGGTTCGTCTGACTCAATTAGATTTATCTTTATATATATATATATATATACATATATATATATATATATAACTAAATAGTGGTTTACATTATGAACAGGGGTGCTTATTTACATATTTGTTCTTACAGTTACACTCCGGATCAGAGTGAGTCTAGGAGTAATGGTGACGAAGGGGTAACTCCAGCTTCCTACAGCTCCAGATTTGGAATTTCACCATCAGATAGTTTTGACGTCATACCCAAGACACTAAGACCCTCGCGCCCACCATCTAGCAACATATATGATAAAAAGAGTCGGGACAATCATATAGGTACTAGGATTGAACGTGATCAGCCATTGCGCGACCCTAAAAGCTAAAGTGGAATGCTGAATGTCATCGACTGTTCAGCTACGAGGTTCTATATTTAAGCATCACGGTAGGCACACAGGATCCACCCAGGTGCAGTCGCAGACGGTGTAGTCTAAAGCCCCACCGACAGGGCTGGTTATATGTTTGAATGTTGATATTCTCGATTAATGAACTAGGATTGTTTTGCTTCAACATCAGGTGTGCAACGTAAACTGAAAACCCGCAAAAGAAAAATATACATTTAAAATAAATAAATGAATAAATCAAAATTGAATTGCTGAAAAGAGAAGGAAAGAAGAAAATACAAGTTAAGAAGAAGTGTGTGTGGGCGGGGGGGGGAGAATAAGGAGAAAAAGAGAAGGGAAAAGAGAAAGAAAGAACGAAAGAGAAAGAAGAACGGAGAAAAAAGAAAGATAAAAGAAAGATAAAGAAAGAGATAAAGAGAAAAAAAGAAGAAAGAAAGAAAGAGAGAGAGAGAGAGACGAGAGAGAGAGAGAGAGAGAGAAGAGGAAAGCAAGAAGAATGAAGGAAAGAGAAAATAAAAAAGATGGACGGGAAATCGAAGAAGAAGAAGAAGAAGAAAGAAGAAGAAGAAGAAGAAGAAGAAGAGATAGATGGCAAATAGATAAGAGAAAGAAAGAGAAAAGGAAAGAAGAAAGAGAAAGAGAGAAGGAAGGAAGAAGAAGAACAAATAAGAATGAAAGAAAGAAGGAAGAGTAAAGGAAGAAGGAAGAGCAAATTGGAAAAGATTTTTTAAAAAGCGAAAAGAAAGAAGGGTAAAAAAAAGAAAAGAAAAAGAATGAACAGAAAGAAAAAAAGAAGGAAGAGAAGAGAAAGAAATAAATAAAGAGAAGAGAGAAGAAAAGGAAGAAGAAAAAGAAGAATGACAAATAGAAAAGAAGAGGAAGTAAGATAAAAGCAAAGAAAAGAAAGAAAAGAAAGAAAGAAGAAAGATAGAAGAAGGAAGAAGAGAAGAAGAAGAAGAAGAAGAGAAAGGAGAAAGAAAAGAAGAAGAGCAAATAGAAAAGAAGAGGAAGTAAGAAAAAAAGCAAAGAAAAGAAAGAAAGAAAGAAAGAAGAAGAAGAGAAGAAAAGAAGAAAAAGAAAGAAAGAAGAATGAAAAGAAAAGAGAAAAAGAAAGAAGAAAAGAGCATGAAAGAAGCGGGAGTAAAGAAAAAGAAAAGAAAGAAAAGAAGAAGAAAAGAAGAAGAAGAAGAGAGATGAAGAAGAAGAAGAGAAAAGAAAGAAAAGAAAAGAAGAAGAACAATAGAAAAGAAAGAAGTAAATAAAACGAAAATAAAAGAAAGAAGAAAAAAAGAAGAAGAAGAGAAGAGAAAAAAGAAGGAAGAAAGAAAAAAGAATGAGCAACTAGAAAAGAAGAGGAAGTAAGAATAAAAGCAAAGAAAGAAGAAAGAAGAAAAAAGAAGAAAAAGAAGAAGAAAAGAAAAGAAGAATGAAGAGAAAGAGAAGAAAAGAAGAAGAAAGAGCAAATAGAAAATAAGCGGGTGTTAAAAAAAGAAAAAGAAAAGAAAGAAAGAAAGAAAGAAAGAAAGAAAGAAAAAGAAGAAAGAAAGAAGAAGAAGAATGAAGAGAAGAGAAAAGGAGGAAAGAAAAAGAAGATGAGCAACTAGAAAAGAAGAGGAAGTAAGATAAAAGGCAAGGAAAGAACGAAAGAAAGAAAGACAACACAAAAAAGAGAAGAACAAAAGAAAGAAAAGAAGAAGAAAAAGAAAGAAGAATGAGAAAAGAAAAAAGAAAGAAAATAAACAAAGAAAGAGAAGAATGAAAAGAAAGAAAAAGAAAGAGCAAATAGAAAAGAAGAGGAAGTAAGATAAAGCAAGAAAGAAAGAAAGAAAGAAGATGAAGAGAAAAGAAAGAAAGAAAAAAAGAGCAAATAGAAAAGAAGCGGGTGTAAAAAAAGAAGAAAGAAGAAGAAGAAGAAGAAGAATGAAGAGAAATACAAAGGAGGAAGAAAAAAAGAATAGCAAATAGAAAAGAAGAGGAAGTAAGATAAAAAGCAAAGAAAAGAAAGAAAGAAGAAGAAGAAGAGAAGAAGAAGAAGAGAAGACAACAACAACAACAACAACAAAACGAGAAGAACAAAAAGAAGAAAAAGAAGAAGAAAATAGAAGAAGAATGAAAAGAAAGAGAAAGAAAGAAAGAAAAGAGCAAATAGAAAAGAAGCGGGAGTAAAAGAAAAAGAAAGAAAAGAAAAGAAAGAAAGAAAGAAAGAAAGAAGAAGAAGAAGAAGAAGAGAAGAAGAAGAAGAAGAAGAAGAAGAAGAGAAAGAAGAAAAAGAGCAATAGAAAAGAGGCGGGAGTAAAAGAAAAAAGAAGAAAATAAAAGAAAAAAGAAAAAAGAAGAATGAAAGAAGAAAGAAAGAGCAATAGAAATGGGAGAAAAAAAGAAAAAAAAAGCTAAGTAAATTTTTACCTGTCAGTTTATGGTTATTAACTAATTTTTTGAAGTCGGTCATGTTGACAGTTGTGCCGGGATAGCGGACGG
The DNA here is from genome assembly GCA_023376005.1 of Doryteuthis pealeii. NCBI lineage: Eukaryota > Metazoa > Mollusca > Cephalopoda > Myopsida > Loliginidae > Doryteuthis > Doryteuthis pealeii. Next base: position 28,464,293 of record CM042146.1, read on the forward strand.
CATGACTCGACCGCTTCTCGTCCAGGAAATGATCTTCAAGCAAAACATTCAATAATAAAAAATAAAAATGAAATAAAACGTAATAATAAAAGGTAAGAAAAGCGTAAATAGTAGTCGTGCGCATGCGCTGGGAATGACGAGAATAGGGTCGTGGGATATACGCTAAGAGAGAGAGAGAGACAGAGACAGAGAGAGAGAGAGAGAGAGAGAGAGAGAGAGAGAGGAAATATTAAATTATGAGGAAGTCATAATAACATTTTTTTAAATGAATACAACAGATAAAACTGAAGAATTACTCTAGATCTAAATAGAGTAAAGTCGTCAGGGCAGCCTAATGTCGTATCAGCCAATCAGCGAGGGAGTCTATCCCCTTTTTCACTTGCGCTAGACCAAGAAGATTATTTTAGCGTCTGAGGTGGAGCGCACACCTACCGTCAGCTCCTTAGTTTGCCGCCTGATCCCTGCGCTACTCATGCGCTGAGTTGGCGAGGACCGGTATCGGAAAACTGGAACTTGTGGTTGCTAGCCGAGCGTCTACCGACTGAGCTAGATAGAATATTATTATTATTATAGTTTATACGTTTTCACCTGTGTCGTAGCTGGTAGTTCATTGGAGGCTGAGTGACAGCCAAATCTCCCTTGGTTCCATAGAAGGGGGGACAATAGAGGGGGAAATAGATATTTGCTTCAACAAGTTCCTGCTGAGTGGGGGGGTGACGAAAAAGAAGCGAGTTCACCGTCTTCTCGCAGGCCAAAATTTTTTTGGGTCAACACAGTCTTCGTCTTCGACCAGCAGCTGAAAATCCGTCGCCGTCGTCAAAATAATTTTCTGACTGCCGTCTCACGTAAGCCGAAGCTTCTCTCTGCTTTGGTTATTTATGGCATATTAATCCAAACATCCGGGCACATCAGTCGAACCTCGCGTCCGTCCAGGGCCTAAATGGCATTTATTTTTGCATGCGAGAGGGCGCGGTTCGATCCGCGGGCAAGTCAATGTCTTGCTCTTTTTCCTTCTCGTTCTCCGTCATATTTCCAGGACTCTACAGAGTATTCTAGCCGATCCCAACATGCTGTAGTTGGAGGTCTCGATTCTTCCTGATATCTAATTCAAACAAATTCTTTTCCAGAGAGTTGGGGATTTATTATTATTTTTACTCCTTTTGAGTTTTTCACATCAGCTGATGGTATTTCACTGGAGTCTAACAGACAACACTCCTCTCATGTATCCTGGACTTTCTAAGTATTCTCGCTGATTACAGCAATGCAGTAGTCGGGATGGTTTCAATTCTTCCTCTGATTTCCAGATCTTCGATGTCTTTTCCCATGTTTTCTTTTACCGTTCCAAGTGCACCACAACTACAATTGGTATCACTTTCACCCTCATTATTCCACAAGCTTTTTCAATTCCATGACAAGGTCCAGGTATTTGTCCATCTTTTAGTTTTCTTTCAGCTTCAAACTGTGATCTGCTGGACGGCAAAGGTCCACCTGTGGCACGTTCTCTCTTTTTTTGTTAATCAACAGTAGGTTAGTATCCTAACTGGGATAGGTGATCCGTTTTATCTCGAAGTTCCAGAGAATGTTATGCGTCTCATTCTCAAGAACAGGTTCTGGTTTATGCATATACCAGTTTGTTGTATGGTCAAAATTTTACTTTGTTGCATAATTCCCAGTGGATCACCTTCCCAACCCAGTCGTGCCTAACTTTGTATTTCCGTTGTGCTATTATTATTATTATTATTATTATTATTATTATTATTATTATTAGCAACAGCAGCCGCGGGAGGATCTTTGGATATACCTCAGTATGATAATCTAATCATTACAACGTTTGATATGTTTACTTAAGAGCTGTTGCTAAATAGTTAAATATGCAAAAGGTATAATAATCTCTCTCTCTCTCTCTCTCTCTCTCTTCCTCTCTCTCTCTCTCTCTCTCTCTCTCTCTTCCTCTCATCTTTTTTTTCTTGTTTCCTTCTTTTCATATTTTCATTAAGTTTGATTGAAACAGATTAGTATTATTGCTTCCGCGCGCTCACTCTATCTCTATATATTTCCCGTACTATCTTCTTTCTTTTCTTTCTTATTATATTTTTCCGTTATATCATATCCTTTTTTCTCTTTCTTTCCAACAAAAGCAGAATGGTCTTTTATTTTAGCTGAAGTGACGACACTCATAAGAGATAAGAAATCGATGGATAAGCAACACCTGATAATCAGAATTTACAGATGTGCATTCCATCTTGAGCGATGTGGAAAATTCCTCTAATTTCAAATCTTCCAATCTGTTTTCAAATCCTTGGTGACCGTTCCAAAGGCACCAAACTACTATTATTATCACTTTCACCTCATGGCTCAGTCTTTTTTAGTTCTCTGGCAAGGTCCATGTATTTGTTTATCTTTTCATTTTCTTTCATTTTTTCACCCTGTGATCCGCTGAGATGGCAAAATATTCTTGTTGAAAATTTCGGTTAATCAATTCTAGGCCTGGTCTTTGGCTGGGATAAAAGTGATCTGTCTGTATCTTTAAGTCTCATAGAATTTGGTGCATTTAATTCTCTAGAACGGATCAAGTTTGTGAATTATTATTATTATCATTATTATTATTTTATTATTATTATTATTATTATATTATTATTTCACTCCTTGGGATTTTAACACAACGTAAGCTGATGGTCCTTGACTGGAATTTGAATGACAACAAATCCCTAGGTCCCCATGACTCTTCTAAGTATCCAGGCTGGTTTATCCTTATCCGTGTTTTTACACCTGCGGTAGCCGGTGGTTCACAGAAGACTGTGAAAGCAAGTCTCCTCAGGTCTCCAGGAATCCGTCTGAGTATTCTAGCCGATTATTATTATTATTAGTAGTAGTAGAAGTAGTAGTAGTATTATATGAGATTTTTCACACCCTAAAACGGTGTGAAAAAGTGGTGATTTCACTGAAAGTCTAAGAAACAGTAAGTCCTCTCTGGTCTCCAGGACTCTTCTACGTACTGCAGTCTGGATGATCATGTTTCTTCTCTGATCGCCACTTCCCTAGTCTCTTGTTCAGATTTTAAAGATCATTCCAGGGGCTTCTACTACAATTGGTGTCATCGTCACATTCATGTTCCACAACTTTTCAGCTCCCTAGCAATATCTGTCTATATCTTTTCTTTCTTCTTTTATGTTCACTGGAATGGCAAATCCGCCGGATGATGAATTTATTTTGATAACAACTAAAGTCTTCTAACTAGGATGGATGATCAAGTTTTAACACAAAGTCCTTGTGAATTTCAGGTTTTAGATTATTATTTTCATTTATGCGTGTTTTTCACACATTTTGAACTGATTTTTTTAGTGGTGTCATGGCGATAGCAAACTACATCGAGTCACCAGGACTTTCCTAAGTATTGTAGCTGATATTAACAATGCTGCATTCTGCATGAGGTCGAGGTTCTTCCTCTAATCCTTGAACTGAAAAATTACCCTGCAGGCAGATTTTTAAATTAAGTATATAACAAGTGGCATTTTTTTGCTGGAGATCAGTATATTTCGGAACAAATAAGTAGATCAAAAATGGTGGACACATTTCAAATTCATTTGGATCATTTCAGAAAAACAAGTGTAAGAAGAAGAATTTAAGATGTCTTTTGGGACTATATCATTATAATGGATATTCGTTGTCTGTCTGTAACTGAATCTACGTCACTGCTTATGTACAATACCTCAAGAATCGCGTAAGTTTACGCGATAGCATTTACTTGCATAGTCAAAATCAATTAAATGTATACAACGATGTCTTATTTATTATATTACGATGTCTTATGAATCTGAGTTATATTTACACAAAATCAGCCGCATGCGTTTAATACCCTGTAATGTGTCTACTATATCGCCTAAGAATCAAGATTCACATAATATATGTAATTTGCATACGTTTAAAAAAAACGGGTTTAATAATAATTACTGGCGTTATTTGATCTCTAGTATATTTTCTTTTATTCCTCAAAAGTATATAAAATGAATCCTATGAATAATTCTATATAGAACCAAAATTAAAATTTGAGTAAAATATGTGTAACTTTTTATCTGCGTTTTTTTTATTTTTGTTCATTCTTTTACATTTCATTATTTCAATAAATTAAAACTAAATACTTACACTCGTGGTTGCATTATTTTTGCTTATTTTATTAATCTTATATATCCTCTTTCAGGATTAATTTCTTCTTTTTTTAACCTTTTTTTTTGTGAGAAAAAGAAAAAAGGTGAGATGCCAAGGAGACATAACAAACAAATAAGTAAAATAGCTACCGTTGTCGCTCAACCTACTTATTTCGGCAGTTCTCGCATTAATGGAAGAAACTAGTGATCGACGTTTTGATATGGTGGGAACTTACTTCCTATCATCAATTTTTATCTGGTCATCCAGGTCTTCAATCCACCCTTGAATATATTTTTCACTTATGGAACGATAAATTGTGCGGAGTAAGGATATGATATTATATAATTTTTCATTTTAAATACAATTTTACCACCAAACCACCGAACAAGAGCCCTAATCGGCTCGGGTATTATAAATACACCAACTGCCCTCTGCAGAAGGGGTAAGACCCCCCCTCCCGAATGCTCTAACCTGCTTGGCCTGGGTGGAGAACGTATTGCTTAAGAATGAACCCTGGTGGCTTGGCAGTCCATGATATGCAACACTCAACCCTTTATCATTATCTGCTAGAAGCGGTGGCTGAGTGTCTTAAAATCGCTGGGTAATGACGGTTAATTCTATTTGATGGTGTTTCCAATTCTAAAATTTCTGGGGCATGTAAAATGCTTATTTCATGCATCATTATCCAGGTCCACTCTGACCCGGAGTGGTAATCATGTTAGCTCCGCATCTTTTGATACTTCATACACATATACCCATGTTGGGTAGCATACAGAAGTGTTCTTTTACTGGAGAGAGGGAGAGATAGACACACGTAGATAGAGAGATCATAACTTACTTCTTAGGCCATTGGTGATCTCTAGTTCGTTTCTATTCTTTTTCTTATGATTCTTTCTCTAATTCTTGCTGGTTGGTCGTCTTCTGATTCATTTCTTCTTCTTGGTCAAGTCCTCTCTGGTTGCCCAGAACATCATTCTAACCAACAAAACGATATTATTTATTTAAACTTTTATTTACTTAACTAAACATATCTCTAACTAAACACAACGCGCGGTGTGCAAGTGAGTCTCAGAATAAGCAGATACATTGCTTCTCTTGCCTGATGTCTAAGCTCAACTGAGAGCCACCAGGTCTCACTTGACTTCACGTATTTCGCTGGCTTTTCTGTATATTCCTAGAAAGTCCCGCTCGTGATATGAAAAGGGGCCATCCCTTCAGAAATACAGGGGGTTGACAATAATCTATGCATAGAATTAATGTAACACCATCTATGTGGTTAATGGAAAAAGATGAGTTTCTAAAGAATGTGAAAAATTGGGTACCCATCAAGAAATGAATAAAAACGAATGTTCTTCTTCAATAGAATAGACCCGTGCGTGGTTTGACATGCCGTAAAATCCAACGCAATCAGCAGAACGAGGTTGACTAGAGAGTAGAGAGGATATGAAATCATTTATCTTAGCCATGGTACTAATATTGTGTTACCGATCAAGAATCGATGCTCGATGCTCTTGTTTATGTGACGTTGTATTGGGAATAATAGTTATAAAAGGCCAGTTAATTTTAATTTTTTGGATTTATTTCGGACTATTTGTCCTCATCTTGTAATTGCTATCAGTACAACGTTCCGATCGATGGTGCGTCCAGGCCTTCTTCAGGTATTTCTTGTGGTCTCGGGAACATTCTCGAACTGCGAAAACTTTTTTTGTCGTAATCGGGATCCTTCTTGTTGCGTAATCGAGCTCATGGAAATTTGAACTTAATCCTTTATTCATCCACGCGGGGTGTCCTTTTCTCATTCCGCTAAACCATAAGCTTGGGTACAGGTGTTGATCTGTGGTTAATTATTATTCTAATGTTACTGCTGCTCCTGACCAGGACTGAACCTACAGCCAAGAGGTAACTGTTCACTTAGAACTGTCTTAAGCCAATGAATAATCCAAATAATACTAATTATCAAACCTCATCTGCAAAAATTCGGAAATAGTTAATAGGCGTATAGATTATCCTTCTGTTCCCGTTTATCGGTCAGAGCTTTCTGGTTTCTTGCCAAAAGACATGATTTACAAAATGAAAATATGTTTGCATATACATACGACTTTCTAATAATATATCTGTAGGATCTGTGCAAGCGTAAATATGCGCTTGTGTACTTTAATTTTTATCTATCTCGCAATCTACAATACGAAGTGAATGATTTACGAGGTAATTCGGCTTTATACGTCCAACGAAATGTTTGCTGAGCCGATAAACATATAGACAATTTTGGAGATTTTTTTCTGGCAAGACATCAGACGTCGAAATTGGTAACGAAATGGACACAATCAACGGCTATGCTAACCTTCACCTTGCATAGGCCAACAAGCAATCATGAGGGGGATCTGAAAAAATCTTGTCCTAACCAAGGAGGAATATCTTTTTTTTTATTTCTCGAATTTTGGGGATGATTTGTATTATTTTGATTATTCTGGAGCATTACCCTCACATTTATTGTCATATACACGACGTTTCGGTCGATATGCCCCCGGCCTTCTTCACATGTCGAACTCGGGAAGATTCCTGACTCGAAAACCTTCTCTTCGAACTTGAGAACATTCTTGTCGAACTCGCAAGCCGTAACTCGTGTCGTAATCGGAAGCTTTCACAGAACTTGGAACCGAACCCTTTATTTAATTCACAGTTCGACAAGAAGGTTCCCGAATTCGAAAAGAAGGTTCCCGAGTTCGAGAAGAGTCCTGAATTGGGCACAGAACACCATAAGAAGGCCGGAGGTACATCGACCGAAACATTGTGTAGGTAACAATAAAATGAGGACAATATTCCGAATAATCCAAATAATACCAACCTTTTTTGTAATGATTTTGTTGCATCTTTTAAAAGATTAATGCTGATTGGTTGGATTTTACGGCATGCCAACCATTCTTGGGTTATTTTATGCTGAAGACAATCTTGTATTCAATATTGCTGGATGTTAATTTTCTTGTAAACTCATTTTTAAACACTATTTAAAACTAATTTTTTATTGATTTAAACCATAGACGGGACCCTAACAGGGACTACCATTTCGGGTCACACTGGGACTGGGAGTAATGGTAATAAATGGATACTCCACCCTCCCCAGGGCTACAAAACGGGAAACTTACTCTTAGATTAAGTTTAACGTCATACTCAGGACCCTAAGACACTTAAACATTGCCTTCAAGCACATGTATTATAAAAAGGGATGTGGGTCTTCCATAATAGCAATACGCTCGTGACAATCATATAGGTGCTATATAACGTTCTTCTATGGAAACCAGCATATTGGTACGTCAGTTTGGGTCGCCCAGAAAACCCCCCACATTTAACTGCTCTGTGTGGATACCGGATGATTCACAGAGGACTTCCTGTGAGCAATGAATGATAGGGACGGTTGGTTAGAGATTATCATGGATATCCATGTTACTAAGGCAACATGATGATGATGAAATTTAAAAATACGATACCCACGTGGTTTGGTATTTCTAAGACGCATAATCATAGGTTAACTTTTTAAAACGGAGTTTAACAAATTTGAATTCAAAGTTTTACTTTTCCTAGACTGGTTTCCTGACCAAGGTTAAAAACCAAGTCACCCAACTATTTAAATATAACAGGAGGGAGTATAGTTGGATTCATACCTTTCCCAAAGGTATTAACATTATGTGAACTGTAGCTTCATCCAGGATTTGAACTCAGGTCGATGAGTCCATTTCCTACAACTAACCATTAGACCACGTGCCTCCTAAAAATGCCCCGGAGCACTGAATCGTGTTTGGGGATATTGTAGCCCTTGGTCCATGTGCAACTTATAAGTCTTAGTAGATGTTCTTTAAAGAATATATTATATAAGGGTATTAGAGCTATGTGAAATACAAACAGTCTCGTCCAATATTTGAATTCGGATCACCGTGTCAATTTCACTTGAAAAATAAATACTGAATTGGCGATTTCTTAGAATTTTAAAGCTATGGAATCTTACCGTCCTCTCAAAAATACCGGCATACTTATTTATATTTCTGCAGTAAATAAAAAATACGATATCCATGTGGTTTAATCTTTCTAAGATGAATACTCATAAAAGATTTCTTTAAGAAAAATGAAGTCTCCTGAGTATGACGTTAAACTGCATCTGGAGAATGTGGAATACCCCATCATCACAATTAATCCCAGGCACACCCTGACCCCGAGTGGTAGTACCTGCTATGGGTTTAAAAATGTGTTTTTAAAAAATTGAGTTTATAAAAAAGTAGTAAATAAAAAAAAGTCGTCGGATTAGCCTAAAATCGGTATCAGCCAGACATCGAGGGAGTCCATCCTCTTTTCATAAGCGCGTGACCAAGGAGATTATTTTAGCGTCTGAGGTGGAGCGCCAACACCTACCACTAGTTCCTCACTTTACCGCACATATCCCTGTGCTACTCATACACTGAGTTGGTGAAGGGCGCTATCTAACCCGGGACCTTGTGATTCCTAGTTCAACGCTCTACCGACTGAGCTAAACCAAAGACGTAAAACTACACAATGCATGGTATCACGTTTTAAAAAGAGAATGAATGAAACTGAATATCTTTGGCATAAAATAACCCAACAAGGGTTGACATGCCGTAAATCAAACTAACCAACCCAAAAATGAGTAAAACCAAACAATGCAGCGTATCACGCCAGAGAAACTATTGATAGTAAATACGGAAGAGAGAGAGATAAATAGGATAGAGAGAGAAGAGAGAGGAGAGAGAAGGAAAAAGAGAGAGAGGGAAAGAGAGAGAGGGGAGAAAGAAAGAAAAGGAGAGATATAAAAGAGAGGAGAGGAGAAAGAAAGAGAGAGAGAGAGAGAGGAGAGAGAGAGAAAGAGGAGAGAGAGAAGAGAAATAGAAGAGAGAGAGAGAGAGAAGAGAGGAGAGAGAGAAGAGAGAAAGAAATAGAAGGAGAGAGAGAAAGAAAGGAGAAGAGAAGGGGAAGAGAGGGATGAGGAGAGGAGAGAGAGAAAAGAAAGAGAGAGAAAGAAGAGAGGGAGAGAGATAAATAGAGAAGAGAGAGAGAGAAAGAGAGAGAGAGAGAGAGAGAGAAGAGAGAGAAGAGAGAAGAGAGAGAAGAGAGAGAGAGAGAGAGAGAGAGAGAGAGAGAAGAGAGAGAGAGAGAGGGGGAAAGAAACAGTGACTATTTTTTTTTTACACGGCATTCATTCCAGGAAGCTGATGCAATCAGCGAATATGACTGCCATACCGAAGCAGTCAGGTTTCATGTCATTAACGAGTCATCGCATAAAAACAGGACGACGTCGATGGATAAAAACACTTGAAGGAGGAGACAAAAATATAACTTGCTGGTTTAATCAAAAGAGCGGCGACAACAGTGAATACAAAAATGGACACTCGTCAACGTTTATGAAAAATGCCATGCAGAAATAATTATTTCTTGCCACTCGAAAGAACACCTTCCAAAGCCAATAAAAAAAGACAAAAAATACATTTGAAAGGTTTGTTCATTGATAGTCTAATTAATATATAATCTAGGTCAGAATAAAGTATATGAATCACACAAGATTAAATACCCTCTCTATATATAATAGTAGGACCTGGTTTGGTTTGGTTTGTTTTGTTTTACGGCATATCAACCTCAGTGGGTCATTTAATGCCGATAAAGTTTTGAAATAAATCAATTCTTAATGGATAATACAATTTTTTTTATAAATACATTTTTCTATTTAACCCATAGATGGGACCCTAACAGGTACTACCACTCCGGGTCAGAGTGGACCTGGGAGCAATGGTGATGAAAGGGTGCTCCACATTCCCCATACCTCTAGAACTGGAACCTCACCATCAGACAAAGTTGAATGCCATTCCCAGCCTCACCCACCGCCTTCTAGCACCCATATGATGAAAAGGGTTGTTTGTTTGTTTGTTTGTTTTGTTTTACGGCTTATCAACCTCAGTGGGTCATTTAATGCCGATAAAGTTTTTGAATACAATTTTTTTATAGACACATTTTTCTATTTAACCCATAGATGGAACCCTAACAGGTACTACCACTCCGGGTCAGAGTGACCAGGGAGCAATGGTGATGAAGTGGTGCTCTACATTCCCCAAACCTCCAAAATTGGAACCTCACCATCAGATAGAGTTTAACGTCAGTAGGACCTGTGGATATACCACAGTATAATAATTTAATTATTAAAACTTTGGTACCATTATAGTATGTAGTCAACCTTTTGATCTGGTTTGGTTTGTTTTGTTTTGTTTTACGGCATATCAACCTCAGTGGGTCATTTAATGCCGATAAAGTTTTGAAATAAATCAATTCTTAATGGATAATACAATTTTTTTATAAATACATTTTTCTATTTAACCCATAGATGGGACCCTAACAGGTACTACCACTCCGGGCCAGAGTGGACCAGGGAGCAATGGTGATGAAAGGGTGCTCCACAAACCTCCAAACCTCCAAAACTGGAACCTCACCATCAGATAGAGCTTAACGTCATTCCCAGGACATGTAGACCCGCAGCCACCGCCTTGTAGCACCCATATGATAAAAAGGGCTTGGAGCTTGCCATGAGGGCAATAGGGTTGGGAAAAATATAGGTGCTAGGACATCCTTTTGAATTTGGTCTACGAAACCATGCCTCTCTTATAGTATGTCGCCTACCACAAAAAGCATATTATAAGGTTATAATAATATAATAATATATCTTAGTAGTAGTAAATAAATAGTACCTCTGTCAGCTGCTGCTTTCGAATACACCTACGGCAGAGGGGTAGAATCCCCTCCAATTGGGCCACTTGCTGGTCGTGGGTGGCGACCCGTGATGCTTAAGGACGGAATCTTGGTGGCTGAGCTGTCTTTGACATTCAACGCTCCACTTTGGCCTTTACCTAAGCTAGACTGGCGGTCAATCAGCTGGTCACCTCAGCCCTAGCACCTATATCATGGTCCAACACTATTACCCTTATGGCAAGCCGCAGCCCTTTTTACCATATACGTGCTAGAAGGCAGTGGCTGAGATTCTTCATGTCCTGAGTATGACGTTAAAACGCTGATGGTTAAGTTCCAATTCTGGATCTCTCGGGAATGTCGAAAACCCAGTCCATTCCCATTACTCCTTGATCCACTCTGACCCGGATTGGTATTACCTGTTGGGGTCCCATCTATGGGCTACATAGGAAAACATGAGTTTAAAAATGTGCTTTAAAATATTGAATTAATAATGAGTTTAAAATAAATGTTGAATAGCCATCAAGAATGGATAAAACAAAACGTCTTCAGTATAAAATAACCCAACAGGAGTTGACATGCCGTAAAAGCCAACCAACCAAGCAATCAACCAACAACCTAAGTTGTACTGGTGTAGGTAGACTGGCTTACTTACCATATTATCCAAAAGATCGGCCATAATCTGTTTTGAGTAAGCAAAGTGGGCACTTTCCTATAACTGTAGAAGGTGTGTACTTTAACATGACTGGCAAATATATGCACCCTCCGGGTGCAAGTATTTAAGTTTTAATGTAATAAAATATTGTATTAAATAAGAAAGGCTAATAAAACAAGTATTTAAGTTTTAATGTAATAAAATATTGTATTAAATAAGAAAGGCTAATGAAACAAGTATTTAAGTTTTAATGTAATAAAATATTGTATTAAATAAGAAAGGCTAATGAAACTAAATAAGAATGCAGATTAAAAGATTTGAAACAGAGGAGGGTATTATTGAAAAATAGAACAACTGAAACTTACTCTTCCATCACTCTCGTCGTTCATTGTTATTTTTTCTAATTAAAGTATTTAGTTAAGAGGAAGTAAAGAATAAAATGATAGTTATTTTTTCTTGTTAATGGATTTCATTTAAGATTCATTGAAGAGATTTTTGCTTATATTCATTAAAATAAAACCAAACAGTTAGAAATTAATAATACTAAGCACATATTTATTAAAATCACACTTTTAATATCAATATGCAAATTAGCCTTCCCGCTCACACTGCAAACAGCTATTTTGTTGTATATATAAATATAATTGCATGCTATTAGTATGTGAATATGGTTAACAGTATTAATAATGTAAAAGAATTTTATTAATAATTAATGAAATAATAATTTAAAGGAAAATAAAATCATTGAGAATGTGATGTCAATAACTAAGGTGACTAGTAATATAGTTTCGGTTACAGACAGAAAAACACACAATCTCCATTATAATAAGATATGAAAATAACAAAACACAGTTTAACTGTACCGGACATGTATGAGTCTTTAGCGTTGATTAATCAGTTAGTCTAAAAGAAGGAAAAATCTGAATTCAAGCTAGCAGTACTACAGATCAGCGTATGAGCAGCACAGGTATCTGTGCGGTAAAGTGAAGAGCTTATGGTAGCTGAGGCGCTCCAACTCAGACGCCAAAACAATTTCCTTGACCTAGCGCTAAAGAAAAGGAGATAGACTCCCTCGTTGTCTGGCTGGTACCAACTGTAGGCTACACCGACGACTTTTCTTTACTATGCTTCAAAATAGGCCTTGTGTCACATCCTGTTCATGGCAATTAATACATACATAAAACGTATTTTCTTGAAGTTAATTTGATACTAGCAGGGCCTTATGACATACCACAATATGATGATTTAATCATTAAAACGTTTAATATATTTACATAAGAGCTATTGCGAAATATTTCGATATGTAATCTTAATTTCAATCTTTCACTCTTATTCTTTTTTTTTTCATTCTTTTCATTTTTGCATTATGTTCGATTGAAAGAGATTAGCGTTATCGCTTCTGCGATCTTACTCCCTCAATATATATTTCCCTATTCTCTTCCTTTCTGGTTATAATTTTATGTGTAGCATGTCCTTTTTCTTCTTTTATAATAAAAACGGAATTGCCATTTATTTAAATAGTAATCATAAGAGATAAGAATTCAGTGGATAAGCAACACCAGTTAATCAGGATTTACATTTCTACATTTCAGCTTGGACGATTTGGGTGGTTTCATTTCTAACTAGAGGGTGTTGTTAGATTATAAGGACCGTAATTTTAAGGAACACTAGGATTGATATATAGATCAGATTTAACACAACATCTCGCCAGCATACAAAATCCGATTTAAATAAACCCTTGTAAAGACTGCGATAAACATATATCGGTGAAATATTTAGAAGCTTTAAAAAACATTTATAGATTAGGCAATTTTAGCAACGCACTTGTCCAACATATATCCGAAAGTTAGAATTACATTAATTCCAATGATTCCACAATATTAGCTCATAACTTACTGCTCTTACTGGTATTGCAGCCAAAATATATAATAGAAGGCGGTGGCTGAGGGTCTTCATGCCCTGGAAATGATGTTAAACTCTGACGGTGAGGTTACAATTCTGGAGGTCTAGGGAATGCAGGGCACCCCTTTCATCGCTCTTGCTCCCAGGTACACTCTGACCGGGAGTGGTAGTAAGTGTGAGAATCTCATATATATATATATATATATATATATATATATATATATATATATATATATATATATATATATATAACTCCTTTCGCACGAGCAAGACACAATTTCTTAAAACTGAGATTAACAGGTTTGAATTCAGATTTTTCTTTCTCCTAGACCTGTAGACATACCAGGGTTAAAGAACCCAGTCTTTCCTACTATCTCCCTCTACCTCAGGGGAGTACGTTTGGATGCTTGCCCTTCCCAGGGGTATTGGCGCTATGTGAAGAGGTGAACAGTCACGTGTACGTCTGGGATATATATTTATAGAAACAAATGTTTTTGAAAAAAAGCTGAGTACCCAGCAAGAATGAATAAAACAACCGTGTTCGGCATAAAATAACCCAGTGGATTAACATGCCGTAAAACCCAGACAGCCAACAACCAAATTTATTCTGTTTGTACGGCTAAAATCTAGCGCTAAGTGTCCGGTAGTTGGTTCGAATCCTAACTGTCGACTAATGAAATGTTAAATTACTTTCAACTAGATAACTGTGTCCTCTTCATGCACCGAATGTCCCTGTTTGCGGAAAAATGCGAAGTAAGGAAATGTGTTTAATGGTAGAGAGGCGGTGCCCAACCACCTCGCAAATCACCGGTTTTTCGCTCTTTATTTTGCAAGAGTGCCAAGTCTACAAAATGGACGACTAACGATCTAGCCGACAAGACAACCTCTCCGAACGTACTTCCAAGAACAGAAATCTACGACTGATTAAAACACACTTGCTTGTATAGCTTTAGTATTGTGGCGTTGGACTGCTGAGAAATTACGCCAGTTTTCTATCTGTAACATACAGCTGGTTTGGTTTGGTTTGGTTTGGTTTGTTTTACGGCATATCAACCTCAGTGGGTCATTTAATGCCGATAAAGTTTTGAAATAAATCAATTCTTAATGGATAATACAATTTTTTTATAAATACATTTTTCTATTTAACCCATAGATGGGACCCTAACAGGTACTTCCACTCCGGGTCAGAGTGGACCGGGGAGCAATGGTGATGAAGGGGTGCTCCACATTCCCCAAACCTCCAAAACTGGAACCTCACCATCAGATAGAGTTTAACGTCATTCCCAGGAAATGTAGACCCGCAGCCACCGCCTTCTAGCACCCATATGATAAAAAGGGGTTGGGGCTTGCTATAAGGGCAATAGGGTTGGGAAAATCATATAGCTGCTAGGGCTTGACATGACCAGCCGATTGATCGGAGGGGCCTCTCCGACAGCCCGTCTAGCCCAAGATAGGGCCAAAGTGGAGTATTGCATGTCATGAACTGCTCATCCACCTGGGCTCTATCCATAAGCATCACGTGTCGCCACCCACGAACAACAGGTGGCCCCATTGGGAAAGTCTTACCCCTCTGCAGAGGTGCAGTCGGTGCATTCTAACGCCCCAGCCGACAGGGCGGAGCTGGTTTGGTCTGGTATTCATGTAGAGGGTCTTGGACAGGCAAGTCTAGTTGTACCCATTTTTACTTCTCCAACAGTGTCCAGCATGTCTTGCTTACTCGAATGGTTTGTGTGGTAGGGGCCAGGTGGTCGTATAGCTGCTTTCTTTGGGGGTGCTGTTTCCACGATTTGTTCAAGATCACATGCAGCATTCTTGTGCTGTTCCCATCCAACCTATATTCCAGGCGTCTTGTCAAGGTCCAAGTGGTGCAGCCATATAGCAGTTTTATATCTGTAACCTACACCTGGTTTGATTGTGGGGGAGCTACTCATGTAGAGGTATCTGACAGGCAATTCTGGCTATACCCATTCCCCTCCAGATCTGAGCAATTTCGGCATTTTTTTTTATCTGTAACTTTTATATTTGTAAAATACTGAGCAGAGATGTGTAGTGGTTGTCGTTGTAGGAAATGGACACGGAGACACGAGTTCAAGTCCAGAGCAAAACTAATAAGCATTTCACATAACGCTAATGACCTAGGGAAAATAATGCTCCAACTATTCTCGCTCCAGCTATGGATAAATAGTAGGGCGGACTGGGTTAAAAGTACGACCGGTATCATCTTCCAATACCCTTTGGTTAAAAGGAGACAGTTCACATGGTCCAACATGAAATGAAAAATGTAAATCCTGATTATTTGATGTGACTTATCCGCCGAATTCTTATTTCTTATGAGTGTCGTTACCTCAGCTAAATAATAGCCATTCTGTTTTTATTATAAAGAAACAAAAGGAAGAAAAAGGACATGCTACACAGAAAAACATAATAAGAAAGAAAGAAAGAGAGTAGAGAAGAGAGAGGGGGTGAGCACGCCGGAGCCATAACGGTAATCTGCTTCAATCGAACATAATGAAAAGATAAAAAGAAGGAAAGAAAACAGAGAGAGAGAGAGAGAGAGAGAGAGAGAGAGAGAGAGAGGGGGATAGAGAGTTAAATAAAGACTATTATACTTTTTACAAATTGAACTATTCAAAATTAGCTCTTAAGTAAATATATCAAACATCTTATTGTAATGGAGATTGTGTGTTTTTCTGTCTGTAACCGAAACTATATTAAAACTCAATTCACAATTCCATTTTTTATTGACATCACAATCTCAATGATTTTATTTTTTATTTAAATCACAATTATTAATAAAATTGTTTTATATTATTAATGCTGTTGACCATATCCACATGCTAATAACATGCAATTATATTTATATATACAAGAAAATAACGGTTTACAGTGAGAACGGGAAGGCTAATTTGCATATTGATATTAAAAATGTGATTTTAATAAATATGTGCTTAGTATTATTGATTTCTAACTGTTTGGTTTTATTTTAACGAATATAAGCAAAAATCTCTTCAATAAATCTTAAATGAAATCCATTAACAAGAAGAAATAACTGTAATTTTATTCTTTACTTCCTCTTTTAACTAAATACTTAAATTAGAAAAAATAACAATGAAAGACGAGAGTGATGGAAGTGTAAGTTTCAGTTGTTCTATTTTTCGATTATACCCCCTCTCTGTTTCAAATCTTTTTAATCTGCATTCTTATTTAGTTTCATTAGCCTTTCTAATTTAATGCAATATTTTATTACATTAAAACTTAAATACTTGCACCCGGAGGGTGCATATATTTGCTAGTTGTAATAATTATTATCTACAGGTCCTGCTATTAATTATGATTGTATTAAGAAAGTAAAATGTTTTTGTGTACTAATAGATCTGCTACACCTGTGTTAAATGATACAATTACTGTTCTTATAGGAGGGTGGCTTTGGTGTTGACGGCGGTTTACCAACCCCTCAGGATTTAACACAAGGTCAATTTCTTAAGCCGAGTTTAACAGCTTTGAATTCAGAGTTTTCCTATAATGGCTGCCTAGTCAAGGCCAAAGATCCAGTTCTACCTTACAATTTACTCATAGCTAAGTGAGAGTAGGTGGGTGCAAAAAACTTTTCCAAGGGTATTAGCGCTATTTGAAATGCAAACAGACTCGTCCAATATTTGAACTTACAGCGAAGAGTCTATTTCGTAGGACTTTTTCTTTCTACTATTACATCACGCACCTCCACGGCGGTTGATATTCCATTAAAAAAGAAACCACACAATGAAAATATCACTGACATCTGCTTAATCAGGTATATTTATTAAAATCATATGAAAATATCTTGAAATAATATAAGTAAGAAAGTAAAGTCGACGGGCAGCCTAAAGTCGGTATCAGCCAGTCAGTGAGGGAGTATATCCCCTTTTCAATAGCGCTAGACCAAGGAGATTGTTTTAGCATCTGAGGTGGAACGCCACACCTACCATAAGCTCCCTGTGCTACTGGTACGCTGAGTTGGTGAGGACCGGTATCGAACTAGGAACCTTGTGGTTTCTAGCTGAACGCTCTACCAACTGAGCTAAATTGCCACTGTCAACCTCAACTTTAAGATGACTTCCGAATCTCGGGTAAAACTTTTGGAGTATAGATGAGCTGAAGGTTGTGTGCGTGGGTGTTTGAGATTGGTTCCATGTGTGGATTTTGAGAGCCTTAGACTTAAAATGTTATATGAAATATTTGGGACATAGAAGGTCTAAGAATATTTCATGAAATATAAAGTCTAAGAACCTTAAAATCGAAACAAGGATCTGTTGTATAAAGTGTTACATAATCCGTGCATAGATTATTGTCAACCGCCATGTATTTCTGAAGGATGGCCCCTTTTCATATCACGGGCGAGACTTTTCATGGAATATTACAGAAAGCTCGCGAAATACGTGAAGTCACGTGGGACCTGGTTAGCTCTCAGTTTCAGCTTGGACGTCAGGCAGATAAGATGTTACTGCTTTAGCTGAAACTCACTGCACACGCACGCTGTGATTAATTAAAGAAATATGTTTAGTTAAGTAAATAAAAGTTTAAATAAATAATATGGTTTTGTGGTTGATGAATGTCTTGGCAACAAGACTGACCTAGAAGACCAGACACGAAGTCCCCAAGACTAGGTCCAGACGCTGGAAGAAGAATGTAAGATACCAAAGATGAACAGAAGGATAATAGAAGTAAAGAGAGTATACAAGAATAGATCATAAAGTATCCAGTATAATAGAACATTCAAACTACATGTGCGCCAGACATATAGTAACCCGCAACAGAGTGTTAAAATCTCGAGGTAGACGGTTCGCGTAATGGTTCCGTAATCCTTGCAGTCTCATTAATCAAACAGCCGTTTATAAATAGTCCTGGACCAGCGCATTCACTCTCTACCCAAGGTACGCTAGTCTAGTCCACAACAACCCCCTCTATCCAAAGAACTATGTTCTAACACGTCAAGTAAGCATGTGAAGTTATTCCTATCTTGTTCAATGCTGGATATCCATGACGCCCTCTCGACAACCGTCCCTGTGACTCAGTGACCGTGGTAGGTCCTCCGCCCAGCATCAAGTATCTTCACAGAACTGGTTATGTATATCCTTGCTGAACGAACCACATTAGCATGTCCATGTGCTGGTTTCCACCGGAGGACGTCGAGTTCATTTTTAATTCTCTAACAGTGTCCAGCATGTCTTGTATTACTCGAATGGATTGTGTGATAGGGGCCAGGTGTCCGTATAACTGCTTTCTCTTGGGGTTTGCTGTTTCAACGCTTGTGCAGCTCCCATCCAGCCTATTCTTCAGGCGCCTCGTCAAGGTGCACGTGGTGCAGCCATATAGTAGCACTGATATCATCACGGTCTATAAGAATTGTCGTTTAACTTGTCTATGAGTTCTGATTTCCGTATAACGGTCAATCTGTTTATAGCCGACCATGCCTTCCCTATGCTGTATTTAGGTTACGATTATTGGCATCACACATAACATATCTTTAGTTTATACGTTTGTTAATACTATTCATTAATCTTAACTTGTCAAAGGGTAAAATTATTTCAGATCATTACAAACATAACTTCTACAAATATTATTTCACTAGCAGGACCAGTTGATATATTTAATTTAATTATTACAAATGTTGATATGTTTAATTCAGAGCTATTGCGAAATATTTCAATATTTAAAAAGTATAATAGTCTAGATTTAAATTTCTCACTTTTTTTCTTTATTTCCTCTTTTCTTCTTTTCATTATGTTCGCTGAAACGTATCAGCGTTATCGCTTATGCATACCCACTCCCTCTCCCTATCTTTCTCCACCTGTCTTTCTTTCTTTCTTTCTTTCGAATATTTTTCTATGTAGCATGTCCTTTTCATCCCTTTCTTTCTTTATAACAAAGCCGGGACGGTCCATTATTTAGCTGAGATGACGACACTCATAAGAAATAAAAATTTGGCGGATAAGCAATACCAGATAATAAGAATTTACATTTTTGCATTTCGTCTTGGACGATTCAGCCGGTCTCATTTAAAACCAAAGATGTTCTAAAATATCAGTTAAGCATATGATGTTTAATCCCGTATTTAGATTACACTAAATGCCACCAAACGTAACACTTATTTGTACGTACGTTTGTAAATATTATGGATATTGAATGTACAATAAATGGAAATCCTTAACATCTAGTCATAAAATAACCTTAGACGGATTGAAATGCCTTTAAAATTCATCTGTATATAAATTGTTCTTTTTATTGTTCGAGACTCTTTACGTTATATTCCAAACATGTCATCCCTGTCGGCTGGGGCTTTTGAATACAGCGAAAGCACCTCTGCAGAGGTGTCAAATCCACCCCCATAGAGTCCACCTATTGACCGTGGTGGCGACTCGAAATGCGTAAGGACGAAAGACTGGGGTCTGAGCAGTCCATAATATGCAACACTCCACCTTGACATTTACTTAGGCTAGATGGGCGGTCGGAGATGCCTCCTTCGATCACGTCAAACCCTAGCACCTATCTGATTGTCGGTAGTGTCGGAACGCGGTGGCTGATGGCCTTAGTGTGTTGGATATGACGTTAAATTCTATATGATGGTGAAGTCCCAATTCTGGTGATCTGGGGAATGTGGAGTACCCCTTCATCACCTGTATGACCCAGAGTTGTAGTACCTGTTAGAGTCCTATTTATATAAAAAGTGATTTAAAGAAAATCTGTTTAAAAATGTATTTTAAAAAGAAAAAATAGACTACCTATCAAGATTGAGTAAAACAAAACAGATGTTGGTATAACCGTAAAAATTCAACCAAGCAAGCAAGCAAACATGTCTTTGGAATCATTTTCGAAACATGACCTTCAGGTAGAACCAGATAGCGACTGTTGACGCCGGGGGGAACCTATCTAAGAGTTTTGTCCAGCCAGCAAGCTCTGATTCAACCTAATAGTAATATAAGTGCGCGTAAAAGTGTGTTTTGTTGTGAATGAGTTTGTGTCGAAATGCCTGCTAATAGTCAATTTGAATCGGCCTAACGCTAGACGCAAGTACATGACTTCGAGTCGAATGTGTGTGAGAGAGCTTGCCTTAATCTCTGTGTGTGTGTGTATATTATAGTGTGGTGTATGTAAATGTAACGGTTTGTATTCGTTTGCCAATGGCTGGCTGTAGTGTTTAGTGTTCCTATACTTGCGTCAGTGACCAATGGCCATGTTAGTGAGTGTATACCTGATACGTATACTGGAGTCGTTCGGTTATTTGGACGTTGTAGTTGAGCCTAGATTAGTCGTAATTCTATACCGTTTAGATAATTATTACCAACAGTGTTGCCGGGCCGGGGTCCTGTGATTATCTCTTTAACTTGAAATGTAAGAGCACTGGAAACAAAATTAACAAAATAAAAAAAAAGAAGTAATCTCACGCCGGATAATAGAACAAAACAAAATGAATGGAGAAGGAATAAAGTTAGAAAAGAAAAATAAACGTCCAGTATTGCCTATATATATATATATATATATATATATATATATATATATATATATATGTGTGTGTGTGTGTGTGTGTGTGTGTGTGTGTGTGTGTGTGTTGTATATTAAGAAAAATGAAAAAACACAGGTTTAAATGGGTTAAGTGGTGAGTTTATATAACCCATATAAACCTGTGTTTTTTAAATTTTTCTTAATATACAACATACTATTGTTTTTTTCATTTTTCTTAATATAATACATACCGTCGGATTCACTTCCTTTCTTCATATATATATCTATCTATCTATCTATCTTCTCTCTCTCTCTCTTCTCTAATATATATATATATATATATATATATATATATATATATATTATATGAACAAATAAAAGGTTTAGCTTTTATTTATTTATATATATATATATATATATATATATATGTATATTATATATATATATATTATATATATATATATGTATATGAATATGATATAATGAAAAAAACAAAGGATATTTACAAAAGCATGGGCTCATCAGGAGAGAATGTGCAACCTGATGAGCACATGCATTTGTAAACATCCTTTGTTTTTTCATTATATCATATTCACACTGTCGGATTAATTTCCATTTTATTTTCACATATATATATTATATATATTATATATTATATATATATATATATATATATATATATATATATATATAATTTATATATATATATAAACTTATATACATATATATATATATATATATATATATATATATATATATATATATATATATATATATATATATATATATATATAATCAGTATCGTTTATTTTCTTCTAAAGAAAACATGTCAGGATTTTATAAGTGCTAATGAAAGATTATACAAACAAAACGGATATCATTAGGTATTAGACTATCGACCAAATAGCAGTTCACTTAATTTTCTTTCGATTAAAAAGATACCAGAAGTTCATATATTAAACTAGCACAAATGTGTGCATTCCAGGTGGAAGTATTCAGGTTTTAATGTAATAAAATAATCATATTAAATTAAAAAGACTAACAAAGCTAAATAAAAACGAATGTAAAAAATACATTCATTTAAATTTTATTCCAATTGATTCCTATATAAAATCATAAACATAATTACTTTTAATACATTTGATAATAAAAAATAAAATTAGAAATCAATAACACCAAGTAATTATGTATCAAATCCGATTTTGTTAAAACCACTATGCAAATTAACCATACCATATACTATGTAAATTTTTATTTCTTTGTGCTATATGACACGCGTTGCAATAATTTAAACATGTAAATAATTTAATCTATGTTATTCATGAATAACATGGATTGTTTTGAAGCAAATCTAACTCAGCTAGATTTTAATAGAGACGTCGTTTATAAATAAGAGAAGATAATAATTATTCAATAATTATTGAGAATATAATGCAAATAACTAAGAGAATTGTGAGGTCACTGGTGATAAAGTTTCGGTTACAGACACCTAATCTCCATTATATTATTGTTGTGGGGTTGTAAGGGGTCAAAATAAGACAAAACGACGGGTAACAAATGTAGGAAAATGTATTAACAAAAGAGTAGACAATTACAGTAAAGAAAAGTGGGAATTGCGTCCGACAAATAGAGTTATGAGCTGACTCGCATTGGCTTCTCGCAAGCCATAATTGTCCCTGTTACTTATAGTAACCGTCGGCGCATTCCATTAGTCTATAGGGTATATCACCTATAACAGTTATGAAGTTTTTCAGACTATTGTACTCATCTTTATTTTTATGTACACAAGGTTTCGGCCGATGAGTCCTCTGACCTTTTACCGGTGTTTCTTGTCAAACTCTGGAACATTCTCGTCAAACTTGTCAAAATCATTCATGTCGTAATCGGGAGTCTTCTCTGAACTTCGAACCGAAACCTTTATATAATCCATTGGGGGAATGTTGTTCTGTTTACCGGATTCAAGAGATAAACCATGTAAAGCATTTTTGTAAAGGATTCCATGTGGTCAATATTGAACTTGCAACTTACATATGATTGCCATTTAGAACTGTATTAACTCAATCCGTATATCCGTTGCGACATATGTCCAGTCGTACCATACAGAGAAGACCGAAGCATACATCGGTCGAAAAGTTCTGTATATTACAATAAAGATGAGAACAATAGACCGAAAAATATAATTAATACAAATGATCCAGCCACATCTAAAAAAATTCCAACAAAAAAGGTGAAATTGGGAACCACATCATAAGTTAATGTAGCAAGCTGGTTCTCAAAAATATTAAAACTGTCTAGTTAAGTTAGGAACAATTATCCGTTAGTAACAGTGCAAAATAGTTGGGTTCAACCATTAAACAGTTAAAATAACAGATCCGTCCCCCTTAAAAAACACAGTTACATGATATAATCAAAAACATGTGGTTCTAAAAATCACAGCAGAACATTTCTATCCAGACTAATCCCCATAGCCAAGGGAGAAATCTGGAACAGACCAATCTACACTGGCATACGAGAAATCTAGAACAGACCAATACCCATAGCAATGTGAGAAATCTGAAACAGACCAATCCCCATATCCATGTAAGAAATCTTAAACAAGGAAATAGTCTCTGCTATATCGGATATATTTTGCTGTTCTAGAGAACCCCGGTAGTCAAAGGAACTTTTATAAATACCGGGATATTGTCGGGTTTAACGTCATACCCTGGACATTATGACCCGCATCCACTGCCTTTTAGCACATATATGGTAAAAAGTGTTAGGGCTTGACATAAGGGCAATAGAGTTGGTGCAATTATAGGTGCTAGGGCTTGACGTTACCAGCTAATTGATCGGAGGGGTCTCCCCAACCGCCTGTTTAGCCTAAGTAAGGACCAAAGTGGATGTCATGGTCTTCACAATAACAAGGGTTTATACTTAAGCATCACGGGTCGCTACCTACGGCCAAAAGGTGGCCTCATTTTTTGGGGAAAGGGGTCTTACCCCTCCGAAGAGGTGCATTCGGTTTATTCTAAAGCCACAACTGACAGGTTTGATATTTTTATCACTTGGTTAATTGGAAATGTAGTGGCAGTCTTCCTACCAATTATGTTTGCAGTCTTCCTACCCCGGTGAAACTGATGACCATATTGTGTAGCCAAAGACAAAAACGACAATTTCGTAAAGTCTCGACCGAAGAGAAAAATAAAACGGTTACACACGGTTAGAGAATTTTGAAAAGGGTTCAGCCAGTTACTGACCGACAGATGACTAATCTGCAGTTTAAATTTCGGAGGTAGTAAGATCAACACTCAATGAGGATGGGGTGCGATTTGTAGAACAGAAGAGTCTTTTTCTTTATCGAATAAAAATATCACATCATGTCTTCCTAATTTGAGACCAGTCAAGAACGAGACTGTAACACACTAATAACGTTATTAGTATTTTCTTTTAAAATACATATGGAACCTCAAAGATCTATATATCAATACTCGTGTCTTTAATTGTACGACTGTTATCATCTTGCAACACTATCTGGTTAAAATGAAAATGCGTATCCGCTTGTTTTTGACGTATTATTTCATAGGGCCGGGTTCGCTCAGTCAGTAGAGCGTTCGGCTAGAAACCACAAGGTACATAGTTCGATACCCGCCCTCGCCAACTCAGTGTATGAGTAGCACAGGGATCTGTGCGGTAAAGTAAGGAGCTGATGTTAGGTTTGGCGCTCCACATCAGATGCTAAAATAATCTCTTTGGTCTAGGGCTAGTGAAAAGGGGATAGACTCCCTCGCATGGCTGAAACCGGCATTAGGCCGCCCAGACGACTTCTTTATTTCATATGAGTGTCGTCACCTCTGCTAAATAATGGTTTATTACGTTTTTATCATTATGAATGCAAGGGAAGATAAAGGATATGCTACATAGAAACATATAATTAGAATGAAAGACAGATGGTAGGACAAGAGGGAGAGAAGGGGGAGGTGAGCGCGCGGAAGCGATAACACTAATTTATTTAAATCGAACATAATGAAAAGAATGAAAGAATGAAAAAAATAAGTGAAATAGAGATAAATCAAGATTCTTATAATTTTTACATATTGAACTATTCGCAATAGCTCTTAAGTAAACATTTTAAACGTTATAATAATTAAATTATCATTCTGTGGTATATCCACAGTCCCTCAAGTGAATAATAATAATAATAATAATAATAATAATAATAATAATAATAATACGACTGGGTTGGGAAGGTGATCCACTGGGAATTATGCAAAAAAATTAATTTTGACCATGCAAAAAATGGTATATGCATAAACCAAAATCTGTTCTTGAGAACGAAACGCATAAAATTCTCTGTGACTTTGAAATGAAAACGGATCACATTATCCCAGCAAGAAGACTAGACCTAGTGTTGATAAACAAAGAAAAAAGAACTTGTCAACTGGTGGATTTTGCAGTGCCAGCAGATCACAGGGTGAAGCGAAAGGAAAATGAAAAAAATAGACAAATATCTGGACCTTGCCAGAGAACTAAAAAAGTTATGGAATATGAAATTGAAGGTGATACCAATTGTAGTTGGTGCACTTGGAACAGTCCCAAAAGGATTGGAAAAGGGTCTGGAAAGTTTGGAAATCAGAGGAAGGATTGAAACAATTCAGAACACTTCACTGCTGCAATCTGCCAGAATACTCAGAAAAGTCCTGGAGACCTGAGGAGACTTGCTGTCACTCAGACTCCAGTGAAAAGACCATCAGCTAATGCTGATGTGAAAACTCAAAAGGATCAAATAATAATAATAATAATAATAATAATAATAATAATAATAATAATAATAATAATATACTGCCAAAAATACTATAAAAAATAGAAAATCTTCATCCACCTATAACAACGTTTCAAAACGAATTATCTTTTAGCTGGTGGAGGGGAAAATGGCTATCATCCAATGCGCTACCAATTAAAGACCAAACAGCCATGAAAATAGAAACGTAGGTATATAATCCTTACTAAATTACCACTAATTTACTATATTGGACAACAAACAAATTCTCTTAGTTGTAAGAGGTAAATCTTACATTTTTTTTAAATAGTCTAAAATAGAGATTGATCTATGAGATATTTGTGGGCATTTGTTATAAATAATAGCAAGAATATACACCCTCCAAGCGTAAGTATTTAAGTTTTAATGTTATGAAATATATTGAATTAGTAAGACTAACGAAATTAAATGAGATCTCATATAAAAAGATTACACTTATTTTTAATCATATTTAATTGGTTTCTATATAAAATCATTCATTGGATCGATTTTAATACGTTGGAGAATACAACAATTATATTAGAGATCTCTATCACCAAGAAATTATTTATCAAACCCGGTTTAGTTAAAACCAGTATGCAAAGTAGCCACACCATATATTAAGAAAATATTTATTTCTTAGTGATAATTAAGACACCTTACATAATTTTAAACACACTAATAACATGGGCTGTTTTGAGGCAAATCTAACTCTGACTTTTATAGAGACATCGTTAATAAATAAGACTTATTCTATGTACTAATGATTCTGACGATAAATGAAATACTCATTGATAAACTTATGCAATTCCTGAGGGTACTGTGACATGAGAAGTGACGTAATTTCGGTTACAAAAAGAGGACACTGAAACGCCATTATAATAGGATATTAGATTCAGTAGTAGTAGAGGAATTATTATTCGATCAGATCCAGATCCAGAAACACCTGGATGAGCAGATTGGGTTTTTATTATTTTTTATATCATTATGGTATCATTATTTAGGTATCATTTTTTATGGTAACATTATGATATCATTTGTATGGTATCATTATGGTATCGTTATTATGGTGTTGTAAGGGTAGTCTCCCTTGTCTGAGGGTTTTTGGGTAATCTCCTGCGTCAGGAGACCCTTTTTTGATCACTTGACGCAGGAACCCAAGAAAGCACTCTTTGGCCGGAGTGCGGACGTGCTTGTCACCTCTCTCCAGCAGACACCTATGGTGCATGCCAGACGTTACAGACTCTACTTACAGTAAGTGGTTTCCACCTATTTTGCCTCTATTACACTACTATGTATGTTTGGACACTTGTGACATTATATAGCCTGGGGAACTTCGTTCCCCTATATATGTTAAAATAAAAATTATATAACTGTAAATAACGCATTTGTTGTTTCCCTAACTGGAGTATTCCACATTGGGTAGTTATCTTTTAAGTAACCTAATGTTTTATAAGAACCAGAGTTAACACTCTGTAAACCTCTTAAAATGTCATTATGGTATCATTTTTATGGTATCATTATGGTATCATTCTAGTAGGGTCATTACTCTGATATCCTCAGATATCAAAAAGAGGGAGGGTCTTTTTGATTCTTCTTCTTCTTCTTCTTCTTCTTCTTCTTTCTTCTTCTTCTTCTTCATTGTTTAATTTTATCAATATAAACGGATCCAACACTTTTAGGGTTAGTTTTTTCAAATCTAAATGTGTCGAAATTTGGTGTGGATGTTTTTGAAAAAAATCATTACCCCCCCCCCATTGTAAAGATTCGTGATGTGTGACCAGTATTCAGCTATCTCGCAAGTGGAATCAGCTCTGAGAATCCAAAGCTGTTAGGTGGTTTAAATAGCAAGTTGGGCTATTCCACTGTGTACCATAGCCAATCCATTAAATCATTCTTTCTGGTATGAATGTATGTGTGTGTATGTGTGTTTGTGTGTGTGTGTGTGTCCCAGTGAGCATGCGCAATGAAGGATTTAGAATGCTTTTTTGTGGGTTTGTGTATATATCATTAGTTCTTAAATGATCACCTCCTACTACACCGAAGAATACGCTTTCTTTCTTTCTTTCTTTCTTTCTTTTTTCTTTCTTTCTATCTATTTTTCGTCTCACCTTCAATCTTTTTTCTTTCTTTCTTTCTTTTTCTATACTTTTGTCTCACATTCCTTTTTTTTTTTTCCTTCTTTTTTTCTTTTTTCTTTATTTCTTTCTATTTTTGTCTCACATTCCTTCATCTTTGCTTTTTTTTGGTCTCATCTTTATTCTTTTTTCTTTCTTTCTTTTTTATTTCACCTTCCTCTTTCTTTCTTTTTTTTCTATTTTTTTTTTATTGTACCTTCCTTTTTTTTCTTTCTATTTTTTGGTCTCACCTTCCTTCTTTTTTTCTTTCTTTTTTCTTTTCTTTCTTTCTTTCTTTCTTTCTTCCTTCCTTTCTTCTTTCTGTATATATCATTAGTTCTTAAGTGCTCACCTCCTACCATAAATACGAATACACTTTTTTCCTTCTTTCTTTCTTTCTTTCTTTCTTTCTATTTTTTATTGCACCTTCGTTTTTTTATCCTTTCTATTTCTTGGTCTCACCTTCTTCTTTTTTTCTTTTTCTTTCTTTTTTCTTTCTTTCTTTCTTTCTTTCTTTCTTTCTTTCTTTCTGTATATATCATTAGTTCTTAAGTGTTCACTTCCTACCATACCTAAGAATACACTTTTTTTCCCTTCTTTCTTTCTTTCTTTCTTTCTTTCTTTCTTTCTTTCTTTCTTTCTTTCTTTCTTTCTTCCTTTTTCTCTTTTTTCCTCTTTCCTTTTTTTGTCTTGCCTTTTCTTTCTTTCCTGTCTAATTCCTAATGACCTGAGTGTATTTAGCTCTCTTCCTGTGCCAAGAATTTCGAAGACGTCCGAGAGTAGAAAAAAATAACAAGATAATTAAGAAGTATTCTTCGACGACGCGTTTACGAAGATTGTCGGTTTTATATTCAGCTTTGTCTATTTACAATCCAAGAGTAGCACTTTCGCTTCTTCTCACTTGCGGCAGGACAAACACATTCGCCAATTCTATTAACACTTAATTCCTCGATTTCCTTATTATTTCTTACTTTTTCAATTAAAAATCTGAAGTTTTATCACGCTCGCCACCATCTTCTGTACAATTCCTTCTTTTATTGAAATTAGAAAAAAAAAACTAATGAAATTAAATAAGAACGCATATAAAATGATCATGCGTGTATGCATATGATTTTATCAATTAATAAATGTTTTCAAGGAATGTATGTGTAAGTGTTCTTAGTGTATATGTTACGATTTTTGTGACTACAGCTGAGATCATAGTATATTAATTTTCAAATTATTTTTAATATCTTAATATAATGGAGATTCGGTGTCTGTCTGTAACCAAAACTACATTACTGGTTACATGACAATACCCTCTGGAATTGTGTAAGTGTATCAATGAGTATTGAATTTAGTCAAAATCATTAATACATTGATACATTATCTATTAATACATTAATACATTATCTATTAATAAGGTCACTATGAAAATTTGAAATTTGCCTCAAAACAGCCCATGTTATTGGTGCATTTAAAACCCTGCTATGTATCTTATATATCACTAAGAAATAAGGTTTACATAATATATGGTGCGGTTAATTTGCATATTGGTTTTACCAAATAATTGCTTGGTGTTATTGATCTCTAATATTATTGTTTTATTCTCTAACGTACTAAAATCAATCCTATTTTTAGACTGCAGGTGAGATCACTTTACAGTGGAGATCCTTTGTGTTTCTTAGTGTTAGGTAGAATCCTTGTGTTCCTTAGTGTTAGGCAGAATCCTTGGTTGTTCCTTAGTGAAGAATCCCTGGTTGTTGATCCGTTCGTCCGTGTCGAATACGAGCAACTGAAAGACTTTCAAGATCGGCGATTAAATAGTTAACGTATTCGAGCGTATTGATTAGATGGGTTTAATTCACGGGGCCAGGTAGAGTCTATAAGATCAAGTGGTGGACACCAGCACACCTTATATTACAAAACTAAGCGCGGTGTAATGGTTAAAGTCATGGGAAATGGACTCGCCGCCCTGAGTTCAAATCCTGGATGTGTTAATTGCATTTCACTTAGCGCTAATACCCTGGGAAAGGTATGAATCTTATTCTCCCTCCAGCTATGGATAAATAGCAGGGCAGACTGGGCTCTTTAACCTTGGTTATGCAACCGGTCTTGAAGAAGGAAAACTCTGAATTCAAACCTGTTGAACTCCGCTTAAGAAATTGACCTTGTGTCGCATCCTGCTCGTGCGGAGGGATTGGTAAATATATATATTACAAAACTATTCCAAAAGTATTTGTCTTTGTTCATGGAATATCTACTCGAACATTTTCGTGTTTATTAGTACCACCATTTAAACGATTAGAAAATCGATAGTATTTTTCTATTGATTAAATATGGATTATCTGCTCGGATAGTTTTTTTTTTAGCTTTGATTTGAAGATATCAAATAGAGAGACAATTTCATTGTATCGCTACTTTATAAATCGTTCTCATATTTAATAAGTTTATGTTAATCTGTATATGTGACGGCATTCACCCTGGGTTGGTTGAGTGGGCTCCACCCAACGAATTCACCGTATCCCAAATGAAGGCAGACCATTCATGCAGATCTGTTGCATACTGAGGTTTTCACAGTACCAAATCGATATATGTTGTATACCTTTCATTACTTCTTTACTTCTTCTATATCTTGGACATCTATTCTTCTGGCCGGCTTTGCTTCTTCTATCATCTTGACTTGGTATATCTTCTAACATCTTGGATATCTTCTAAGGTATGGACTTTCTTGGGGACTTCGGGTCTGGTTTCTGTTAGGGATTTCTCCTTATCAGAAGCCCTGTGTCATTGTTACTTTTTAGTAAACACAAGACTTCGATTTTCTTTTAATATTACTTTATTCGGTAAATCCCCAACCCAGACATAACATAGCGCGCGTATGCAGAGTTACAGTTTAGACAGAGCATCATGGCCGACTGCTCTGTCTGACGTCCACTGCAAAAACTAAACTAAAGCTCCTTACTATACTTAAACCGGAACAGGTTCTTCTATGCCTTCCGGTTCCCACATTATCCCCGGAAGGCAATGTGAGGGTGAGGTCAAACGCCGTCACTCACTTTCAGGGCCATCAACTGCACTGATCGCCACCATATCTCTATACTACCTTACATAAGTATGAAAAGGTTCATCCCCTCAGAATTACAGGGGATTGACAATAATCTTATGCCACCACATAGATTATGTAACAGATCTAACACAATTGATAATATGAGCTTAAGCCATTAGCTGTTCTGTCGACGAACTCCATAAAGGCTTGGGCTCGGGATCAGTTCAGCATCTTGCTTGTTTGTTTTGAGCCTGGTTTTATGTAGACCCTCTTGGCCTTTCTTTCATTTCTGAGGTAGTACTGGGTCGATGGATTCACGCAAGATATCACCGGGATGTCGACATGTGCGAAGTAGTGACGTATTTTCGGTTACAGCAGACATCGGATCTTCATTATATTGCAAAACTTTGACTTACTTTTTTAAATGGAAGCGCGTGCTGTAATTGGTAAAGTCCTGGGGAAATGGACTCGTCGCCCCGATTTCAAATCCTGGAAGTGGAAATTGCATTTTCACTTAGCGCTAATATCCTTAGAAAAGGTATACCTCCAGCTATAGGTAAATATTAGGGCAAACTGGGTTCTTTAATCTTGGTTAGGCAACCGGTTTAGCAGAAGGAAAACTCTGAATTCAAACCTGTTAAACTTCGCTTAAAACTTGACCTTGTGTCACATTCTGCTCGTGCGGACTGGTTAGTAGATATATACTCTAGTAAATTGCGAATTTAACTTCCTTGGTAATGAGAAGTAAATACACAAACGATGTGTTTTGATATGGCTTTTTTTTTTTAGCCGACAATTTTTGGGAGAATATGTGCTTAATTGAAGTCGTACCTAATTTTGAAAATTAATTAATTAATAATTAATTAATTAGGCGGGCATACCTATTCAAATGTAAGGCTAAACAAATCGAGAAAAATCAATCTCTGTATGTACATTTCGGCCTATTAGGCACAAGGCGGTCTTCCTATCTATAGCTCTGCTGATGAGGCCTAATAGGCTGAAATGTACATATAGAGATTGATTTTTCTCGATTTGTTTAGCCTTACATTTGAATAGGTATGCCCGCCTTATTGATTAATTATTAATTAATTAATTTTCAAAATTAGTTACGACTTCAATTAAGCACATATTCTCCCAAAATTCCTTGGTAAACAATACGATTTTTGACAGACAATCTCCTTACTACCGCGTTATAGATTAAGATAAATTAATATATTTGCGTTTTCGATTCTTATAAATTTTTCAACATAGTCTCTTCTTAAATAATCCTCAATCTTTTTATTTTTTATTTTTACTCTTTACGTTAATCCTATCAAATATATCTATTCCCATCCCCCTTTCTTTTTCCGTACTAAAATTATTTTCCGTATGCCCCTCATGTAGTTTAATCGTTAGCAAGCTAGCTTAACAGACCATTGTTAGTGATTTCGATACTCACTAGGTGCTCCATACCTCTGGCCTTGTGCGGCGTCTAAATTACGTTTAGTAAATGACTATAATTATTTTCCTCATCCCACTACTTTTCTCTTCCTTCTCCTCTTCCTCTATGAATGTATCTCTTTTTTCCTCCTCCTCCTTCGACATGATTTTCCTTTTTTATCTCTAATAATCTCCCTCCCAATTTTCTCTTTTCTTTATTATCTACAACTCCCCCTCTTTGAAGTATTTCTCATCCTTCTCCTCCTCCTCTATGTATGTATCTCTTTTTCCCCCTCATCCCTCGACATAGTCTTCCTTCTTTTCTCTCTCTAATAATCTCTGTCCACTATCTCTTTTTTCTCTCTCTAATAATCTCTGTTCACTATCTCTTTTCTCTCTCTCTCTCTCTCTCTCTCTCTCTCTCTCTTTCCACCCTCTTGTTTCTAGTATTGCTCCTCCTTCTCCTCCTCCTTTATGTATGCATCTATTTTTTTCCTCCTCCTCCCTCCACATAGTCTTCCTTCTTTTTTCTCTCTAATAATCTCGGTCCACTATCTCTTTCTCTCTCTCTCCCTCTCTCTCTCTCTCTCTCTCTTTCCACCCTCCACTTTCTAGTATTTCTCCTCCTTCCCCTCCTCCTCTCTCTATGTATCTATTTTTTTCCTTCTCCTCCCTCCACATAGTCTTCCTTCTTTTTTCTCTCTAATAATCTCTGTCCACTATCTCTTTCTCTCTCTCTCTCTCTCTCTCTCTCTCTAATTCCACCCTCTTCTTTCTAGTATTTCTCCTCCTTCTCCTCCTCCTCTATGTATGCATCTATTTTTCCTCCTCCTCCCTCCACATAGTCTTCCTTCTTTTTTCTCTCTAATAATCTCGTCCACTATCTCTTTCTCTCTCTCTCTCTCTCTCTCTCTCTAATTCACCTCCTCTTTCTAGTATTTCTCCTCCTTCTCCTCCTCTCTATGTATCTATTTTCCCCCTCCTCCCTCTCATAGTCTTCCTTCTTTTTTCTCTCTAATAATCTCTGTCCACTATCTCTTTTTCTCTCTCTCTCTCTCTCTATTTTCACCCTCTTCTTTCTAGGATTTCTCCTCCTTCTCCTCTCCTCTATGCATGTATCTATTTTTCCTCCTCCTCCTCCACATAATCTTCCTTCTTTTTTTCTCTCTCGAATAATCTCTGTCCACTATCTCTTTTCTTTCTCTCTCTCTCTCTCTCTCTCTCTCTCTCTCTCTCTCTCTCTCTATTTTCACCCTCCTCTTTCTAATATTTCTCCTCCTTCTCCTCCTCCTCTCTCTGTATGTATCTATTTTTTCCTCCTCCTTCCACATAGTCTTCCTTCTTTTTTCTCTCTAATAATCTAATAATCTATGCCCACTATCTCTCTCTCTCTCTCTCTCTCTCTCTCTCTCTCTCTCTCTCTCTCTCTCTCTCTCTATTTCCGCCCTCCTCTTTCTAATATTTCTCCTCCTTCTCCTCCTCTCTATGTATTTTCTCTTTTTTCCTCCTCTTCCCTCGACATAATCTTCTCCCTTATTCTGTATAATAATCTCTGCCCCCCCCCCTTCTTTCTCTATTCTCCATATCTCCACCCTTCACTTTCAAGTATTTTCTCTTTAAACCCTTCTTTCCTTATCCGTCTTCTACGATTTATTCTTTCGAAAGAACTCAATTTTTTTTCTTCTTCTCTCCAGTGAAGGGAACTATATCAGTTAAAGAAACACTTGCCTCTTAGTCAGCATCTTACCGCCATTTTTCCTCCCGTTATATTTTTACCGCCATTTTGTTCCCGCCAGCGACATTACAGAACTTAATTGATTTTTTTCGCCTCTATTTCTTTAATTGCGCGCATTGTTTATATTTTTGTTCGACACTTAATTTTCGGTTTACCCTGGTCTCTTCCTTTTCCATTTACACCCCCACAACTCTTCTTTTTTTTTTTACATTTATTTTTTTTTCATGTGTAAGTTTGTTTTTTGTCTTTTAATTTTTCAATTTTTTTTTTATCAAACAGACAAGCAGGTGGTTGTGGTTACTCTGACTGAACTCTTTAGGATTGATATTTCCAAACAATAGAATGGGGAAATGTGAGTTAATTAGAAACATTCTGTAGGGTATCAGAACTTGCTTTCGAGGTATTTGGGAGAGACAAGGAGGGGGGAGACAAAAAGAAACGAGAAGGGGTAGAAGAAATATCATATTCTCTTATTTATTTATTATTATTATTTTATTATTATTATTATTATTAGTTGTTGTTTTTATTGTTGTGGTTGTTGTTTTTATTGTTGTGGTTGTTGTTGTGGTTGTTTGTAGTAGTAGTAGTAGTAGTAGTAATAATAGGAGTAGTGATTAAACATCTGAAGTAGTTTGTGATTTTTCCGGCTTTAGCGAAACACGGCTTCAATTTGCCTAAAATACGAAAATTACATCTGTAAATATCATACTGCCTTTGGTACAAACATTTCTTAATATATATTTGTAATGCTTCTCTCTCTCTCTCTCGTCTCTTCGTCTCTCTCATCTCTCCGTCTCTCATCTCGTCTCCTCTCTCGTTCTCTTCTCTCATCTCTCTCTCTCTCCTCTCTTTTTTTTTTCTCTCTCTGCTCTAAAACAAACAAATTGCTATCTCTTCTTAAAAAAATACTCTAGCTCTAAAGCTCTACTGCTAGAGCTATAGCTCTAACCTTAGATCTGCTAAATACTAACTAAAAACTACTCTAAATATACTCTTCTCTAACTAAGTCTAATCACACTACTCTAAAAAAATATCTAACTAAAATCTAAGACTTTAAGATTCCTTTTTTTCTTTTTCCCTTTTTTTTTTTTCTTTTTTTTTTTTCTCTCTTTTCTTTTTTTTTCTTCCCCTCTCTCCGACACACTTCGTCCCCTCTCTCTCCCTCTCTCCTTTTCTCTCGTTCTCTCTATTTTTCTGCTCATACGGACTCTTTCTTCTCTCTCCACAGGCACAGCATCGTCTCGTCTCCCCTCTCTGCTCTCTGTATATTATATATATATATATATATATTATATATATATTATATATATATATTATATATATTATTGCTAAAGATTTGTTTCCTGTGTTTACCATTGTTTTTTATTTCTTGGTTGTGTAAAACACAATAATTTAGACGCCACACTTAGATAATATAATCCGTATAAACAGACAACAAATTTACTCCAAACTAATTACACACCAGACACAACACATACAAGCCACATACACATATCTATAATTATATATATAATATATATTATTTAGAGAGAGAGAGAGAGGAGGGAGAGAGAGAGAGAGAGAAAGAGAAGGTAAAGAAGGTTTGAGAAGTAAGAATATATGTGGTGTGTTATCTTTTGGCATGTGTGTTTTGCCTTGTTATATGAACATAAACATCCTACATGCTCCAATAAAATATAAGATATAAATTCATACTGTAGCGAAATTTCCGAAAAAAAAGAGAGAGATAAAGGATAGAGCCCAGGTGGATGAGCAGTTCATAACATGCAATACTCCACTTTGGTCCTATCTTGGGCTAGACGGGTGGTCGGAGAGCCCCCTAAGATCAATCGGCTGGTCACGTCAAGCCCTAGCATCTATATGATTTTCCCACCATATTGCCCTATGGCAAGCCCCACCCCTTTTATCATATGGATACTAGAAGGCGGTGACTGCGGGTCTACATGTCCTGGGAATGACGTTAAACTCTATCTGATGGTGAGGTTCCAGTTTTGGAGGTTTGGGGAATGTGGAGCACCCTTTCATCACCATTGCTCCCAGGTCCACTCTGACCCGGAGTGGTAGTACCTGTTAGGGTCCCATCTATGGGTTACATAGAAAATGTATTTATAACAAAAATTGTATTATCCATTAGAATTGATTTATTTCAAAACTTTATCGGCATTAAATGACCCACTGAGGTTGATATGCCGTAAAAACAAACAAACAAACAAACAAA
Source organism: Doryteuthis pealeii (assembly GCA_023376005.1). Lineage (NCBI taxonomy): Eukaryota > Metazoa > Mollusca > Cephalopoda > Myopsida > Loliginidae > Doryteuthis > Doryteuthis pealeii. The sequence goes on from CM042146.1 coordinate 28,500,504, forward strand.
CAACCCTTTTCATCATATGGGTGCTAGAAGGCGGTGGCTGAGGCTGGGAATGACATTCAACTTTGTCTGATGGTGAGGTTTAAGTCTTGGAGGAATGGGGAATGTGGAGCACCCCTTCATCACCATTGCTCCTGGTCCACTCTGACCCGGAGTAGTAGTACGTGTTAGGGTCCCATCTATGGTTAAATTGAAAANAGGAGAGATCTGTGTCCATAAAAAACATTGAGTATCCATTAAGAATGAATTTATTTCAAAACTTCACCGGTCTTAAATGACCCACCGAGGTTGATATGCCGTACAACTAAACAAATCAAGCCGAACTTTATTGTTATGATTAAGAAATTCATTAAAAAAAAATGTAAATTATATGTGCAAATAAAGGGGGAAAAAGAAGCAATTTACAATTTTAATTTTATTTAATAATTTTCTCAAAAGTAGGTAGGTACTTTTATTTTGAAATTTAGGTCATACCTAGGGGTACAAGAGAATAACTAAGTTTGATTTTTTATACATTGGTTTAATTGGTTGTGTTTTATGGCACGTCAAAACATTGGGTAATTTTATGCCGTAGACGTTTTTGTTAAATTTATTGATGAGAACTCAGTTGTTTAAAAACATATTTTTAAATCTCATGTTTTTCTATATATATATTTACCGACCCCTCCGCACGAGCAGGATGTGACACAAGGTCAGTTTCTTAAACGGAGTTTAACAGGTTTTGAATTCAGAGTTTTCCTTCTCCTAGACCGGTTGCCTAAACAAGGTTAAAGAGCCCAGACTGCCCTACTATTTACCCATAGCTGGAGGGAGAGTAGAATTCATACCTTTCCCAAGGGTATTAGCGCTAAGTGAAATGCAATTAGCACGTCCAGGATTTGAAGTCGGGGCGACGAGTCCATTTCCTATGACTTTAACCATTACACCACGCGCTTTCTACTTTGTTTTTCTATAGATGGGCCCTAACAGGTACTACCACTCTTGGTTAGAGTGGAATTGGAAGTAATAGGGATGAAGGGCTATTCCACATTCCACAGAGCTCCAGGATTGGAACCTCACTATCAGATAGAGTTTAACTTCATACCCAGGATTCTAAGACGCTCTGCTACAGAATTCTATCACATATATGATAAAAAGGGGTTGGGGGTCCCATAAGGCAATAGGATAGGGACAATCATAGAGATGCCATGGCTTGAGGAAACCAGCCAATTGATCGTCTGTGACCCCTTTGACCAGCCTAAGTAAGGACCAAAGTGGGACTGTTCAGTCACCCAGATTCAATTCTTAAGCATCACGTGTCGCCATCCACGGCCAACATGGGGCACCATGCAATGGTTTAGTTAGGGTATTCTGCAGCCCTATTCGACAATGGTAATTTTATATAGAACTAGATCA